>JAJLZT010000003.1:600000-811542 GCA_030572295.1 Glucitozyma multigemmis
CAAGGGAGATACCTCATATGACAGAAGATCAAATTGTAGAACAATTTCATCATGCACCACAAAATAGCATGCCATCGATAGAATTCCCTAAAACTTTGTTTTTAAAGGGATTTTTCAGTGTACAAACAACATCAACAAAGTCATTACCAGTCATTAGATATAATATTATAGCGGTTTTGAGTCGACTTGGTATTAGATTCCAAGAAGTTAAAGGTGGGTTTATTTGTGTTCATACAGTTACATATAAACAAGAACAAAAGCATGAAGATGATTATGAAACTGAAGCTGATTTCATTGATGATTATGTCAATGATGATAAGGTGGAATCGAGCAAAGAAAGAGAATTATACGGAGATGCTTTCTATACAAGTTCAAGTGATCAACCAGCAATTACACCTGATCCAGAGAAGAAATTAACTAGAGGACCATCATTACATGTCAATACAGTAACACCAAGTCCAAATACTCATAAAACTTCGGTCTCAGTTAGTAGTACAAGTAGTGGTAATAGTACAGGTGGAGGTAATGGACATAGAAGAAAATTTTCAATTGGGAATTCCATTTGGGGATCGTATCGTAAAAAAGATAATAGTCAAGTTGCAATGCCACCTAGTACACCAGCAGCAGCAAAATTACATAAGCTGTTATATAATGAGGAATATGGTGATGATGATGAAAAAGATTTAGATGATAATCAAAAGTATTCACTTACAGATGAGAATGATTCAGTTGATTCTTTGAATGGTATGAAAGTTGGTGGTAGTGATATGTTGTTATCTTCAAGACTTGAGCAAAAAGTTAAACAATCTGATCATCCAAATAGTGATAAGATCAAGAAATCGTTAATAAAATTCGAGATTCATATTGTTAAAGTTCCAATTGTAACCTTGTATGGTGTTCAATTCAAAAAGATTTTAGGTAATGCTTGGAGTTATAAAACGTTAGCTTCACAAATATTGAATGATGTCAAACTTTAGTGAGAATATACATTAATGAGAATTTGTAATAAGAGGGGTGTAGGCGGATTTAATGCTTTTTGTCACTCAACTTGCGTGTAGTATGTGACTAGCGAATGCAGCTAGATCTATTTGGTTGATGAAGCCACTAGGTATCATCGATTACGTCATGAAGTGCGCCATGCGCCATCTGGAGTTACATCGCGCCATCAATTACCTGCGTCATTAGCCACTTTATTCCTCGCGAACTTCATTGGTTGCGATTGTTGCAGTCTCTCTTGGAAGCTCTTCCCCTACCATCTCTTTCTCAAACTCATCATTTTCAATTGCTATCTCCACTCCTTCTTCTTCTTGCCCCTCAACTTTTGGTGAAAGTGTTCTTGAACTATCTGCCTCCGGAGTCGTTGATCCATACTTTCTCAAATTCAACCTTTGTTCTCTTGTCAAACTTGTTGACGACACTGGTTGGGAACTTGAAGTTCTTAAAGATCTTCTTTTATTGGCATTTTGAATATTTTCCATTTGCTCTCTTAAAGCATCATCTTCTCTTCTTTTCTCAGATTGATGTAGTTGTTTTGCTTCAATTCTTGTTGATCTTTTCCTTGTTGCTAATAAGTTTGCTAACTGAACTTCTTTTCTTTTGTTCGTCAAGTATCTTCTCTTTCTACATTCTTTAGTATAAAAATCATCCACAATGTCAAGGTTTTGAAGATTATGTAATATAACCTTGTTTGTTTGGTTTTGATTCAGTTTTGACTCTTTGATATATAAATCATACTGATACAAATTTTTAAATACAAGTTCAAAGAAGATGGTCTTTATATCAAACTGATTAGGTTTATAAAAACTATTTGGTTCCATAGGAGAATCTTTTCGTTTTATAGGTATTTCTAATTTATTATATGTAATTGATCTTTTATATAATCTTGAATTATCAAACATCATTATGTAATCAATACAAGTATTATCAACTTCTTCTTTATGAATACTTAAAGGTCTAAGGATATCTATATTAAACTCTTTTTTCTCTATAAATGATCTAAATTGTGACTTTGATGAAATTGTAAATATAAGAGTTTCTAAGACATCAAATTTATCAAACATTGTCAAAGAATCAAATGATTGGTTTTGTAGAATAGAATCATGGAAAACAGATCGAAATGATTCTTCAAATAAGTCTAGAATTGTTAATTTCTTACCAATAATTGAACTTATTAAATTCATTTTGAGTTTATTACAAAATAAATACATTGGATCAATAGGGGGTGGATTTATCAAATCTAATAATTCCATTTCAAACAAGTCAACATCAAAAGATTCATTATGAAGGCGGATAAAACTACGAAAGTTATAAATCCAATTTATAACATAAATATAAGTAGATGATTGTCTTAAAGTTGGAAGATCATATTGAACTTCTATTTGATGGGTATCAATTGGTAAAACTTTTGGAAGAAGTTTAAGTAAACTTGATTTTTGTTCAATTGTACCTAATGATATATCTTCCATGAGATGGATGTAGTTGAAGTCGCAACATCAAACTCGCGTATCAGTTTTTGATCATGTGATTTGACTCAAATGATTCAGACCACATGATGTTAATCATCTGATACAGGTCCCTTTAGCAATCTGTACTTTATTATGTCATAATCTTCCCCACAATTTTACGAAGCGGATATTCGCAAATCTTATTCTATATGGTCTCGAGTTGCCTATCAATGCATTAAGCGGAAACATTACGTATTGAAAGCATAAATCGATTATAAAGGGGGGGGGTATTAAGAAAATTAAAACGTCATGTTTGAGCAAACAAACCCTAAATCTTAGAGTCACATCATCGCATTACTACAATCATAAAATTTTTCATTATTCATTCCAAAAATAAATTACAAGAGATACAACTGTATCATTTTAAATATTGAGGAAATTATAACCAGTATAATCCTCTTTTACAACCCTAATTCTTCTCCAACAACAACTTCAACTTATCATTCTTATTCTTCAACACCAAAATTTCATTCAGTATTTTCATTAAAGCAGAATGTTTTGATAAATTTGGTAAACCTTCCTTTGTAAATTGTTTTCTTTTAGACTTCTTCTTTTCATATTTTGCAGTATATTCATTAGAATAATCATTTATATTTGTTATTAGTTTTAAACATCTTTCATATGCCAACTTGCACATTTGTCTTCTCTTTTGTTCAGAATGTGAATGATTTAATCTCTTTTGTTCTTGTGTTAGAAGTGGTTTTTGATTAAATCTTCTTCTTTTTCTATCTTGTTCAGATGGTGATGATGATTCAATTGAACTTGTACTTGAAAAACTACCCGCTTTATCTTGTGGAGAATTTGAAGTTGCAGTTAAATTATCCAAAAAACTCTCCAAAGCATTGGATTCATTATTTGAAAAAAATAAATCAAAGTCATCATCATTTGTTTGTTGTTGTTCAAACGAATTATTTAAAATTTGATATCTTGAATCATCAAAGTTATAATTAGAATTACCTGGAAAGGTAGTTGAAGGGTTTGGTGGTGTATAACTATCTAAATTTGTTACATATAACATATTTAACATTTGAACTTTTTGCAAATTCTCTACCTGAGAGACAGCATTTTTTTGTTGGAAAGAGTTGTACATTGAATAAGCTTGTTCAAAATCCATATTGACAATTTTCAATTCGAATTCTGAAAGATTAGATTCTTGAACTAAATCGGTAATCGTATTATCATTTGAGGACATACGGGGTTTATATATCTTTAGATGAAAAGATTTCTCTTGTATTTTGACTTTATTCAACGTACTGTATAAAGCACTATTTAAATCCGACGAAAAACCCCGTGAATTGCAGACTCCGAACCAAGCGTTTCAGTGTTGTGCGGCGTGCGGATTTTTCTATTTTAGGTCAAAGATTTTATGCATGAATATGTTAGATTGAATTGCTACTTATGTATTTAATTATATCAATCTGGTCACTTCCGGTAGTTGCATTAACGAAAGGTAGCAATTCTACTACTATGGTAAATAATAATCTGGGGATTCTATCAATTTGGTTGGCTGGCTTGTATTCATGTATATAATTTGAAGTCTGTCGCTGTACATCACAAAGTTAAATCTAGCTATAGGATTTAACTACGGTCTATTAAGGGTACCAAATCAAATATCCGGTATTTCCACTTAAAATGTGGGGAAATCATTTAGACAGTTCCATTGATCCAGTTTTGTTCCAAATTCATTTCAAGTAAAGAGGAAAGTATACGAAAATAAATATTGCAATTTATCTAAATACTGACAATCAAACTCTCTTTTTTTTGTTTCTTTCCATCCCACTTGTTGGTCCGACTTGTTGGTCCAACTTTTCTTTTCTTATAATGTAAACTTGCCTAAATTTTACAGGATTTTTGCTTCAATCTTCATTTCTATACAAGATCAAACTAAAATAGCGAATAAAGAATCCGTGGATTCATAGTTTTTTCTTCCTGTATCATCTAATCCGGTTGCATTTAATCTCCTCCACATTTATTATATTTAGTCCAAGACAGTACACCAAGACGACAATTTAAGAAATCAAACTTATAAAAAGGCACCCATCTACATTTAGCCTATTTTTACTCCGTCGTGCGCATCTTTAAAGCCTTTTGAGGGGTCGCAATACAAAATTTATACACCTGACGTCATTGATGTCTAATTATACTATCTTGTTAAACTTTTAAAATCGTCTAGTTACTTTGTTTAAAGTTGGTTTTAAAAGTCACCTACTGCATTTTCCATTTACCTAAACTTTCTTCTTTGGCATTAAAGCCTTTAAGATCAGTTTTCCATTATTGGAAATTACCAAATAAAACTCTGCCTATTTTGTTATAATGACCTGAATTTTTAAGTTTTGATTTATAGCTATTTCTATTGATATCTCATTTAGGTTTTTAATTTTAAATCGTCAATTTGAAAATTAATCTTGGGCAAAATGAAACCTTGTGTTGTTAGTTTTTGTTAAAGTTATTTTTGATAATCGATCCATCGTAGATCAACTGTTTTTAGTGGTTGAATTTATTTAGTTAAGGCGTTTTTGCTGGAAGGAGATATCGGAATCAAGGATAACGGGTGGTAGTGACTAAGTCCCACAAAGCCTAAATTTTGTGATACGGTTCAGCGAGCAGCGACCGATCAGCAAACAAGCAAAGCGAGTAAGTATAGGATCTTGGCGACCGTGGTGAGAATAGGAGCTTGGCGATCGTAGGGGGCCAATTATGGCGATCGTAGGGGGCCAATTATGGCGATCGTAGGGGGCCAATCATGGCGAACGTAGTGAGCCAGTGAGTATGGTGAGCTATCAAGCCAATAAGTAGTGAGCATACTAAGTCCATAAGTAATGAGCATACTAAGCCAATAAGTAGTGAGCATAGTAAACCAGTGGTGTGATTTCCCAATGCATCTTCGCCAGCTTATTCCAAAACTTTCGGACCTTCAATTTCTTCTCCCTAAAAATCAATAAAATACTGAAGTTTTGGTATCTCTATATTCAAAACTCCGTCTAATTTTTTCACCTCTTCTAAAATTCTCTTTTTCTCATTATCATCAATTACTATAGGATAAGTATTATCATCCTTTGTGACATTTATACCATTTTCATTACCATAAACATAAATCAACTTATCATTTAATTCATTAACTATTGAGTTCAATTCACTTTGTCTTTGTAATTGTTGTTTTTTAATCAATTCTTGATTCTGTATGTCACCATTATAATCAAAATCATTATTTAGTAAAGAAGTCCTTTCATCATCATCATCAGATGAACCTCTTAAACACGAAATACACGAACCCATATCAAAAGGATGAGATTTATATCAGTGGATTTTATAAAGTCGTGCATCCAAACACCTATAGAAAACAACTATAATGGTTATCGCAATGAGATAAATACAAAAGAATGGTGGCTTTTTGTTAACATGTTTCATAAACTTCCAACCGAACTAAAAATCCTTACATTATCAAAATTAGATGCTACAAATTTGGATTATATATCTTTATTCTCTTCCTTATATTATAAACATATAATACTCTATGTTAAGTATAGTGGTTGCAACTTGATTGTATGTAATATTGAAAATTCATACCCAAATCAGATTCTGTTAAATCAACTAAAATATCTTGAGCAACACCATCTATACATAACACCATCGTCTATTTCAATCAGATTATATAAAAATCCAAATCTTAGAGACTTCCTTCACAAAATTTCATGGTTTTTATCTCGGTCGTCCCATTATAATCTCACTTTGAATAGAATAGATGATACAGAACTTATAACACAATTCTTAACAAAATTTAAAAGCTTTGAAAATTTTGGTTCTATCTTATCAAGTTTACAATTTGATACCTGTTTTGATACAAAAAAATTGATTTTGAATTATTTTGAAAATACGGAGTTGTTTAACCAAATCTCGAAATTTGATACCACAAGCTTAAGATATTTAGATCTTAGTTATAATAATTTATTTGATTCAGATTTAGAGAGTATTCTATTACCTTTGAATTTGAAAGAATTGAACTTGAGTAATAATAATCTTAAACATTTGAAGTTGAATTCAAAATTTGGAAATATTGAGAGATTGATCCTTTCAAATAACAAAATCTCAACTTTTGAGTCAAGTTCCATAGATACAATTTGTTTGAAAGAGTTGATTTTATCATGTAATTGTCTTTCAAATTATGACTTCCTAATGAAATATCAATTTAGAAGTCTTAAACTAATTGACTTATCTAGGAATGGTATAACGAAATTGATGAGATTTCCAGAAAATCTTGAAATTATAAAATTGAATGCAAATTTTCTATCCAATGAATGGGATTATATGACTGAAAGTATATTTCCAAGAACTTTGAAGGTATTAGAATTGAATAATTGTGGGATTATAATGTCAAAAAATGAATTTTCAAGTAAATTGATTAAATATGATGATTTACATGTTTTGAAAGAAATCTTCTTATAAGGGTTAGTAATGAATAGGTATTATGATATGTAAGTTATTACTATTGTAAGTATTTCTCTCTCTCTCTCTTATCTCTGTTAGGTTGCAAAGTTGCAACATTTCCTGCACGTCCATACACAATCAATTTATCAATTCAAGGATCACATCATGAACAAGACATTGTGTTGTATTGCATTTGAAAGTATTTACACTAAGCTTTATAGAACCTCTTCAATATCAGCTGATCAATTTATACAAAAAACTGGACATGATTTATCTATGATTCCGGGAAAAGCTCCCTTATTTGTTACTTGGAATTATCAAGATGAATTAAGAGGTTGTATAGGTACATTTTCAAAAGAATTAAAAGTCTTGGAGGGGATAGAAAAGTATTCGAAAATTGCTGCTTTTGAAGATTATAGATTCCCTCCTATGAAAAAGGATGAGTTAAATGAAAATTTATCCGTTTCAATCACTTTACTTTCAGAATTCGAGGTTATAAAAGATATTGAAGATTGGGAAATTGGTAAACATGGTTTGGTTATTAATTTTGATCACAATAATCAATTTTATTCTGGTACTTTTTTACCACTGGTAGCCCCAGAACAAAATTGGGATAAAAATACTACATTATACTACTTATTGAAAAAACTGGGATATTCAAATTCAAATCCATTAAAGTTTTTACAGGACGGAATTGATGAAGGATGGTTAAAATTTGAAAGATATCAGGGGTTAAAATTTGAGCTTAGTTTCAATGAATATCTTGATTTTAGACAGTGAATCAAAAAAACTTTAGTATTCTTCAAAATCGGATTTAAGTCGATCAAGAAGATTTCTTAAACTTAATCGATATAGAATTACTTCATTAGTGAATGGTGAAATTTCTTAAAACTCACCTTGATGAAAGGTTGTCAATTAGGGTGGTTATACCATTTACAGGACAGGAGATAGTAATAAATTAGGATTTTAGATTTTAAGATATTAAGTCCTATTGCGCTCGTAACGGTTTAGAAGATAAAAGAAAAAGTTCTCATCAAGCTTAATTGTTGAATTGACCCAATCTGATCATTTGCACATAGACGAATTATTGTACTAATCTAGATTCGCTTACATTTTACTAAAGTATAAATAATTGCCATGACTGCAAACGCCGTTAATGTATTTACGTACAACTTAAAAACCTTGATTTCTAGATTTACCTTTCAATTCCGTTGTCAAATTATGGAATTGATATAGTTTCGTTTAGCCATTGTGTCAGTAACATCTCGACTTCCTTTCTATAGATAGCGCAAATGGTTTAGTGGTAAAATCCAACGTTGCCATCGTTGGGCCCCCGGTTCGATTCCGGGTTTGCGCATTTTTTTTAGATCTTAGGATCTCATTATCATCTCATCAACTTCATTCATAATTGAATTTTTAAGTCTTTTCAAGTCAATTATGAATGAACAGATCAATAGTAAACAGATACTTCAAGAGGCTTATGAATCTAGAGATAAACCTCTTGAAAGACCAAAACAAACAATTCAAGATCTTGAAGAACTACGATCTTTTCAACTTACAAAAAGGAAAGAATATGAACAACAATTAAATAAAAATAGACTTAATTTTGGTCAGTGGATACGATATGCTAAATGGGAAGCTAATCATAACATTGATATCATAAGAGCAAGATCAATTTTTGAAAGAGCTTTACAAGTTAATGTTCAACATATACCATTTTGGACTCATTACATAGATTTAGAATTAAAGTCCAAAAACATAAATCATGCAAGAAATTTACTTGATAGAGCTGTTGTAACTTTACCCATGGTTGATAAATTATGGTTTATATATGTACAAACAGAAGAAATGCTACATAATTATTCAGGTGTAAGATCTATATTTGAAAGATGGTTAACTTGGCAACCTCAAATATCAGCATGGGATGCGTATGTAAACTTTGAAAAGAGATATGAAGAGTATTCAAATGTTAGACTGATTTATTCAAGGTATGTAATATTTCATCCTTCAGTTATAGTATGGGAAAAATGGGTGAATTTTGAAATAAATGAAGCATCGTCTTCAATTTCTATTATACGTAATGTCTTTGAACAAGCTGTAGATACTATATTAGAAGGATCTCAAAGAGAAAATCTACCCAAATTTATAAGTAAATGGTCAAGATGGGAAGCTTCAGTTAAAGAATATGAAAGGGCAAGAGCCATATATCAAATTCTTTTAAGTGAAAAGATTGATATAGAACAATCTCTTCATTCTTCTATACAAAAAGAGTTTACGGAATTTGAAAAGTTATATGGATCTAAAGATTCGATAGAATCAAGTATAACAACGAAAAGAAAGTTGAGGTATCAACAACAGATAAAAGATGAGCCAAAAAATTATGATGCTTGGTGGTCATATATTAAAATCATAGAGCAAGATGATGATGTAGAAAGTCTACGGAAAGTATACAAAGAAGCCATTCAAGTCATACCTCCTGGTTTATATAAAAGCTTAATATGGAGACGATACATATATATATGGATCAAATATGCATTATGGGAAGAATTCACCAATAGAGACATTGAAAGTGCCAGAAATATTTGGAATAATTGTCTTAAAGTTATACCTCATGGTTCATTTACATTTGGTAAAATTTGGATTCATTTTGTAGAGTTTGAAATAAGAAATAGTGGAGATTTAGCATTAGCTAGGAAGATTTTAGGGAGATCAATAGGACAAACAAGTAAAAAAGGTGGAAAACCTAAACTATTCAAATATTATATCAGTCTAGAAAGACGTTTAGGTGATTGGGAAAGAGTTTGTAAGTTATATGAGAAATGGTTGGAAGTTTCTATTATAGAGAATAAATCACCATTTTCAATTTTAAAGGAATATATCGAATTTCAAAGAGATCTAGGAGAACAAAAGAGGTGTGTATCGATTTTTGAACTTGCAATTCAAATTTCTGATGATATCTCATCATCATTTGAATCAGAAGAATTATGGTTATCTTATATCGAGTTCTATATTGATGATATCCAATATGAAGAGGCAAGAAAAGTTTATCAAAGATTTGTTACAAAGGAACCAAATGTGAATAATTGGATAAGATTTGCCCTTTTCGAGTCTTCAATACCAACCTCTGAACAATTGTTAGAATTTGAAGAGAGTACAGAAGATGAATTTGAATTTGTCATTAATGATAATCACAAGACAAATACTAGAAATATCTTCGAAGAAGGATTTAAACAAATCAATGCTATAGAAGATAAAATCACTTTATTAGAAGCTTGGAAAGAGTATGAATTAGTC
Source organism: Glucitozyma multigemmis (assembly GCA_030572295.1). Lineage (NCBI taxonomy): Eukaryota > Fungi > Ascomycota > Pichiomycetes > Serinales > Debaryomycetaceae > Glucitozyma > Glucitozyma multigemmis. The sequence continues at coordinate 610,224 of JAJLZT010000003.1, forward strand.
CATGGTACTGAAGAATCAGTTTCAAATATCGAAAAGAAATTTCCAAAACCAGTTAAACGTAGGAGAGTTGTTGATGGTATTGAAGAAGAATATATTGAATATGTATTTGAGATGAAAAAACCTGAAGGTATCTCTAAATTCTTAGCGAATGCTAAACAATGGGCTGCTTCACAAAATTGAATATTAAACCTTGACTACTCTTTTATATATATATGATGAGATAGATCCGCCACAATTTTTTAGATTTTTCAATTGAGTCTAGTAGACATCAATATGGTTATAAACAACCACCTCTTAAAGTCAAAACTAAATGTAAAGAAGATCCAGCAACAATATTTGAGTCTTGAACAGTTGATTCATCATTTAATTGTGAACCATTAAAAATCAACCTTTGTTGAGATGGTGGAATTCCTTCTTTCTCTTCCATCATTTCTTTGATACGAATTATTTTATCTGACGGTTCGATGTCAACTGGAATATCTCTTCCTGTTAATGTTTTAACCTTTACTTGCATTGTCTTATCATTTGGTATAGAGATTTAAATTTCGGGCATGAAAGTTAGTTACCCGGATTTGTATGCGAAGACATTACTATATGTAAAAGACAAGTTATGTTACCAACTCCTGATGTTAAAGCTGATTATGAAAAGGTTTACGAACCAGCTGAAGATAGTTATTTATTATTAGATTGTTTTGAGGATGAAAAGGAATTTTTACAAGGTCATTTTACTTCAATAGTACCTTTAGTTTTAGAAATTGGAGCTGGTAGTGGGATTGTAACTACATTTGTACAAAGAAATATCTTACCAGATTCAATCTTTTTAACAAGTGATATCAATCCACATGCCTGTGAATCTATAAGAGTTACAGCAAAAGAAAATAATAAGGATGGAAAAAGATTTATTATTGAATCTTTAAGAACTGATTTATTCAATGGAATACGACATCATCAAATTGATTTACTTTTGTTCAATCCACCTTATGTACCAGCTAATGAGGTTCCAATAACTCCAGATAATATTGAAGATGATTCTTGGTTAGACCTTGCTTTATTAGGAGGTGAAGATGGAATGGTTGTTACTTGGAGACTTTTAAATGATTTAGATAATATATTGACAAAAGATGGTATAGCTTATATTCTATTTTGTGCTAGAAACAAACCAAATAATGTTAGGGATGTAATGAAAGCAAAAGGTTGGAAAATTACTGAAGTTATAAGTAGAAAAGCTGGTTGGGAAGTCTTGTCAATATTGAAATTTGAAAGATATTAGAGCTGTGCCTGTATATAAATTTTTACATGTATCTGAAATCAAAATCTTTTTATAAACTCTCCACATGAGTAGGTACGACAATTATAAGAGAGACGCTACTTCATCTCAACCAATAAATCAACAGACTAAATGGGGTGGAACTCCTTCAAGATATATTACACTTGGAAAACTTCGTCTTGATACTGCAATTACAGGTCATCTAACTCAAGAACAAATCGATGCCTATCAAGAATACTTTAGAGTTGAAGAAATTTCAGCTTTACTAAAAAGATCACATCAAGAGAAAATACCAGTTTTAAATATACTACCTTCTAATGAGATTTCAAATTTCAAACGTGATCCTTCTCCACCTCCAAGATATGATAATAGAGGTAATAGAACAAATACTAGAGAAGCTAGAACAAGAATATTGCTTGAGAATGAAAGAAACTACTTGGTGGAAGAATGTTCAAATAAGATCAAAAATTATATCCCACCTTCTGATTATCATAAACCAATTAAAAATTTTGAAAAGCTTTATATACCTGTCAAAGATTATCCAGATATCAATTTTGTTGGACTTTTATTGGGTCCTAGAGGGAATACTCTTAGACAATTGCAAGATCAAAGTGGTGCAAAGTTAGCTATCAGAGGTAAAGGATCTGTCAAAGATGGTAAATCAACACAAGATGATGATTCTCTAACTATGACATCAGCATCTTTTTCAAATCCAACTCTCGAAACTAATGCTGATGATTTACATGTTATCATTACTTCAGATATTCAAGAAAACATTGCAAAAGCAATCAGATTAACAAATGAGGTTATTGAAAAGGCAATATCATCACCAGTAGGTCAAAATGATTTAAAACGTGGACAGTTAAGAGAGTTGGCCATTTTGAATGGTACCCTTCGAGAGACTAAACCCTTTAATCCTGAAGCTAATACGAATCGTCCTAATTTCGATATCGGTCAAATTATTTGTAAAGTATGTGGAAAAGTTGGTCATTTTGCAAGAGATTGTAATTTAAATAATGCAAACCATCAACCAATAGGTAATCCAAGACTTGGTCCTAATTCTGATGAGTCTGCTGTAAAAAGACAAAAACTTAATGAAGTTTCGAATCTTCCTCCATTGCCGACAAATGTTGTTCCACCGCCAAAACTTTCAGAACCGATTTCACTGACAATTCAACCCCCACCTATACTTGCAAAACCACCACCTCCACCGACTATACGTCCACCACCTCCTATTCTGTCAATTCAGAAACCACCCGCTCCTCCATTACAAAAAGCACCTGCACCACCAATGCCATTAGCACAATCAGCACCGCCACCACCGCCACCACCGCCATCTGATTCATCTAAACCTCCTTTGCCATCTTCAAAACCACCACCACCTAAAAATGCATAATCAAGTATATAGTTTAATTAATTTGTATAATTGCAAAAAATGTAAAATATTGAAGATAGTACAAAATGTCACTTGGGAAACATTTCAGCGTCGATTGCCTCGTTACTGTCAAAAACTCTACATAGATAAACAAAAGTAACCTCTCACCTACTTGGATTGAAAAGTGTCCAAGATTACTACAATTTCAATAAGCTGAAAACTCTGTTCAAACACATCATATTAAACCATATATCTCTAACATTATAAATATCCGATATAGTGTAACGGCTAGCACGGTTCGCTTTCACCGAGCAGACCCGGGTTCGACTCCCGGTATCGGAGTTATATTTTTTGATTTTAACCAGCAAGCGAAAAAATCTAACGTCTATGTTGCAGCCGGTCCATCGCTCATCGCAGATATTTTTTAGAACGGTTAACTTTAAGCCGATGTAGAAAATTCTAGACATCTTCGGATCAACAGGAACTTGACGTATACTCCTATTTCGTATGTGGGTGGGGACAGATATCTCATCTCTTCGGTTCATTGGATTTGCTCGCCGAGGAACTTCGGTAGCAATTGTTTTTAGTCCGATCAGATCTCGGACATTAAATAGAAGAATCGGAGAATAGGTTAATGTCACCGAGATCTCAATTGATGAGTAGAGTTTGCAATCCATTGGAGGTTTAGGGAGGTTTCTATTGAAGAATAGATCCATCAAATCTGCAAAATAAAGAAATCAAACCATCTTCTCCACATCATCATAAGTAAAATCTGCACATACTTTTAACTAATCCTCCACCCCACACTACCTGCTGAGTAATTTCAATTGAAGTATAAGAGCAAAGAAAATCCTCTAGCTCAACCATATCATGTCTTATACTCAAGTAATTGTCAACGAATCACCAGTTGATTCCGTAAATCTCGAATTCAATAAATCCGATTCTACTTTCAAGGTTGAAAAGAAAGACTTTGAACCTTTGAAAGATGGTGAAGTTCGTGTTAAAGTTGAATACATTTCAAATGATCCAACTCAAAGAATGTGGATGCAAAAAGGTGTTAATGCCAAAAGAATGTATGCACCACCTATTAGACAAGGTGAAGCTGTTAGATCACTTGGTTTAGGTGAAGTTGTTGAATCTAAAAGTAAAACTTACTCAAAAGGTGATATTGTTACTGGTGTATTTGCTTGGAAAGATTATTCACAAGTTTCTGATGAGAACATTTTTAACAAAGTTGATTTATCTTTGGGATTACCAAAGGAACATTATTTAGGATCACTTGGTCTTACTGGTTTAACTGCTTATACTGGATTATCCGAAGTTGCAAAATTTAAAAAGGGACAAACAATTGTTGTTTCTGCTGCATCAGGTGCAACTGGTTCAATGGTTGTACAAATTGCAAAACATGTTTTTGGTGCATCACGTATTATTGGGCTTTCAGGTTCAGATGAAAAATGTAAATGGGTTGAATCTTTAGGTGCTGATGTTTGTGTAAATTATAAAGAAAAAGGATATAAAAAGAAATTATCTGAGATCATTGGTGATGACTTTGTTGATTGTTATTTTGATTTAGTAGGTGGTGAAATTTTATCCTTTATGTTGACCAAAGTCAAATCTTTTGGATCAGTTGTTGCTTGTGGTGCAATTGCTGGTTATAATGACAAAGAAAAAATTGCAGTTCACACTTGGGGTGAAATCATTACAAATAGGTTAAGAGTTCAAGGTTTTATTGTTTCCGACTTTAAAGATGTCTTCCCTCAAGCCGTTGGTGATATTGTCAAACATATCAAAGAAGGAAAAATCCAAATTACTGAAGGATCTCATGTTGAAGATATTTCAAAAGATGAAAACTTGTTTGAAACTATCCCAAAAGTTTGGTTTAGATTATTTACTGATGATAAGCCAAATGGTAAATTAGTTACAAAAATCGCATAATATATATGACTAATGTATTTATATTTCTACTTGAACTACCTGTTTGTATTCCTAGCTACTACTGCTACTTGTATTCTTCCCAACTTGCGTTCCTATCTACTTGTATTCTTACCTAATAGTATTCTTACCTAATAGTATTCTTCCCTCTTGTATACCGTTTCTTATTATTTTCTGCTCCCTACTTTACTAAATCTAAATTCTCATAAACACTTCCACTAGATTTATATAATTCACTCGCTGTTATACCATTTTTACTTGTCTCATTCTCTTTTAATTGCTGTAACATTAATCTTGTCTTTTCTCTTTCTTTAAAACCATGTAAACATTCATAATAATCATCGAATTGTGGAGTACAAACTTTTTTATTTGATGTTTCTGCTGATGTAAAACATGACACTAATGTTTGAAATTCATAGAAACATTTCCTTGTTCCACCTGATCTTGAGTACGGTTGCATGGTTAAGTTCTGCTGAGGTTTGATTGAAATTTATTGGATAAAGAGGTCGTGTATAACTACAAAAGACATTTCTCTACGAGTATACCATACCTATACATTTAGCTACTACCCTACCTATACATACGCTAACATTTCTCTAATACTCTCCTTGATTTGATAATATAATGGTCCAATACTCCCATCAATTATGATATCACCAGTATCTTCACCTTCTGATCCACTATAAGCAACTTTTCTAATTGCAATTTTATCATTAACAACTAATGTACCTTCGCCTTTGAACTCAGCATTCATATTATGACTTAATAATCTCTTTTTCAATTCTGGTAATCTGATATTACCAATAGCTAATTTGGGACCATTACCAATCTTTCCATCTCTTTCTTGTGATGAAACTTTCAAACTAAATTTTGTACTTGAATTAAGAACATCACCAATATTTGATTCGATTTTTTGTCTCTTGTTGAAATTTTCAATTTGGATCTCTCCCGATACCTGTGCAACTCTATAACTACCATCTATATTTTGCCATTTTAATTTCTCCATGATTTGTTCATCTAATTGTATTTCAAAATTATTCATACCAATTTCATGTCCATCTTCACCAACACCAATTTTAGCAGGTGAATCTATACCAACAATACTTATATTCATTTTACCTCCTTGTTTTATAGATCCACTTCTTATATTATCTAATGATACATATCTTGCAGAATTTATCAAGATTTTCTTATTTTGTTCTAGTTCTTGTTGTTGTTGTTGCTGTTCAAACATCAGTTTTACAGCTTCCAGTCCATTGGCACTATTATTTGCTTGTTTAACTCCAGAAAAATCAGGAAATAAAAGTAAATTATATGGTTTAAGTGATGATACAATTAGACTTAATGATCTTAAATCAACTAATCCTGATAGATCAACAAATGATAATCCACATCTAACACGTAACTCGATTGAATGTTTTGACATTAAAGACCCTCCAATTCTCTTTTTTGGCTTGAAAAGTGTTTCTAAATTTTCTTGAAGGATTTGATAATTCAATGTTTCTTGTGGTGTCATTTTATTAGTTTTATCATTCTTATTTTTTGTTCTAGACTTTCCTTTCTTATCACCCCAATCACCATTTGCTTCTTCAAATTTTTTCTTTTCTAGCATCAATTTATTACCGGTTTCATCAGCTTTTTGAAAATCACTAAGTTGTATTACTTCACCATAATCATCATACTTTTTCTTACTTGAAGTACTTATATATGGGAACATTGCATGTCTTGGTTTGATTTTATGAGTAATTTTAAGATCAAGTGGTTCATTTGACTCTAATGTTTGTTTTACATGATCTGCTATAAATGCTTCATGAGCAACAAGCTCATCAACAATTTGTGTTGTACCTCCAACAATAGAAGATTTTGTTTCTTCAATTTGTCTTTCAGCTGCTGTTTCTTCATCAGTTGAATTTTCATCTTCATCAGATGAAGAATCATCTCCATCAATAGTATCAGCATTCAATAGATTTTTATTCTTTCTATCTCTAACTTTTTCAAGTAATCTTTGTTTTCTATTTGTTGTAATACGATCAGTAAATTCTTTTAATTCATCTCCTTGTAATGGTATTTCTTGTTTCCATGTTGATAAATCAATTGTCTTTTCCAAAGGTACAGCAACACCATCTTCAACTGCTCCTTTCTTTTGAGCAAGATTTGCCCATTCATTATATAATTGGGAATTTATAGTATTTTGATAACCAAAATGAGTTTTCTCTGTCAATATTATTGTGGTCTTTTCATCTTTACAAAGACATTGAAGTGCTTCTGATGATAAATCACCTTCAGATAAATCTATACCAGTAGTGAAAACAATCTTTGGTCCACTTAATTGTAATAATTCAGAAGTTTTCAGTAATAAATCTACTTTTGAAGGATCAAATGGGAAGTTATTACGATTTGGTCCATTATTAGAATTTGATGAAGCTTCTTCCCATTCCTTGACAAGACTTGAGGACATCCATTCTAATAAATTTGTTGCATAACTAAGTACTTTTGTACCTGAATATGATAAGAAATATACTGGAATTGGAGCACTCTGTAGATGATGATCTATCAAATGTAATAATTCTAAGAATCTACCCGATGGTGAAGTTGGTAATAAAACTGCACCTCCATTAGCTAAAGTTGCATCCACTAAAGCTAAGAATTTTTCTGTTCTCTTTTTATGAGACATTGTTGATCCTAAATCAGTATTTGTTATCAAAGCAGTTGGTCTTACTAATTGAGGTAATGGATTACCAGTTGAAGTATTAAGAAAGCTTGCACTATTCAAGAATGAATCCTTAGAATGATTCCATGATGGAGCATAAATAATCTTATCTAACCTTTTAATTATTAACCAAAATGTCCCACCTAAAGTGTGTCCAGCATTATAGGGAGTTATTGTTAATTTTTCATCTAAAAGATTGGTTGTTTGTAGATATTTTAATGGTGTTATCTTATCAAAACATTCATCAACTTGACTAACCTCAACTATAGCATCTTGCAATGGTCCTAATATACCTTTAGCTCTATAAAATTCAATGGTTGATATTCTACCTAATTGACTAACAGGTAAGGTTGAAAAGATTTGAATATTAGCTACAAGATTAGGAAACTTAAGACAAAGTAATACAAATCCTCCAATGAATTCAGGAGTTGAATGACTTAATAAAATGTAATTGACTTCTTTTAAATACGATTCTATGAATAAGACGTCATTATGATTTATACCATTCCAACAAGGATCTGCTAATATTTTAGTTTCAGAGTCAAATGTAAGCAATGAAGCTTTAAAAGAATAATTATCTTTACCTGGTGTAAGTAAAGATAATGTGAACATATCCTCTTGATCGGTCTCTGGATCGCTGGATCACTTAGGTCGCACTCTGGTCTTCGCAAGGTCGTGTACCTACATTCGCGACTACAACTACAAGACTCTTATTAACGTCTTTAACTATTAAATTTGACTACCTCTTCTTGTATGGTATGACAATAAAGTATCAGCATGAGTTAATCCAGGTAATTCATGTGATGTACTGACTCTTTCTAATGATGTCCTATTATTAATTTCCCCTCTTCTAATCATTTGTCTTCTTAGATCATTTATATCAATTGGTCTATGAGATGTAACAGTATTTTGTCTTGATCTTGATAATGTAGCACGTCTTTTGATAGTATGAAAAGTTTTCGTTAGGTGGTTCTTTTCCAGCTTTTCATCACTATAGTTATTTTCAATTACTTCTTCCCTTTTCATCTTTATGACTTCTTCCTCTGTTAATCCCAAGTCTTTTAACAACTTGTGTTTTTCAATATCTTCCAAATTTGTTGGATCATAACCAATTGGATATTCATCATAAAATCCCATACGATACCTTTCTCTTATAATATCAATATCTTTTGGATTAAAATTCTTTTTAAGGAAATCGAAACAAAATCTTGGTATTATGCTTGCAACTATACCAACAAATATAGCACACCAACATCCAAGTGTACCAAAAACTTGTGAACCTGCTCTATAAAACTCTCCAACATTCAAACTAACACTCCAAACTCCAGTCCAAAAATATAAAAGTAAAATTGAAATTGAGTCAATAACAAGTGTTAACCAATCCCAACGATATTGGTGTAATAAAACATAAAGATCAACTGATGTTACTGATATCGCAGCACAAACAACTCCCATCCAAAATCTATGATCTATCATTAATCCTTGAGGATTCATAAAAGATTTATAAAAAGCAAGATAACCAAAATAAAATGCTATAACCGATTGATAAAGTCCATCTAACATATACCATAAAAATTTGTATTGAGACCACTCAAGTCTTAATACTCCAGAACGATATAATTGTGGTACAAGTAAAGAAACAGTATCAGGAACATCTTGATCAAATACTGCTAAAACAATAACTGGTAATGATGTAAATGCTAAATTGTAAAACATCAAAAATGTATACTCATAAAGGTATGAGCCATCAAAGTTGTTATAAAGACCATACCAAAAACTTGTAAGGGTAAAGTTTATATTCTTGTAAAAAAAGCAAGGCACCATTTCCGCTAATCTTTTATAAGACCAACGTCCATGAACAAGTAATAATCTTGTTAAGAATCTAAATTGTCCAATAGCATAATCTGAAGACATAACAGCTTGTCTCCCTTCTTTACCAGCAATTCCAACACCAACATTTGCAGCTTGAATCATCGCAACATCATTAGCACCATCTCCAATTGCTAAAGTCATGACATCAAGTCCTTTTTTAACCATCAAAACCACTTGAGCCTTTTGAGCTGGTGAAACTCTACAACATAAAACAGATTTACATCTTTTACCAAGTAATAATAATTTATCTCTCAAGTTCTTTAAAACTTGTTTTCTTTCATCATCTAAAAGTTTTGGATTCTGGAAGATTAAACTTAAAGCTGCACCATCAATAATCAAAGCAAATCCACCTCCTGGAGTTGAATGATCCTTTTTAGCTTCCTCAATTAAACTAGATAACTCGATTTCATTAGTATCAATATCAAAATTCTCCTTCAAGTGTGATGTTATTACTTGATCTATAGCATCTACATTCTCCATATCATTTTCTTCTGGTCTAACAACCAAAAGTTTCATATCATTACCTAATAAATTACTGGAGAATCCAATATTTATAGCAGTTTCGATTCTATCACCAGTAAGAACCCATAATTTTATACCTGCTTCTGCTAAAATTGCAATAGAATCAGGTACACCTTGTTGTAATCTATCTTCTATAGCAGTACCACCAAGCAAATTCAAATTGTTTTCAATCTCTTCACTTAACTCATCTAATAGATCATCTCTGTTATCTTCATTACTTGTTTTAGTTTCATTATATCTAACATTCCAATTGTTGAACTCATCTTCATCTATATACTTTTGTGCAACACATAAAGTTCTTAAACCTTCTTTTGCATACTCTTCAAGATGAATAGCAGTCTTATGAAGTATGTCATCATTTTCATCTTGTTTGACAAGTCTTTGAAATATTACAGAATCAGCTCCTTTTGTTATAAGTACAATTTTCTTTTCTGGAGTTCTGAAAAAGCAAGACATTCTTTTCCTGGTTGAAGTGAAAGGAATCATTTGTAAGATATCGTATTCTTTAACTTGACCATAGATTTCAAGAAAAGCTGACTTTCTTGTTCTTTCTTTAAATACAATTCCAACATCTCTTGCAGCAGAAACAAGTGCTGCTTCATCAGGTGATTCAGCTTTGAAATCACGAATTCCTGGAGAATCAGGATTTGGTTCGGTTATAACTGTGTTACATAATGCAAGTGCAATCATAAATTCTTCATTTAGTTGTTTTTGAAATTCTCCAGATGCAACTTCTGGTAATACAGTATCTTCAACATAACTGTTTGAAACAAATGTCAAGACTTCATCAACCAATTGATCATTTTGACTATATGATCTCAAATTATCAATCATTTTAACTCGGTTTGCCCTTATCTTTTCTTTCATAAGTTCCAGTTTCTTTATAACATCATTACCTGCTCTTTTATCCATACCTTGTTGTGCTTCAGTATAAGCTAAACCATAAGATTTCCCATTTATAGTACATTTTTTAAACTCCATTACATTTTGAGTTAATGTACCAGTTTTATCACTAAAGACATATTCAATTTGACCTAAATCATCTGAAATATTCCAAGCTTTAGGAACACAGGGGAAATCAAGTTCTTCATAATACATTTTAACGTCTGAGTATATAAAGAATGCTTGTAAAGTCTTGATGATTTCAACTGAAATATAAAGAGAAATAGGTACAATAGCCTGATAAATAATCAAAGCAACAAAGAATTCAACTACACCATTAATGGCAGCAGTTTTACCATATGGTTTAAAGTCGAAAAATATCCTTGAAACAGATTTTTTGTTATAGTAAATCCCATTGACCAAACCAGAAACAAAGCATAGTATGAACAAAACTATGAAGTTAAAGATAACTGAAAGATTTAACTCTTGAGAAATCTTGGAGATTTTTGTTGGTGTAATACCAGAATTTAACATGATTTTAGATTCACTACCAGTATAAACTACTAAACCAATTGCCCAAGTAGTATTTCTTAAAGTACATCCTCTTAAAAGTACATTATCATTATTTATACTTTCCTTTTCATCTTCATTAATCATTACACCATTTGGACCATGATTTTCATAATGAATAGTTCCTCTAAATGCATATAAATGTGGATTTGGAGCATCACATTCAACCCAAAATTTGGCAGATCCTAAATCATTTGAATGCCTTATAGAAGAGCCACAAGCTGGAGCAGTTTTGAGCTTTAAACTTGTTTCACCATCAAGATTTTTAGTTTCGACATAACAATGTCCTTCAGAATCAGAACATGAAATTAAAATAATATCTGCTGGTATTTCTTCATCCTTCCTAACTCTTATTATATCTCCTACTGAAACGTCTTTCCAGTGTCTATTTTTAAAAGAAACCCGAGGAGATTCAACAGATTGAGATTTATTAACAATTGTATTTGGTGTTAGCGTTGTCGTCTTTCTTGTAGAATGTTGTGATCTTCTATAACTTCTTTCGGTTTGTGTTGATCTTCTTACGGAGTAATCAGAAACAATTGTAGATACTCTTGTAAGACTTAAATCTCTTTCATTTTCTTGTTTTCTTATAAATTCTGCTTTTGTTTGTTTCCTAGCAAATATGAAGATCACCACCTTCTTGAGAAACTTTCCTAATTTCCTCATCAATTTTGAACAAAATTTCTTAAATTTTCTCCAGATTGAAACATCATTAATTGTGACATTTTCATTACGTAACCCAATTAAAAGATGTATTGGTGTATTATTTAGATCAGCATCACTGATTCCTCTTCTTGTATCTTCAAATGCATCTTTTATAGCTGTTATACATATAATAACAATTAAAGGTACTGCTGCAAGACCAGGATTTGGTACACCAAAAATTTGAAATGCTCCAAGTATAACTACAAATAAGAAATATCCATTAGCGACATTCTTAAACTGATTCAAGATGTTTTTAGGGAGGAATGATAGTGGTGTATACTTTGTAGTTCTGATTTTGTTTCTTGGATAATCCAAAATTGGCTGATTTGAGTCATCGGTTAACTCGGAAGGTAATTCTTGATTGACATATATAAACCTTGGAGTATTAAAATATATTCTAGATAGAAATTCTGGTCTTGAAGCTAAACCTCTATTATATAAGAATCTCCAAAATGCTTCTTTGAAATTTGGTGATGGTGTTGTTATTAAGTCTTTGGGTGAATATTTACCTTTCGGGGTATCAGTATCCATTACGACCAACAAAGATTCTTTATTGAATTGGAAAGGTTCAAAGTTTTAGAAACACTAAGCCAATTAGCAATAGCTTGTTAAGTTATTATGTTAGGGATCTACTACAATCCTTTAAATCCGTTTATAATCCTGTTGCTTCTGTTTTGGTCTTCATGCAGAGCTTGAAGAATAGAGGTGTATGGATTTACGAATTGTTACGGAAATACGAAGGAAATAGACCAAGATATATATTGGTAATATATAGGTCGATTATTTGTATATATATATTACTAACTGAAAAATAAAGAGGAGATGAGTATTATACAAGCCTTAATCACTCAATTTAGATATTTCTTAACCAACCTAAGCCTTGCGTCATTAGCCACTTTCATCGTGTAACAATGCGACATGCGACATTTTACAACTGGTGTATTTTTTGAATTCTGCAAATTGCGACATCTTACCCGGACGTTGTCCACTTAAATCTGAAAAGTTTTCAAAACTCAACTACAACTAAATCTATCATGTCAATTGAAGAAATCCCACAAGGTGCCGATGTACAAGTCTTATCTAAAAATGAATCAAAAGCAAGAGAATTGATTAAAAAATTAGGTTTAAAACAAGTTAAAAACATTACCAGAGTTACTTTTAAACAAAGAGGTAACTTGATTTATGCTATTGATCAACCTGAAGTTTACAAATCAGCTGCTGGTACTTATGTCGTATTCGGTGAAGCTAAAGTTGATGATTTAAACAAAAGATATGCTGAAGCCCAAGCTCAACAAGCCCAACAAGAAGCTTTATCAAAAGCTGCTGAATCTGAAGCCCCAGCTGATAAATCACCAGAATCAATTACTGCTGATTTAGAAAAAGCTTCAATTTCTAATGCTACACCAGAAGAAGACGATGAAGAAGTTGACGAAACTGGTTTAGATTCAAAAGATATTGATCTTATTGTTGAACAAACTCAAGTTCCAAGATCAAAAGCTGCAAAAGCTTTAAGAAAACACGATGGTGATATGGTTAATGCTATTATGGAATTATCTTAAATATGATTAATTATATATCTTGATTTTGTATGTTTGTAGGAGGGAGAGAAGATTGCTTTTCTGTGATTTGATCAACTTTAGATTTTAGATTTTGTTTCTTCTCTTCAACTTCATGTTTTAAGTTGGTTTGTGATTCAGGAGTTTTGATTTCAGAGATCTCAGAAGTTTCGGTTTCAGGAGTTTTGGTGATCTCAGGAGTTTTGGTTTCAGGAGTTTCGGTTTCAGGAGTTTCGGTTCCAGGAGTTCCACCCCTTTGTAATTGAACACCATTTAAAAACCCACAATGAGGACATATATAATTAACATTAAATGGATCATTACTACCAGGAGGTGCTAATCCATTATGTCTTAGGCAATGTTTACATATTAAAGCATATCTCTTTTCAACAGTTTCATTACTTTGAGAACCAATCAAAACATCAAGTATTCTATCTTGTATTGATTTTTCATCTTTAGAATTTTGTGGATGTTGTGGCGTTATAGTTGTAGGGATTTTTTGACTTTGCTTTGGAGGAATTTGAGTAACTTTAGTCTTTTTAACTTGATTTAATTGTGGCTTTTCATCAGAATATTTCTCTAACAAACTTGAAGTCTTTTGAAAATTCGTAACCTCCTTTAATTCTTGAATTTTTTTCTTATGTTTTTGTTTTTGGGTATTTAAAGACTTCTCCTTCAAGTTGATAAGCCAATTGAAAAAGAAATCAAATATCCTAAGTATAACTCCAATTACAATTGGAAATGATACTTGAAATAACAATTGACTTGATGATTGATTAGCTAAATACTTTTGGATTTTGTTCTTATAAATAATCGAAGTTGATGGTAATTGTAAGTAATTATAAAGAATCATAAAACTAAACGACATTATAGATATTTGATAGGTATACTTCTTGAATGAAGATTTTCTCTTTTTAAGTAGATAAATTTGTTCTTGAGTTAAACTAATTGACTTTGTTAATGATGTTAATTCCTTTTCAAATAACTCAGAGTTGAAACCTTTTGACTTGAAGAGATTAAACACACCCATAACTGAAGATAAGCTGAGTTGATGAGAGGTTAAAGGCGATGGATCGCAAGTAGTTTTTACCTGTATGTAATCATTTATCTATTACAAGGTGCCGAAATTGTTTACGAGAAAAACTTCAAACTTATGGCATACAGTGTTGGTAATAAGAAGCTTTACCTTGATAGGATTGACAACTTATCAAAAGAAGATATTTCATTTATACTAAGTCATCAGAAAGTGTTTAAATTCTGTTTAAACAATGCTAGTTATAAATTTTTAATTAGTTTAAAGAAGATTATTCATCTATTTAGTGATATAATTACGATCTATAGTACTTTACTAAGGAAAATCCCTGATTATGATGATATCACATTGATGACAAATCGTACAAAACTACATATTATGAAATTGGAATCTGATTTTATCAAAGTGTTTGGTAATTCTATTGATGGTGATTTGCTGAAATCAGATTGGGAAGATAAGATTTATGAATTAGATGTAAAACCTTTAAGCATATCATTTATAAAAGGGTGTCTAGAATCCTTTGAAGCTATTTATAAGAACTTGAATTGTCTTGATCTATTCTTTCAAAATTTTAATAATCTTAAAAAACTCTTAATACCATTTTTGATTCATCAAACAAGATCAATTATAACTTCATTAAATTCAAGTCTACGAGTGTTTGAGTTTAAAACTATAGCTGATAAGAAACTTTTATACATAGATGAATCAATTTATAAGCAATTGAAAAAGATTGAAAAGATTACAACTGGGATTGAAAGAGAGTCAATAAGTTTAGAATCTGGTTTCAAATCTCTTGATTCAACCATACAACAGTATACAAAGATTTTACTTGGTAAAGCTATTTTGAAAAGAGATATTACAGCAAATGAATGTCAAATTATAAAAAGAAGAGATGTTTGTTTTCAAGCAGCTGAACATGTCATAAGTATTCCTTTAACAGAAGAACAATCAACTACAATAACTTCTGAGTATTTAACAAGATACTTAAGCTATTTATTTTTGATTTTATTTTTGATATTAGCTTTGATAATTTATAGATTGATTAAAATTGTTTTTAGTTAGATGGAGAATGGTTGGGAGTTTGGGTTAGCGAGTCTTTTGGCAGTATTTAAGCTGAGTGGACGCTGTATAGATGCTACAGTTAAACTGTACTAGGTTTTGTGCTGTGCTCGGTGAAATGCATGAGTGGTGGTTGAGCGTTTGAGTTCGTCGCGCAGCGCTTCTTGAATTCAAGCTGAGTGGACATATGGGTAAGCTACACTTACACGGTTCAAGTTCTTGGGGTTTGTTTTCATAGATATCCATGAAGAGTGAGCGGTGGAATGTTTAAGCGCTTGAGTTTAACTCGTGCAGCGCTCCTAGAGCATAATATGCTGAAGCCGTATTTAAACAGCAATTACACGGTGCTATGAGTTACGTTGTTCTCTCGCATGCAATAGCCTTGAGAGCGGCGGTTGAGAGTTTGAGTGCTTAAGCTTAGCTCACTCCGTATTCAACTTGCACTTACACAGAGCCACGTCTTTTCGGTCTTGTTGTGGTCTTGATATGCATTGTGACGAG
The DNA here is from genome assembly GCA_030572295.1 of Glucitozyma multigemmis. Lineage (NCBI taxonomy): Eukaryota > Fungi > Ascomycota > Pichiomycetes > Serinales > Debaryomycetaceae > Glucitozyma > Glucitozyma multigemmis. The sequence continues at coordinate 626,208 of JAJLZT010000003.1, forward strand.
CGAGTGATGTTTGCTTAATTTCAGCTCACCTCACCCAGTATTTAAACTTCACTTACACTGAGTTGTTTCTTGCGAGTGCACTGCTCGCGTTCGTACTCCTCGCGTTCGCACTGCTCTGCTCAGTTCACGTTTCAAAAATTACACAAAACTAATTCGCAGGGACAAACCAAACAAACATCAACTACTACTATCAAATTCATATCAACACTCATAGCTAACCATTGTATTATAGTTAATAGTCAATATTACTTAATTGTTCAATTCTTCTTCTAACTAATCTTTCCCATGTCCAATGAGTGATCAAACAATATACTCCGCAACGTATTCAAATATACCAGTCTTTGAGTTTGTAACTCTGGAAGGTCCAATAATGAGAAGAAAACATGATTCTTGGATAAATGCAACTCATATACTTAAAATAGCCAAATTTCCAAAAGCAAAACGAACAAGAATTTTGGAAAAAGATGTTCAAACTGGAATTCATGAAAAAGTTCAAGGTGGATATGGTAAATATCAAGGTACTTATGTCCCAATTCAAGTTGGTGAAGAAATAGCTAAAAAATTCCAAGTTTATGATATACTACAACCAATTTTTGAATTCAATTATATAGAAGGTAAATCGGGAACTCCACCACCAGCACCAAAACATAGTCATGCATCGGCTTTCAACCTAGCTAAAAGAACTAATCTGATACTTAAGGATGAAGAAAAACCTATAAAAGCAAGAAAAACAAAATCAACACCATCAATAACTGATCAACCAAGAAAACGAGGTAGACCTAAACGAGAAGTAACACTAGAACAACCACCAAAATTACTACAAACAGAAACTACTTTAATTGAAAATAAATTAATTAATAAGACGAAACCATCCGAACTTTCTCGTCAAGATACCGAACCTGATGTATTACAATCAATGGCGTCAAATGTTAAACAAGAAGATTTAGAATTAGAAGATAAAAGTAGTGATGAAGATATAGGTGATAAAGATGATGAAAATGATGCTTTAATGAATAGTAGAGAATTATTTGGTACACCAAAGAATTCATTTGAGAGAATAGTAAATCCAAATTATAATGCTAGTTTTTATAATGGTAATACTCAACATACTCATCCAACAATTACACCACTACCTCCACCAATCACATCAAGTATAATACATGATCCATATGGATTACTGCAATATCATCATGGTACGCCAGGTTCAGGATCTTCTCAAATATTACAATCTGCTGTTAGAGGTGAAGATCAAATCTATGAAGATTTCTTTGTAAATCTTTTGAAATTTTTTCTTGAAGATACCAAGTCTCGTCCAAATTCACCAATATCAAGTATACCACCAAATATATCAAATCCTCCATTACCTCTAGACAAGATTAATATTAGAAGATCGATTGATAATGATGGGAATTCGATATTTCATTGGGCTTGTTCAATGGCAAATCTTGCTATAATAGAATTTCTTTTAGAGACATTTTCCAGTTTTATAAATCCAGAATTGAAAAATAGTAATGGGGAAACCCCATTGATGTTCTTGGTGAAATTCAATAATTCATATCAACAAAACAACTTTCCTGCATTACTAGATATCTTATATGATTCTATACTTGCAGTTGATAGATCAGATAAAACAATACTACATCATATTTCAATCTTATCAACTTCAAATGGATCAGTAACTGAAAAGGGTAAAGAAAAGTTTTCAAAGTATTATATGGAAAATGTATTATCCAAAATTGAAGAATATCATAATATACCAAGTAATGGAGATAAACTAACCAATAAAGATTTTCTTTCAGATTTTCTTAATCGTCAAGATTCAGATGGTAATACAGCATTTCATATATGTGCATTCTATCTTAATAAAAAATGTATAAAAGTTTTGATGAAGTATCATCAGTATATAGATCTAAGTCTTAAAAACACAGTTGGATATACAGCAGAAGAGTATCTAGCATCTCATAATTATGTTATGAGATTAGATACAAATAGTATTGATGAAGAGAAAGGATATGGTATAGAAATGTTTGAACTGGAACTCTTAAAATCAAAACTGGCTATTAATTCTTTCTTGAATTCTTCAAAACAAATACTGGATAAATTATCACAAATCACGTTTGCAATGGGTAGGGATCTACAAAAAATAGATAATATGATCCACCTGACGCAAGAGTTATTACAATTTGCTAATCATGGGAAGTTATTAAGTCAAAAGAGAATTTTGGAAACCTTTAAATTAGATCATTTGATTGATGATATTGAATATGTCTATTATGAAAAGTCCGAATCAGAAAATGGTGATAAAAAGTGTTTATTAATAGATGATTCAACAGACAAATTAGTACAAGATGAGATTAATAGATTAGTTAATGATGTTGATTTTCAATTCTTACTGCGTAAGAATGATTTAAATGAGAAGAGACAAAGTTATGAATGTTTATACAAACTGACAAAGTTGAAAGAGTTTAAGATTGAGTCTTTAGAAAAAGTGAAAAAGAATAAAGATGTCTTGTCACTTCTAATTGAATTACAAGGACTAATTCTTCAAAAAGACAATTTGATAGAGAAAACTCTTGAATTACAACAGGAAGTGCCATTAATAACGAATTCTGACTCCCAATCAATAATAGGGAAATATCCTGATTCAGATAAGATTAACAAGTATTGTAAACTAATATCATTATGTTGTGGACTAGAATTTGATGGGATTGAAAAATCAATTGAATTGATTGAAGAGTCTTTATTACCAAAGAAAATTGAAAAAGTTGTGTTAGAAGAGAGTAAAGAGATTATGTAATATAAGATAGATGATGAGTGGAGGTGAATAAATCTGTAGGGATGGAGTTGTGGCTACGATGGACAAAGACTAAGTTGAGTATTACTTTGCTACTTATAATTCATGTGTAGTGGTAATCTCCCTGCGGTTTAAGTGAACTCTTTGAGTTTGCTTCGCAATATCATCTCCTTTGCACACTCGTACAAGTAATCTCCCTATGGTCGATCACCATCTCTCGCTAGATCCCGCAAACCCACGTAAATCATAGCAATTTAAGCCCTGCGATCGTATTAATATCTTACATGCAAGTTTATAATACCCTAAATTCAAATGACTTAATCATCATCTATGTCGTTTAGTCGACGTAAACTCAAACTTTATACTGCAAAATTACCATGTAGTATATTATTTATACTACTAATGATCATGCTAACTTTAAGATTATTTATAAAATCTGATCCTATTCATATCTACCCTTCATCACCAATTAGTCTATATAAACATAACTCTATAGAATATCAGAAACAAAAACTACGATCTTTTACAGACCCATCAAAACTTCTAGATCAAGTTGCAATTTGTAAAAGACTTGAATACTCTGTTGATATTGAAATTTCCAATCAATATATACTTGAATATGATTACTCAACTATAATAAAACTTATCTTTTTATGGCCACAATATAAGAAACTTATAACAGAGGGCCAAAAATTCCATAAATCTAATCTTCCATCCAAGTTACAATGGTTTAAATTTGGTGGTTCTTCTATTTGGTTACCTCATTTTAATGTCTATTATATGATAAGTAGAGTTATATTTAGTCCATCGGGTAAACCAAATAGACCATTTGCAAGTTTCCTTTATGGACAAATATTTGATGAGGACTGGAATGAAATAAGAGGTACATTGTCCTTTGGAGAATCAGGAATGAAATTTCCTTCAGTAGTAAAGATTGAATTTGAATATATTCTTAAAAAGAAAGAATTATGGTTCGGACCAGAAGATCCAAGAATTTTAGCTAGAAAGAATAAACAAGGTCTATATGTACCATTGATTATATTCAATATGAAGTCAATTAAACATAAGAAAAGATTTATGTTTTTATACTTGCCATTTGAAAATGTAATGAAACAACTATATCTTGAACCACAAACTAAAGCAGAAAAAAATTGGACACCCTTTATGTCAAGAGATGAAATCAAAGTATCTACAACCATTAGGTTTATTTATTCTATGGATCCTTTAGAGATTATCATTTGTAATATTGAAACAGGTGATTGTAATTTTTTACAAAAACGTGTAAATAAACTTAAATATGTTGGACCCTTAAGAGGTGGTACTCAACTTATCGAAGTACCGGTATCTAATTTGACTACAAGAAAAGTTTATATTGGATGGGCAAGAGCTCATTTGGATAATTGTGGTTGTGGTAAAGCAATGTATAGACCTAATTTGATTGTATTAGTCGAGGATTATAATATTGAGTCAAATACATCATTTTATAAACTTTCAATCATTTCACAATATTTTGACTTTAATGCAATCATACCAACTTGGGCTGAACCAAAACTTAATTCATTAGGTCAATTGATTTATATTGAACCTGAAGCATGTAGTGGTAGAAGTGTTTTAATACCAAATTCAATCATATTTTGCAATATACAAACAGATTATATGGGGGTAACAATATCTGGAGGTGATTCGGATACAAGTGTTATATATATAAAAGGACTCCTAAATTATATAAATGGGACCGAATGTTTAAATGATCAAGACACTTTACAATATGAAATTGAATCAGATGGTTATGATTGGAATATTAATTGTGCAATTGCAAGTTCAATTGAATATTGTGAAAATTATAAATTAAATTTAGATTGATGTTACATCGTTTTATATCCGGGGTAAGATTAAGTCCATCTACGGCTTTTCGCTTGGAATTAAGTCTTTGCAACCTTATTTATATAGTCCTTTGGTGGCATCGATGGCTCGATTTTCCTGTATCCAAACTTCCTTGAATAACCGAAGTTTTAGAATTTTCACTATGAAAAAAGTGGTTGCGAAATTTGACTCGGATGTTTAAAGATGAGTTTGGAAAGTATATAGTCATAAGGAAAGCCGCTATTTAAAATATTAAAGAGTGAATATATGAGTGTTCAAGAAAATTCACTGGATGAATTAACAGCTTCAAGTACACCAATTACCTATGCTGGGGAAGATATTGAATCAAAACCTACGAGAAAAGGTTCATTTAGTTCATACAAAAGTTCATATTCAATCAATGATATATATGGAGATTTAGATTCAAATGAAATTGACTTACAAAGAGCTTTAACGAGAGATAATGTCATAAATGCTTTATTAAGAAATGTTAGTACGGGTCATCTACCTATACCAGATTTTGAGAATGTTTTAGAAACAACAGTACCAGTTGAGAAAAATGGTGAAGAATTACAATCTATAGATCCTGAACTTATAACATGGGATGGACCTAATGATTTGGAGAATCCTCGTAATTGGGCTCCTTCTAAAAAAATCTTAATTATTGCAATTGTTTCAATGTATACATTTACATCACCAATGGGATCATCTATATGTTCACCAGCCATGACAGAAATATCTCGTGATTTTGGAATAACTTCTTCAACTATATCAGCAATGGTAGTATCGATACAAGTACTAGCATGGGCTTTTGGTCCTTTACTTATAGCACCATTAAGTGAACATGATATATTTGGTCGTAAAATCATTTTAGATTCTTGTGTTTGGATGTGTTTTATATTTAATCTAGCATGTGGATTTGCTCAAAATACCGTTCAATTAATGATATTTAGATTTATGGGTGGTATATTTGGTTGTATACCTATTAGTGTTGGGGCAGGTGTTATTGCAGATATTGTAAATGAAAGTCAAAGAAATTTAGCATTAGCAGGATTTAGTTTAATGCCTTTATTAGCCCCTGTTATAGCAGCTGTTGTTGGTGGATTTATTGTTGAATATACTCATTGGAGATGGGTTTTTTATGTATTATCAATTTTCAATGGAGTAGTTGCAATTTTTGGTACTTTGTTTTTTTGTGAAACTTATGCTCCTACTTTATTAAAACGAAAAGCAATTAAATATAGACAACAGACTAATAACAACAATCTTCATACTATTTATGAAGTTGCTGATACGGAAACCTTTTTTGGAAAAATACAATTAACATTAATCAGGCCAATCAAATTATTATTTGTACATCCAATGATTGTTGGACTTGGATCATTTATGGCATTTGTTTATGGATTTATGTATTTAATGATTGTTACCTTCCCAATTATATTTGGAGAAATGGGATTTTCAAAAGCACAAACTGGTTTGATGTATATACCAATGGGGATAGGATTTACTATAGGAGTTCTTGTTTGGACACCATCAGTAGGATTTTTTTATAATCGATTAAAAGAGAAGAATGATGGGATTAGTAAACCAGAATTTAGATTACCATGTTTATTTATAAGTTCTATAATTATACCAATTGGATTGATATGGTATGGATGGTCAGCTGAATTGAAATTACATTGGATAATGCCAGGTATTGGTAGTGGGTTATTTGCATTTGGATTAGTTTGTGTATTTCAAACAACACAAACATATATAATAGATATGAATCCATCATTTGCAGCATCTGCTGTTGCTGCTGCTGCATTATTTAGATCATTATTTGGATTTGGATTCCCATTATTTGCAAATATAATGTATAGAAAATTAGGATATGGATGGGGGAATACAATGTGTGCTGGTATTGGGATCGTTTTGGGTATACCATTTCCAATTATTTGTATGAAATATGGTGAAAGGATAAGATCATGGGTTGATGTGAAGTTGGAGAATGATCAGATCAAAAGGAATCAAAGAAATTTGAAAAAGTTGAGAGAGAAGAATGGGAGGAGTGAAGAGGATAAGGAGGATGTGGGAGGATTATGAGGAGTGGGAAACGAAATAGAGGGAGAGAGATATAGATAGAGTAATAGATGGTGTAAGGACCTCAAGTGTAGATTTTGCAATGTAGTACTAAGCCACATAATACAGGATCAAAACTTCATGGATCATATAGATAACTTAACCATAGAGACTTTGAAAGCCTTTCCTATAAATAAAAGTCTAGAAACACTTCCAAGTAATGTGATTAAAGAATTCCTGATACAACATGATTTAGTTGTAGGATATATAAAGACATTAGATCAATATAAACATCATGATATTAAAATCAAACAAGTCATGAATGAACAGATTAACAAACTAAATCAGATTATAAAGCTTTTAGAGGATTATAACAATGTATCTAAAAGAGTTGAAATCCTCCTAGAAGAGATTAAACAAAATTATCAAGACTTTACTCAAATTGAGACAACTCAATATAAACTAATATCAAGTAATTTCAATCATGAGTTATTGAAAAGAAGATTTGAAAATTTATTAGAAAGATCTAATCAAGAGAGTTTAGAGATTGCAAATGATAGTAATCTTGAAAGAGTACTTGGAGATTTCAAAGAATCAAGAAAGGTATATCATTTAAGAAATGAGAAATTAAAGAGATGGCAAGAGGAGAGAGTAAGTGGGTTGATGTAATAGAAAAGAGAGTTGGATATAAAGTGGAGTCAGTAATGATTCTAGAGTCAACCTCTCCTTCATCACCACTACTCCACGCTCATCTCCATCGCAACTATATCATTGTGCAGTCAATCAATACCTCGATTACACACACAACTTGCTATAAATCACTATTAAACTAAAACTGAGCTGTATAAATCCTCTTATTAACACTTTTTATCAAATTGATATCATTGTAAAGTTCACTTTCCAACTCGTCTCTTTTGAACATTTCGGAGTACACTCTTCCATATAAATCATTTTTGTAAGACACTCCATCTCGGACTTAGAAAATTCAAATTTTCAATCAACTCAATCTCTTATCAATGATGATAAGAATCAACAAGGATATGATGAAATTGAGTAGAAGTCTCAAGACTAATGTTGGAATTACTTGTAAAAGAAACTTCAATTCTAGCTTTAAAAATTTCAATTCTTTAGGTGGTATTCCGCCAACTCCGAAACAAAAACCATCTGGTTTTCAAAATGTTTGGAAAAACACTAAAAGACTTGTTGGATTAACAATTTTAACCTCAGTTGGTTTAATTAGTTATAAATTATATACAGAAACCCGTCCAGCTAATCAAGTAAAACAAGTTCCAAATTTTGAAAATGGTCAAAAAAAGAAAACTTTAGTCATTTTGGGTTCAGGTTGGGGTTCAATTGCTTTATTAAAGAATTTGGATACTACTTTATATAATGTTGTAGTTATTTCCCCAAGAAATTACTTTTTATTTACTCCCTTATTACCATCTTGTCCAACTGGTACGGTTGAATTAAGATCTATTATTGAACCAGTTAGAGCTATAACAAGAAAATCTCCAGGTGAAGTTATTTATTTGGAAGCTGAAGCAACTGATATTGATCCAGTTAATAATAAACTTACTATTAAACAATCTACCACAGTTCATTCTGGTCATTCTGGTAAAGATACCTCTTCAAGTAAAAGTACAGTTTCAGAACATTCAGGTGTTGAAGAAATTGTAACTTCTATAAACTATGATTATCTTGTATTTGGTGTTGGTGCTCAACCATCAACATTTGGTATTTCTGGTGTTGCAGAAAATTCAGTTTTCCTTAAAGAAGTTAGTGATTCTGTTAAGATTAGAAGAAGATTAATGGATGTTATTGAAGCAGCAAATATCTTACCAAAAGGCGATTCTGAAAGAAAAAGATTATTATCAATTGTCGTTTGTGGTGGTGGACCAACTGGTGTTGAAGTTGCTGGTGAACTTCAAGATTATATAGATCAAGATTTGAAAAAATGGATGCCTGAAGTTGCAGATGAATTAAAAGTTACATTAGTTGAAGCCCTTCCAAATGTCTTAAATATGTTTAATAAGAAATTAGTTGATTATACTAAACAAGTCTTTCAAGATACAAATATTGATTTAAGAACAAATACAATGGTTAAAAAAGTTAATGAAAAGACTGTTTTCGCTCTGGTTAAAGATCCAAAGGATGGTTCAAGTTCTAATATTGAAATTCCTTATGGTATGTTAATTTGGGCAACTGGTAATGCTCCAAGAGATATTACAAGAAATTTGTCATCTAAAATCGAAGATCAAAGAAATGCTAGAAGAGGGTTATTAGTAAATGATAATTTCTTAGTTGATGGTACTGATAATATTTATGCTTTGGGTGATTGTACTTTTACAAAATATGCACCAACAGCCCAAGTTGCTTTCCAAGAAGGAATTTATTTAGGTAAATTATTTGCCAAAATTCATGAGATTGAAAGTTTACATTATCAAATTGCTAATCCTCGTAAGATAGATAATGTCGATAGATTGAAAAAGAAGGTCCAAAGTGTATCAGAAAAGCTTCCGGTTTTCAAATATAATCATCAAGGTTCTTTAGCTTACATTGGATCAGAAAGAGCTGTTGCAGATTTAGTTTGGGGTAATTGGTCTAATCTTCAATCTGGTGGTACTTTTACTTTCTTATTATGGAGATCAGCCTATATTTATATGTGTCTTTCAGTTAAGAATCAAATTTTAGTTTGTATGGATTGGGCAAAAGTATCATTATTTGGTAGAGATATCTCTAAAGAATGATTTTATAGATTAATTCAATTTAGAAGTTTCTTAATATATTCTGCTTCTCTAATACCACTCAAGTAAGCTCCATGAACACAACCATCACCTTCCAGAATTGTGTGTTCACCAGCAAATCTAATTGGATTATTGGGATCATTAGAAAGACTATAGATTAATTCATCTGAATCATCTCCAGGATATAATGCACCATAAGATGAACGTATAAAAGGATTTAAAGTCCAATTTGATGTTATGATATTGATTGGCGGGAGGATGGGTTTGATGGCAATTTGAACAACATATTTTTCAAAATAATTCCAAGCATTTTGTAGATTTGATTCCATATATTCAGTAATTGGAGATTGGGTTAATAAACATAATACTCCTTTTTTAGTATTGTATCGTTTTGAATAGTTCATAATCAGAATTGGAGGTGAATCTTCTTTAGATAAGATAAGAAAGTTATATTTATCTTCCCACCAAATAGAATCGAATTCAAATATCACTTTACCTAAATAAGCATTATGAGCTTTTGAAATGATTTGATGTTGTTTTAAAGGTGGATTCCATTCGATTGAATATGGAGATTCTTGTAATTGTAGAATACTCAAAGGAACACTAACAATCAAATAATCACATTCAAATACAGATGAATCACAATAAAGTTTTATTGAATTCCCTTTATCAATTCTAGCGACTTTGGTATTTAAATGGATTCTTGATGATGGTATTTGATTTGAGATCTTATCTATCAACTTTCCATAACCTTGCTTATTAAAGATATCTCTCCCTATATGATCATGATATAAATGTTTTGAACTTATGTTTTCCCATGATATACCATAATAAAACTCCAAATGTCTTATATAACCACTAAGATATGATTTTTGTGATGGTGTTAAAAACTTCTCTCTATTTTCCAAATATCTCATTGTCATGTCTTTTAATGATAAGTCAGGTTGATCAATAGATTCAAAGTAATATAATTTCGAATAAGATAAGAATTCATCAAACACTTTAGAGAGATCTAAATCGAGGACTTCTCCAATTTCATTGTATATCATAAATTCTTCATCATCATAAATTCCATCATGTTTGAGATTCCACAGACCATCATCAATACAATCTTCCAACACTTTATTTATAAGAGAATCATGAAACCATGAAGCACCCAAATCATAATTTAAACCAAATTTTGAAGATGATGAATCTGTAAATATTCTACCACCAAGGTGATTTTGTGCTTCTATCAAAACTACATCAACCTCAGAATCTAACAACGTCTTTGTTGCAATCAATCCTGATATACCACCACCAATTACACAAACTTTAGAGTACATAACGATTTGAACAAATTACACGAAGGATCTAAATTATAATATATAAAAAACTAAAACATAAATTCCGAATCATTATCTTCTTTTGATTCATGTTTTGGATATGGTGGAGTTCTAGCGCCAGCGCCAAAGTTGAATCCATCTTTATGTTTTAAATCCTTTTCAGGTTGATCATAATGAGGTGGAATGGTATAACTTAAATAAGATTTATCATCAATATCATCTTCTTGATCAGAAACATAATGAGATTGTTCAGCAGTTATGATATCTCTAACCTTTTGTGGTAAAATATCAGGTTTATAAAATCTTAAATCAACTCTACCAACAATATACATAACATTTATAATAACTTCAAATAATCCCCAACAAATATACATCATAACTCTTCTACCAAAAACACTTGCCTTACCATTTTCTCTTGCTTGGAAAACTACAACTGTTCTTCCAATTGATATAATAAAGAGGAAAAAAGTTGATATTGTTAAAATTAAAATTGAACCATTGTGTCTAAGTGAACCTCTTTGATTTGTTAATCCTTCAACACAATTTTGATGATGAAATGTAGCAGCAATAACTCTAATGGCATGTCTATGATTATGATTTCTTTTCATAAAAGTTTCTTCAGCTTCTTGAGCTGCATTCTTTTTAACAAAGTAAAAGGGAGAAAATGATTCAATCCACCATGGTTGATATGTATATAAATTTTCATCCTTTGCAGTTGGTTTGAAAAAGTATGATAACATAATCAAAAGGGTTGCAGTTAATGAATATAAACAAATCAAAATTGCAGTTGCTTGAACAACTTTTATATATGAATGGTATACTTTTGCACTAAGATAATTAAGATAAGGAACAACTGAAGCAATAACTGCTGATACAATTAAAATCACAACAATCATATAAGTCCCCAACATAAAATTCCAAAATAGCCATCTATTACCACCAACTGGATGTCTCCAAGCAAATAATCTTTGAGCTAATAATAAATTTGCAGAAACGATTAAAACTAATGGGATGATAAGTAAAACTTCAGATGCAATCCCAACATTTAATCTTGTTTCAACTTGACCCCAACCAGCTCTCATACCAAAAGCTGCAACTTTCAATGCACTATATAATATCCATACTATTGAGGTATAAAAATAATGACCTCTTGAAGTGTTTTTAATAAAGATTGTTGTATGAAATATACCAATTACAAAGAATACAGCTGCAAATATTATACTTGGTATGATATCAACTTTTGATGGATAACCACCAAATAAATTGAAAAGAAGTGATATATTATAATCTAAAAGAGCTGGTGGTACATAACCTAATGATGCTAAAGAAAATGCAAGAGTTTTTGCAATACCAGTACTTTTCTCCGGAGCATTTTGTGTTGCTAAGATGAGGCCCATTATTCCTCTACAAGCTACTTCATCATAAAACATTTTGTTAGATGGTAAGAGTTTTTTCTAGGATATTTTTAGCATAAGGACATTTTTATATATAAAAAGGATTTGGTGGGGTTTTGAAAAATTCCCTAGATGAGTTTATTGATGTATCTTACTCAATTGCGGAGTACATGATTCCTTCGACTAAGTTTCCTATTGACGCATAATAAAGAGTATATATAGGATTATTGTATATAGCTAAGATGGAAAGATGTATATTGAAAACAGCTTCAGGAAGTAACCAAATCAGGGTATCAACATGATTTAGATTATCGGATAATTTTAATTGGATTTTATCTATCTCTTTATTGGAACTTGTTAAAAGTTTATATAACAAGAGGGTTAAGAGTTTATATAGAATGATTAGCATGCGAAGGTGAGGAGACGATTAGCACGATTTACATATATAAGCGATCCAAACCACGAACAATCACACCACAAATATGACAATTAAAACATAATACTATAGATACAACAATAAAAATACAACAATTAAAATACAACAAAAAAATTACATCGTCATCATCCTTTATCTAGTTTCATATACTTCCCTTTACGTGTATTAAGTTAAATTGTAAAGTCTAAATAATTTATAAATATTGTATCAATATGGGTATTACCTGAATATATAACCAGCACATTTCAGGTTAAATTACATCAAAATCTAAATTCTTCATCTTGATCCTCAAAATGCTTTTCAGGGTATGGAGGTTTTTCAAAATTTGATTGTTCTTTTTTATAATCCTGTTTATCAAAACCAAAATCATCATAAGATAATTTTGTTTCAACTTCACTTTCAGCATCTGAATTATGAACTGTTTGAGCAGTACTTTGCTCGGCTGTAATAATATTACGAACCTTTTTAGGTAACTTATCTGGTCTATAAAATCTCAAATCAACTCTACCAATGATATACATAAAATGTAAAATGATTTCAAAAGCACCCCAGCAAATATACATAAATACAGGGTATGATGCGTGACTTTTATTCTTGTTATATCTTCCTTGAAATGTGACAATTCCTCTTCCCATTGCACTTATGAAAAGAAGTACAGTTGCAAATCCAATAAGGAGCAAAGAAGTATTATGTTCAACTCCACCTCTATCAGTCGATAAACCTTGAACCATATTATGATGATGTTTTGTTGCAGCTATAACTCTTATAGCATGTCTATGATTATGATTTCTTTTCATAAACGTTTCTTCAGCTTCTTCCTTTGCTCCGCGTCTAACAAAATAAAATGTACTAAAACTTTCAATCCACCATGGTTGATAAGTATACAAGTTTTCATCCTTTGCAGTTGGTTTAAATAAGTAAGCCATACCAATTAAACTGGATGCTGTTAATGTATACAAGATAATCAATACTGATGTTGCTTGTACAACATGAACATATCTCCAAAAATTCTTATGAGAAAGTAAATAAAGATATGGTATAGCCGATGCTAAAATTGTAACTGCAACAAGACAAATTACAACTGCATAAAATGCATACATTGTATTCCAAAATAATTTCCTTGATCCACCAACTGGATGTCTCCATGTGAAAATTCTTTGTGCCATTACTAAATTACCAGCAACTAAAAAAAGCATTGGTAAGATTAACAAGACTTCATCTGCAATACCCATTTGAGTATTTGTAACATCTTTGGCCCATAAAACTCGAAGTAGAAATCCAATTAATCTTACTGCGGCGAAAAATGCCCATCCTAAATTAAGAAAAAAGTAATGTTTTCTACTACAATTGATTGTAAAGATAACCATATGTAAAATCATTACAATACCAAATAAAACTGAAAATAGAATACTAGGTGGGATATCACTTTTAACTGGATAAGCTCCAAATAAATTGAATTGTAATTCAACATTATATTGAACAATACTTGGTGGTACATTTGGTCCAAGTAAATTTTTACCTTGCGTTACCAATACATTTATACCTGTCCCAGGAGTTGCACCGTTATTTTGTGCTAATAACATTCTCATAAGACCGTTTGTTGCGGTATAACCATCTGAGTAAACAACCATTAGACTTGTGTCAATTATTCATGGGTAGAACTATCTTTATATATAGATTTAATGATTTTCTAATAACCCTTCCGAATCGGGAAATTTTATATTTTAATTTGTTTATATGCAGTCTATTTATGAAATGCTTATATAATCAATGATCTCTTTAGGAAGTATTTAAATTGAACATTACTAAATTAGGCAAAGTAGTATTAATTAGGTTTTAAAAATTAAAATTTTACATTAAGAATGTCCTGGAGTTTATACACTCTATAGAATTTTAAGTTTATCCAGGGAAATAACACTAAATTGTACTTTAACGTTGAGTAATTTGAAATTTCGGTTTCGAGGTAGTGTCTAGTCAATATTCAAATTTCATTCACATGATGACGTTTATTTAATGACAACTAGTAAGATTGATACGTCAAATGTCAAAATTACAAACTCTGATAATCTAATTTCAACTCCTTTTGGATTATCTCTACTAGAAATTCAAGGAGAGTTGAATTTGCCAACTTTGAAGCCAAATGATGACGATCATACCGAAGAATATTTATCAAATTTTGCAAAAATTGATGATATGTATACAGCAGTGAGATTTGGAAAGCTTCATTTTGATCCCAAGGATTCCAAAAAGGTGACTTTATTTATTGGGAATTCACAAAGGTTATTAGGTGAATTGGTTGATTTAGATTTACCATTAGGAGTTTTAAGAGTCTCTACTGAAGAAGAAAATAGGGTTGAGATGTTGGATGTTATAAAAAAGAAATTGATATTTAAAGTAAGACCATTGCCAATTATGTAGGCATTGGCTAAAGCAAGGTGAACTCGATTGGGCGAGTTTCTCAACAAAGATGTAA
Organism: Glucitozyma multigemmis; assembly: GCA_030572295.1. Taxonomy (NCBI): domain Eukaryota; kingdom Fungi; phylum Ascomycota; class Pichiomycetes; order Serinales; family Debaryomycetaceae; genus Glucitozyma; species Glucitozyma multigemmis. Next base: position 641,298 of record JAJLZT010000003.1, read on the forward strand.
AGTCGAGACTGAGAGTTCAAATTAACAACCAAGATAGTACATCATGGTCAAAATGTCACAACTAAAGAGTTACGGAATGCTTTCCGATCTACGTTCTTCTACTACACAGCTTGATTAGATACCTGAATTCATTATACTTCTACTAATTCTATATCTATCATTCTATATCTTAGATCGAAAATCATTTGTATTAACAATATGATTTCGAATCTTAACAACATCATCTTGTGAAAATCCCAACTGATTCAAATAATTCCCAACATCACCATAAATTTCACCAAATCTTTCAGTTGTAGCTAACATTGCTTCATATCTTGAACTAGTAATATTTTTAAAACCATCATTTTCAACTGTCCAATCCTTTCTACCTTTACCAAGAATTTGATTTATATCAACTCCAACAAATTTGGATTTTAATTTTTCAAGTGTTTTTGAAAATCCAGCTTTGAGTTTTGGTAAATCTGGTTTTAAACCAGTTGTAGTTAATTCATATTCTTTTGCAATTGTATTTTTATCAACTCCTGCTAATAATAAAATCAACATTGCCATTACGCCAGTTCTATCTTTACCTGCTGTACAATGGAAAACAAATGGTTCATTTGGTTTCGTTAAAATATGATCAAATATGATTTTAAAAGCAGATTTTCCTGATTCAAACATATCTTCATAAACTTGTGAATAGGTACTCCAACAAGTAATCAAATTTGAATATCGTACTGCAATTGATTGAGGTGAATAATCTTCTTTTTTAAATACTGGTGCATGTTGTCTATCAATCAGACTTTCTTTTAAATTTGGTATTCCATCTCTTTCACACTCACCATCAGATCTCAAATCAAACATCTTGACTATACCAAGCTCGTTTAATTGTTTTAAACCTTTTGAGGTAAGATCCACTGTATTTGCACATCTAAACATAAATTTAGATCGAACATCCCCACCATCTTTAGTTTTCCAACCACCCACATCACGAAAATTCGACACACCATCTATTTTCTTCCATCTGGATTCGGTTCCTAAAATTTTATGAGTTTCCATAAATCTTTCCGCTTCTTTATCCGGATGAAGAAATTCTAAAATTTTATCAACAACTGCATAATTATAATTAACTAAACCTCTTTTATTTACTGGTAGGTTATTTGGATTTACTTCTTCTTCATCAAGATATTCTATTGATTTAATACCATAAAAATTATGATCAGCATGTGGTATCAATTCTAATTGATGTGTTGATGGTCCTCTATTTAAAACATTTGCATAATGTCCAGCACATGTTATTGGTATAATTGTATCCTCAAGACCATAAATACTTAAGACTGAACAATCAGTTGTTAAAGTCTTTAAAATTGTAAAATCTGGTTTAGATAAATCTATAATTTCATTTTTAGTAACCATAACTTTTGCTGGTTTACCATATCTTAAAGCTGAAATTGGCATACTTACCCAAGACTGATCAACTGGAAATTTATCAAAAACTGTTGGAGAATCAAATCTTGCTGAGCAATTTATAATATTTGGTACAATTGTACCACCAATTCTTTCTTGTTCAACTTGCCATAAAAACATGGCAACACCACCTCTCAGATGTGAAATTATAGAATTGATAGTGAAATTTATACCTAAAGGATTCAATGAACCATTTTGCATAAATTCAACACAATCATTTATATCATCCATATCTTGTGAAAGTATACGACCAGCTTCTTCATTTTCATTTTCATCAGAATCTCCACAACCTCTGAAATCAATACGTAAGGTATAAATCCCCAAGTCCTTTGCTAATCTATGAGAAAGTATCTTTTGATAACAATAATTACGATTACCTGCTTGACCATGAAGTAAAATTCCAGCTTTTAAAGTCTCTGGAGCAAAACCTTCAGCAAAAGATGAATTAGAATCAACTGATGGTGGGATACAAATAGTACCAGCTACCCCATGACCAAATTTAACATCAATTTCTCTAAAATGAACCATAGTTTTATAGATTTAGCAGATTGATCAGTTATATAGGTCGGGGTAATGCACGTGATTTACAGCCGCTAACCGAGCTTCAAATAAATCTCGATATCAATACTAAATAAAACGGTTTAGAATAGTTATATCACTTGAAGTCATGGTTGATATCTTTCTATTTATAAAGACATAAATTTGAGATTCTATAAAATTTTTGCATTTTTTGAAAAGTTTATTCAAACAATCAATGGGGGAGAACCTTCATCTTCAAGCGAAATACGAGTGTGATTTGAACTGAGTCGATGAGATTAAGTGACGATAATTTATTGTTTATAGTTATTTAGCTAGACGATATAAGTATTGAAGATCGATTGTGACATATGATTTCCATTTATCTACTATGATACTTTGGCGATGACTTCTTTAAATACCCTGTGATAAGTTGATTGTCGACATGTCGATTTAATTTAAAGCCTTTTTAAGCATCGGTTTACTATTTTGCAATTAGATCTTTAAACCTGTATATATTCAGGTGACAAATCTCACTAACGAATTTCAAAATATGGAAAGAGACGCTTACTTACTGTTGGGTCAAAAACTTAGTGAACAACATTCAGCTGGTCTTGCAACACAACTTGATGTATTTAGATCGGCTTTAATAAATTTTGTTAGAGAAAATTCCGATGTAATAAAACAAAATTCAAACTTTAAAGATAAATTTAATAAGATATGTCATCTGGTTGGTATTGATCCTTTGGTTTTAGAACTAGATACTTCTTTACAAAAATCGCCACCAGGAGAGAATTATCATATTGGCTTATCTATTAGAATTGTTGAGATTTGTCAAGAAACAAGAGATTTAAATGGTGGTATAATATCATTACAAGAACTACTATCAAGGGTTAAAGAAAATGATTATATTCAACTAAAAGTAAGTCTTGAAGATTTTACAAAAGCTTTAACTACATTAAATTCATTAGGTAATGGATATCAGGTTATTGATAATAAATGGTTAAAATTTTCATCTGCATCATCACAATCTGAATTTTCAGGTGATCAAAAACAAGTATTTCATCTCTGTGAATTTATGGGAGGTTATGCTTCAATTTCTTTATTGATGGATAATTTTCATTGGGATAAAATTCGATGTAAAACTGTTTTGGATGAAATGATTATGAATGGTATATTATGGATTGATGACCAAGGAAGTGCCGGGATTAAATATTGGGAACCATCATGGATATCAAAATGAAACTATTCATTTGAATTTATTGACTCAGTTTCTAATAACCTTCTCTTTTTCTTTTCTCTATGTCTTGCATTTACAACTTCAAACCGCTCACCCAATTCTCTTTTCATTATAGGTGTATACTTTCTATAGTTACGTCCTTTACCATCTCCAATATTTATTATACCAGTTCCAGGAACCTTTTTCATGATATCACCTTCTTTTATAAATTTTGATTCTAACATGGTAGCAAGATGAGCCTTGATTTGATAATCTAAAACATATCCTCTTAAAACTCCATTTTCTTTATAAACCTTAGCATATTGATTATTATGATCACTTACCTCAATCCATTCCATTTCAGGATAAACACAATCATATAGTACTAAAGGAATATCATTTGCCATGTCAAAAACTGGCTTTTTAGGATTTTTTTCAACATCCATTAACTCATCAATAACTGAACTTTGTTCTAATTTCTGTCCAATTGTAAATAAGACTCCCATCATACAACGAACTTGATGCCATAAAAATGCTGTACCTTTTAAATCAAAAGCATAAAACTCTCCAGTAACATGTATAATATTTGCACTTAGGATATCTCTTTCATAATTTGTAATTTGTTTTGACCCGTCAATCTTACAAAAGTTTCTAAAATCATGTCTACCTTCATATTTTTTACAAGCTTGTTGCATCAAATCTAAATCCAAATCATATTTACGAAAGAAATATCTATAATGTCTATAATCACAACTAAATCTGGCATCGAATTTTGGTGGTGGTCTCAAACAAACTGATGTGATTCTAATATCAGGTGGTAAAAGTGAATTTAATATTGTTACATAAGGTACTTCTTTAATATCATTTTCTGATTTGGATTGTTCTTCAAGAGAAAGACTTGATCTAACTTCTAAAGAAATGACCTGATTCATTGCACTTACTCCTTTATCAGTTCTACCACATCTACTAAATTTACAAGCATGAGGATCTGCTTTAGGTATAAGTTTTGCTTTTGTAAGTGCAATAAGTATTTCATCTTCAACCGTTGGTAATGGAGTTGGTTCTAATTGAAAAGCTAAACCATTATAATTCCAACCTAAATAAGCAAATCTTAATGCTATAAATCTTTTTGGAACTCCTTCGAAATTGAATGGTTTAACTTTCTTTTTCTTTTTTGATTCTTTCTCTTCGGGATCAGTTTCAACAAGTGATTTTTTCTCCAACTCATTTATCTTTTCAATGAGTTGATGTTTAGTCCAATTTTCATATTGAGTAACAGGTTTTTCATTCTTCCATATAAAACTTAAAGCTCGTTTAAGCATTATTTATTGACGTAGAGTTGAGTTGCAATCGATCTCATCTCAAAACTGTATATAGATTACTACTCATCACAGAGTAGAGCTTTATAAGATAAAGCATATAATGGAAACTAAGAAAGGTAATTTATCATGGGACAAACTTTCTAGTATACTTGAACCATGGTTACAAGAAGCAATAAAATCTCTTGGGTTTATTTCAATGACTCCGGTGCAGGCATCAAGTATACCACTTTTATGTGGAAATAAAGATGTTGTAGTTGAAGCTGTAACAGGTTCAGGTAAAACTTTAGCATTTACTCTTCCAGTTTTACAAAGAGTATCTAAAATCTTACGTGAAGATGAGCCTTTGAAAAAAGGTCATATGTTAAGTATTATAATGGCACCAACAAGAGAATTAGCATCTCAAATTCAAACAGTATTTGATTCTGTATTACAATATTTACCAGAAGATGATATACAAATAAGAACACAACTTCTAATTGGTTCTTTATCTACAGTAAGAGAAGATCTAGATCTATTCATGAAAACAAAACCTCACATATTAATTGCAACCCCTGGACGTATGTTAGACTTTCTTGGATCTTCATATGTTAAAACATCATCATTAGAAATTGTTATATTGGATGAAGCCGATAAATTATTAGACATTTCTTTTGAAAGAGATGTTGTCACTATATTACAAAAACTACCGAAACAACGTAGAACTGGTTTATTTTCAGCAACTATATCATCTGCTGGTAATACAATATTTAGAACAGGTATGTCAAATCCAGTAAAAGTTTCTGTCAAATCCAATAATGTTAATAATGCTCCAAAGTCTTTGAACTTGTCATATATGATGGTTAAACCTCAAGAGAAGATTGCAACTTTACTCAAGTTGTTGAAAGATTTTCATTATAAGAAATGTATTGTTTATTTCCCAACTTGTGCTTCTGTAAGATATTTTTATAATGTTTTTCAAACTTTAGTTGAAGAAGATGAATTCAAATTTTTTTCATTACATGGTCAATTAACAACAAAACCACGTTTAAAAACTTTAGGTGCATTTACTGAAGGTGATTCAATGTTAAACAAATATGTCCTTATGACAACAGATGTAGCTGCTCGTGGGATTGATATACCTGATGTTGATTTAGTCATACAAATTGATCCTCCTACGGATCCTGATATTTTTTTACATAGATCAGGTAGAACTGGTCGTGCCAATAAAGTTGGTAAAGCACTTGTTATGCTTAATGATGGTAGTAGAGAAGAAGATTATGTTGATTTTATGGAAGTCAAAGGAATTTCAATGTCAGAAGCACAACCTATAAATGTTGATATCAATACTTATCAAAACAAATTAAGAAAGTTTGTCTTGGAAGATAGAGCAAGACACGAATTGGCTATAAAAGCATATGTTGGATTTATGAGGTATTATGGTAAACATATAGCATCTTCTATATTTCGGTTCCAAGGATTAGATTATCTTGGTCTTGCTAAAATGTATGGATTATTACGTCTTCCCAAAATGCCTGAAACAAAATTTATTGCTAAAGAAGATATGCCAGAAGATGGATGGTTAGGTGAAATAATAGATATGGATACTTATTCTTATGCTGATTCACAAAAGGAAAAAGTAAGAGTTGAAAATTTAGAGGCTGATAAAGCTAAAAAGATTTCTGATGCTAAAAAGAGAAAGGAATTGAAAAAGAAGAATGAAGCATGGTCAACAAAGAGTGATACTTTAGAGACAAAGCAAGAAAGAAGAGAAAAGATGAAACGTAAAAGAGAAGCAATTGAAAAGCAAATACAAGAAGAGTCATCCGAAGAAGAAGAAGAAGAAGATTGGAAAGAAATTGTTAAGCAAAATAAAAAAAAGAAAGTAAATTCAAGTATACAAGGATCTTTTGATGACTTATAAGTATAAGAAATCTATTCACTATCATTTAATTTTACACCTTTCACTAACTGATCTTATCCCATCAAATATAAAAAGATTATCAAGTGGGATATATTGAGCTGTAGTCAATTTTAAGATTTCTTGTGATGCAATCCCACCCATAAAACTACTTATATTATGATAACTTTGAGTATTTTGTGACAAAATCTGTTTAAAAGTTGATATTATAGATTCTGGTAAGGTATCAAATGGAACCAAAGATTTGAATTCAAGTATAAAAGTTTCTAGATCTTCAATTTGAGGTTCTTTACCATAAGTTTCATAATACTTTTCAAAAGTAAGTTGAGCAAAATATATAGCTGAAGTATTATAAATTTCAGTATTTCCTTCGCCTTGAGGATCAAATAAACTGGTAATTATCTCCTCTGAATATGATTTTAATGATCCTTGACTAACATACAATATCTGACAATTTTTACAGAAACTTGTTATTGATTCAAGATTCAACTCATTTGATCTTCCAACTGAATCCAATATATAAGATATATAACTCTTCATCTTTAGTTTATCCCTTTCAGCTTTTGATTTATATATACTCTGAAGCTTTATATAATTTTCTGTATTTGATGCCATATCAGGTAGAATTCCTGAAAGAGGTACCATCAGTTCATCTAATACAAATTGTTTCAATGCTTTAATATATATCCAAAAAATTGGTGTTACATCTGTTATTTGATCTACTTGAGGATTTTCCATAAGTTTATATAGAAAATCGGGAACTTTTGTAACTTGTAAAGCTCTATGTATGGAATTTGCTGCTTCCATGAAATTAGTATCAAAGTTGTAATTTCTTGATTTTGATATAATGAGCTCTTTAAATAGTTTCTTTTGGTTGTAATCAACTGGAGGTAAGTTGTTATGAGACGATTTCCATTCTTGAAGTGTTTTGATAAAAATTACAATATATGGAACATGACTAAAATCTATATCATTCAAGTCATCAAATACAATAGAATCAACAAACTGTTGTAATTCAGACCATGGTTGATCTATCCTAAGATCAAATAGTCTTGAAGGATCATGAGTATCAATAATTTGTAACTCATTTATAATAAGATGTAATGAACCATAAAACCCATGACTACGTACAATAAGTAAAGGTATATTCAAATTCCATAAGATTTGTTTTAGATCTAATAAATGACTAGATTTTAGAAAACCAGTTACTACTACAACATCAAATCTTGTCCAATAACAAGTATTCTCACTTGAGAGGATCTCATCAAGACTAGAGTCTATAGCATAACCTTTTATATCAGGATTTAATTCTAAAAGGTTTTGCTTTGTAGCATTACTCAAGGATTTACCTATATCTTCTTTATTTAGGAAAAAGTTACCTGAAAGACTTTCTGATGTGACTTTTGCAGAATCAATTATTGTGAATTCACCAATACCAGGTAAAACAAGATTTTTCAAAATTTCTGTACCTGTTGTTGTTGCATTAATTAAACACACATGAGAGTTTTCTAATTTGTTTTGTCCTGAAGATGCCCAAAGTCTTAATTGTCTATCATATTTGATTTTTTTATCAATCATAAGTTGTGTACTTGGATTGAGAGTTGATAGTTCGCGCGCAGACCAGGGATCGGACCAAGAAGGACCCAGGATCGGACCAAGAACTACAGTGTATAACCTTACAAAACAAACCTATAAATATAATACATTCTAATACTTTACATTATTATACAATTCTTATGCTTTATAACTTCATCATACCTCTCCTTTTCTCTATCTTTCAACTTCTCCTTTACCTCTAGAGGGAAATATAACTTCATTATCTCCAAAGCTTTTAAATCTAAATTTGTTCCATCAGCTTTCTCTATGGCTTCTGGATGTCTACAAATAGGACAATTAACTTTACCCTGCCCTTTCAACTTAACTAAACATCTTACACAAAACATATGATTACATTCTAATCGTATTGGTTTAAAAGCAACACTCAAACAAATAGGACATGTGTAATCATCTAATTGTGGTACTAGATTTAAAATGGATCCATTGATTATATAACAAATTGATTTTGCAAGTGATGTCCCTGTTATAAAAGTATGATTCTCTGAAATCAACTTTGGGAATGTATTTTTTACATTCAAACTTGTTTGTTTATCAAATTTTTTTAAAATCTTTCTAAAAGCTTCATTGTTGATAGCTTGAAATTCTAGCATCTTGAGTAAACGTGTATTCAAAAACACAAACTCATTAAAAGCTTTTGAAGAATTTTTGTTTTTAAATTTCAGTACAATATCTGCTTTACTAACTCTTTCTATAAAACTTTGTAGCTTCTCTTTAATTTGTTTAGCATTTCTTTCACTTGCTGATATTGAGGTCTCATTATATCTAAAGAAAACTTCTGAGTCAAGATAGATCTTAAATAATTGTCTCCATTTATATAGATCAGATTTTCTCATTGGAAGTTTTGGATTTGATAATCTTTCAACTTCTAAGCGAACCTTTTCAGCTTCATTAATAAGACTCTTCTCCTCTCTTAATTTCACGTTATCTAGATTTTCCAATTCCTCATTCAATAATCTAAAAAATCTTGTATCTGCATTTAGATGTATAAAAATTTCACTTCTACCCAGTACAGGTGGCGATTCTGCTTTTTGAAAACCTCCTGATGTATTTTGAGGCAGTAAGACTAATTTAGGTTCATCTTTATTAAGTTCAACTTCAAGAACTTGTGGTTCAGTTGTATCAACTCCATTTAACAAATTTTCAAGTCGATTTTTAAGTTTCGAGGTAATTTCATTTATTTTAGTCTTTGATAATTCCTTATGTTCAAATGAAATTTTCAACATTGGTACAATCTCTTCAGAGTCAACACTTTTAGTTAATGAATACTCTGCTATTATTGGATTTGTTGGTACTGCTTCATCTTGTAAAACTTCAACAAATTGATTAGATTTACTTTTTAATAATAACTTGAGAGTGTTCTGCTCTAAACCTAGAAATTTAAGTTCATCTACAACTTTATTAATACACTTCTTTAACATTTTGTATTTTATTGCAGCCTCAAGCCATTCTTCTGGAATCTCTTGTTCCAGTAAAGTTGCCTCTAAAACTTTTGCAAATTTCATTGCGATTATAGAAGAGAAGATTTGATGTTATAGAATTTTGATTATAGGAATTATGAAGTTGTTTTGGAAAGATCTATAAAATGGTTAGATGCGATGAGTCCCCACATGGTTTGAGAATTTGGGCCTTCGTGGTATTTTAGCGATGGCTCGTGATCAAAAAAAAAAAATGTTATAAAACTCCGATACCGGGAGTCGAACCCGGGTCTGCTCGGTGAAAGCGAACCGTGCTAGCCGTTACACTATATCGGAATTAATTAATTGTTAAATAAGTATAAAATTATCACAGGTGTAACTGTAAATGATGGCAAAATTCATAAAGCTTTCACTTCGTATCATACTCCTCTTCTATATTTCTAAATTTCTCTTTTCACTATCTACTTCACGCCCCAAATCATCTTGGAATCATTTTGTATCCAGAACCTTCTTTATATGCCAAAATATTTAAATCCAAACACCCACTTATCTCATATATAGAATTTCAATTTTGGCAACAAGCTCAACTTATAAATGGACTTAGAATTAGAACCTACTTTAAAATCAATAATTCAACAAGATTCCCTTAAATGGGTCTTTGTAGGTGGTAAAGGTGGTGTGGGTAAAACAACTACATCTTCATCAGTTGCAGTACAATTTGCTTTAGCAAATCCAGATGATGAATTCTTACTTATTTCAACTGATCCAGCCCATAATTTAAGTGATGCTTTCTGTCAAAAGTTTGGTAAAGATGCAAGAAAAGTTGAAGGATTACCAAATTTGAGTTGTATGGAGATTGATCCAGAATCTGCAATGAGTGATTTACAACAACAAGCCAGTCAATACAATAATGATCCAAATGATCCTTTAAAATCAATGATGAATGATATGACAGGTTCAATCCCAGGTATTGATGAAGCTTTATCATTTATGGAAGTTTTAAAACATATAAAAAATCAAAAAGCCGATGAATCTGATGCAATTGCTTATAAGACAATCATCTTTGATACTGCTCCAACTGGTCATACATTAAGATTTTTACAATTACCAGCAACTTTAGAAAAATTGTTATCCAAATTCAAAGATTTATCAGGTAAATTAGGACCAATGTTGAGTATGTTAGGTGGTGGTCAACAACAAGATATTTTTGAAAAAATGAATGAGATACAAAAAAACGTTGCTGAGGTTAATGAACAATTTACAAATCCTGATTTAACAACTTTCATTTGTGTTTGTATCTCTGAATTCCTATCATTATACGAAACTGAAAGAATGATTCAAGAATTAATGTCTTATAATATGGATGTAAATTCAATTGTTGTCAATCAGTTACTATTTGCAGAAGAAGATGATTGTAAGAGATGTCAATCAAGATGGAAAATGCAAAAGAAATATTTAGATCAAATGAATGAGTTGTATGAGGATTATCATTTAGTCAAGATGCCTTTATTAGGAACAGAAATTAGAGGTATTGAAAATTTGAAGAAATTTTCAAAGTTTCTTTTATCACCTTATGACCCTAAAGTTGATGGAGATTTAGTATTTAATTTAGAGCAAAAGTAGACTTGAAGTTGTCTTGCATTGATCACAGGTAAGGTAGTTGTGGTAAATAATTAATCTATATATTGAAGAGGTGGTTTATCATGAGACTGACATGAATTGGGTCACTTGTGGTTTTCGTTTTAAAGGCTCTTTCTCTTGACTCTGACTTTCCTTTCCTAGATTTCAGCTGGATTATCTCGGTCCATGTTGTGCGCTCGCTCATGTATCTCAAGCTCAATCACTGTCGTGTCTACTTGAAACCAACTGCTAGTTAGCATTCGTACTTTAGTATGGCTAGAGGTAATCAGAGGGACCTTGCGAGAGCAAAGAACTTGAAAAAACAACAAGAAGGTAAAGGTAAGAAGAAAGAAGGTGATCCAAAAAAGAGAATGGAAAGCGATGCTGATGTTATGAGAAGAAAACAACAAGAAGCAGATGCGAAAAAGGCAGCAGAGGGAAACAAGTAAAATTATGGAATATGTAGTGAATATACACGAGGTTCATCTGTTATACCTCTGGTTAAATTTGACTTAAATGATTCTAAATTCATTTATCATGTTGATGAGCTATCCATTAATTACAATCTCAGTCTCTCGAGATGCCAAAGCATCCAATACCCCATTGACCATACTAGCCCACTAACCACACGAACCAAATGACCTCATTAACCCAGGGCCCCTCTTCCAACTCATTTCTCTCATAGTAGTGTGACTTGACTTCGGGTCAACATAATGCGAACTAAATTCATTCACTATGTTGATCACTGAAAGCTATTATGATGTTCAAACATCATATAAAACAACCATGAGACTCTTTGTATATCATCCAAAGATTATCAATTATCCAAATGCAAAATTTCCTGGTGTAGTGGTTTATAGTGAAATTTATCAAGTCACTGGACCAGTTAGTAGATTTGCAAAAGATATTGCTGGACAAGGGTTCATAGTTGTTTGTCCTTCAATATATCACAACTTTGAATCTCATGAACCTTTAGCTTATGATGTAGAAGGAACAGATAAAGGTAATCATTATAAAGTTGCAAAAGAGTTAAAGTCTTATGACGAGGACAATAAATTAGCAATTGATTACTTATTGTCTTTGAAGACATGTAATGGTAAAATTGGAACTACAGGTATGTGTCTTGGTGGTCATTTAGCTTTTAGAGGTGCAATTGATCCTAGAGTTCAAGCTGCTGTCTGTTTTTTTGCAACTGATATTCACAATAATGCTTTAGCAAAAGGTGGTGATGATTCATTAAAGAGATGTGGCGAAATAAAAGGTGAAATAATTATGATCTTCGGTTGTAAAGATAATCACGTACCATTAGAAGGAAGGGATTTAATTAGAAGTGAATTAAGAAACAAAAATGTAGAAATGACATTTATTGAGATTAATGATGCTCAACATGCTTTTATAAGAGATGAGATGTCGAAAGGAAGATATGATCCAGCTTCGACAAAAAATTGTATGGAATGGCTTTTTGAATTGTTTAATAGAAAATTGAAATTAGATTATGGTGATTCCGACGGTAAACCTGAAATTATTGAAAATGTATGTTAATATAAATATATATATGATTTTGATTTCGCACCCATCTTACGTAATCAACCGGGTAACATTTTGAGAATGGAGAAATTTATAAATTTTTTTCACATCACAGAGACTATCAGATAATGAGACCAATCAAGCTTATGGGACATGAGCGTTCGCTCACACAAGTCAAATTCAATAGAGAAGGTGATTTAATATTTTCTGTTGCAAAAGATAGTTCTGCTTCAATTTGGTTCTCATCAAATGGTGAAAGATTAGGAACTTTAGATGGTCATCGTGGTACTATTTGGTCTATTGATGTTGATTCTGAAACGTTTTATTGCGCTACTGGAAGTGGTGATATGACAGTAAAATTATGGAAAGTTGAAACTGGTGAATGTGTATATACATGGCAAATGCCAACTCCAGCAAGAAGAGTTGCATTTTCACCTGATTCAAAACGTTTATTAGCAGTAACTGATGAAGTAATGGGTCAAACTGGTAGAATCAGCATTTTTGATATAAATCAAAATACAAATGAACAAAAAGAAGCACCATCTTTGATAATCGAAACTAGAAAAGATGCAAGAAAAGTCACAGTTGCCGAATGGTCAGCTAATGGTGATTATATTATAACTGGTCACGAAGATGGTTATGTCTCTAAATATAATGGTAAAACAGGTGAGTTCATTGATACAGTTCAAGCTCATGGTATTCATAATGAAGAAACTTCACTTGCTGTTACCGATATACAATTCTGTCCCGAAGATAGATCGTATTTCATAACTGCATCTAAAGACAAAACTTCAATATTAATAGACGTTGAAACTTTAAAAATCTTGAAAGTTTATAAAGCAGATGCTCCTATGAATACTGCAGCAATTACAGCCAAAAAGGATTTTGTTATATTAGGTGGTGGTCAAGAAGCAAGAAGTGTTACAACCACAGCTGAATCACAAGGTAAATTCGAAGCAAGATTCTATCATAAAATATTTATCGATGAAATCGGACGTGTAAAGGGACACTTTGGTCCTTTAAATTCAATTGCAGTCCACCCAGATGGCACTGGATATGCCAGTGGTGGTGAAGATGGTTTTATTAGATTACATTTTTTTGATAAAAGTTATTTTGATTTTGAATTTGATGCAGAAAGATCTGAAAGAGTTGGTGCTTCAAATATCTGAAGATTGAGCTTATATATAGAGAATTGGTGTATAGTACTGGCATAATAAATAAGAGTAGTTGAGATGATGTACTGTATTTTGAATGTCTCAAATCTTATCTAAGCTAATCACGTGTGATGGATGATTAATAGACTTGGTTGCTAATGATTTACAATTAGTATGACTGAAAGTGATTCTGAACTTGGTTCAGGAGGAGGATTTGTTGTTGATGATCGGGATTATGCAAAACCTCGTAGAAGAACTAGAGCTGCAAAAGCAGCAGTAACAAAATCGAGTTATGTGGAGTCATCTGACGATGAGATAGTCAAACCAATGGCAAATATCAAAAATCCAAGAGCAAGAAAGGTTAAAAATGGTCAAGAGTTTAAAATTCAACATCTGTCTGATGATGAGTTTAAAGTAGAAGATAAAGTTAAAGAAGAAGAAACCGATGATGAAGATATTATTGTGATATCTGGTCGAAGCAATACAGATCCAATTGTTATTTCTGAAGATGAAGTTGATTCAATAGTGAAAGAGAAAACTGCCACTCCTGAAGTGAAAGAAGAAAAATTAGATGAACCACCTGCCAAAAAACGTAAAGCTCCAGCAAAACCAAGAGCACCAAGGAAAAAGAAAGAACCAAAACCAAAAGTTCTGTATTTCACCAGAGCTACAGGAAAACTTTATGAACATCACCCAGAACTTAAAGAGGTATTTCCATATTTACTGACAATAGAAAAAGTAAAAGTGGAAAGAGCTCCACAACCAGAAGGTATGAATATTACATTATTACCATTTCAACAAGAAGGTCTTAATTGGCTTTTAAAACAAGAAGATGGAGAATTTGGTGGTGGTGTTTTAGCAGATGAAATGGGTATGGGTAAAACTATTCAAACTATTGCATTATTTATGACTGATCTTACTAAAAGACCAAATTTAGTTGTTGGACCGACAGTTGCTTTGATGCAATGGAAGAATGAAATCGAAGCACATACTCACGAAGGTAAACTCAAAGTACTTTTATTTCATGGTGCAAATAGATTAAGCAATGTAGATGAATTACTTAAATATGATGTCATACTTACATCTTATTCAGTATTAGAATCTGTTTATCGTAAACAACAATATGGATTTAAAAGGAAAAATGGTTTAGTAAAAGAAACTTCACCATTACATGCAATTCCATTTTATAGAGTTGTTTTAGATGAAGCTCATAATATCAAAGATAGAACTTCAGGTACAGCTAAAGCGGCAAATAGTCTTAATTGTCAAAAGAAATGGTGTTTATCAGGAACACCTTTACAAAATAGAATTGGTGAAATGTATTCGTTAATTCGATTTTTGAAGTTAGATCCATTTTATAAGTATTATTGTACAAAATGTGAGTGTTCAAGTGAAGAATGGAAATTTACAGATTGGAGACATTGTGATACATGTGGACATTCACCAATGCTTCATACAAATTTCTTTAATCATTTTATGTTAAAGAATATTCAAAAGCATGGGATTGAAGGTGAAGGTCTTACAAGTTTTAAAAACATTAGATTATTATTAAATAACATTATGTTGAGAAGAACAAAGTTAGAGAGAGCTGATGATTTAGGATTACCACCAAGAGTTGTAGAAATCAGAAAAGATAGATTTAATGAAGAAGAGAAAGATTTATATACCTCTTTGTATACAGATTCAAAGAGGAAATTTAATGATTATGTTGCTGAAGGGATTGTTTTAAATAATTATGCTAATATCTTTACCTTGATTACAAGGATGAGACAAATGGCAGATCATCCAGATCTAGTTTTAAAGAAGATCAAAAATAATACAATATCAAGTGATATTGAGGGGATCATTATATGCCAATTATGTGATGATGAAGCAGAAGAACCAATTGAATCTAAATGTCATCATAGATTTTGTAGACTATGTGTTCAAGAATATGTAGAGTCATTTATGGGTGATGAAAAGAAATTAGAATGTCCGGTTTGTCATATAGGTTTATCAATTGATTTACAACAACCAGCATTAGAAATTGATGAGGAGATATTTTCAAAAGCTTCGATTGTAAATAGAATAACTGCTGGTACTCATGGAGGAGAATGGAGATCGTCAACAAAAATAGAAGCTTTAGTTGAAGAATTATATAAACTTCGGTCAGATAGACATACCATCAAGTCAATTGTATTTTCACAATTTACATCAATGCTTGATTTAATTGAATGGAGATTGAAAAGAGCAGGATTCTTAACAGTGAAACTTCAAGGATCAATGTCACCACAACAAAGAGATAATACAATCAAATATTTTATGGAAAATACTCAGGTTGAAGTTTTTCTAGTATCATTAAAAGCTGGAGGTGTTGCTTTAAATTTATGTGAAGCATCACAAGTTTTTATGATGGATCCTTGGTGGAATCCAAGTGTTGAATGGCAATCAATGGATAGAGTTCATAGAATTGGACAAAAGAGACCAATTAGAATTACAAGATTTTGTATTGAAGATAGTATTGAGCTGAAAATTATTGAATTACAAGAGAAAAAGGCAAATATGATTCATGCTACAATAAACCATGATGATGCAGCAGTTAGTAAATTAACACCTGATGATTTACAATTTTTATTTATGAATTAATAGAGGAGGATTTTACATAGTTGTTGTAGTTTTGCAACTTTTGATAAGAAGTGCAACCAATTTCCACACGACCATATTGAGTCATTACGGCGTTCCTTAACTTGATCCGGCATATCAAATGATTTATATAGTGCGAATTTCCATTGCTTCAACTGTAACGATGGAGTTTTGGTTAAATTACTTAGATAGTCCAACATTATCAGTTCTACCACATGATTTCTTAAAGCCAGCTAATAATCAGTCTGTAGAAGCTGAATATTTCTTTAAATTAGCCACAACTGATTTTATCTTTGGTTTAGCTTCATTTGCTGCTATTATATATAGACTTACAGGTGATGATGATATAGTAATTGCAACCGATATTGAAGCACCTTCTTTTATAATAAGATTAAACCTTACACCCAACTTAACTTTCAAACAATTATATGAAAAGGTCAAGCAAGAATTTGATACAAATTCAAATAAAGTATCTTATAAATCTATAAATGAAATAGCTCAAAGTATTAAAAAGTCAAAGAATCTTGAAGAGCTTCCTGGTTTATTTAGACTCTCTTATCAACATTCAAGACCAAAACAACAATTGAGTACTTCCATTCAAGGATCAGTTCGTGATCTTGCATTCTTTGTTGATTCTGAAGGAAATGCTTCAATTTACTATAATTCATTGTTATACAAGAATGAGAGAATTGCAATCTTTGGCGAACAAATCAACAAATTTATAGAATCGGCTAAAGCCGACTCTTCTTTAGAAATATCAAAATATAACTTGATAACATCAAGTCAAATAGATTCATTACCTAATCCAAAAACTGATTTAGATTGGTCTGGTTATAGAGGTGCTATTCAAGATATCTTTATGCAAAATGCTTTAAACCATCCTGATAGAACTTGTGTAGTTGAAACCAAATCTTTTATGGATCCAAATTCAAAAACTAGAACTTTTACATATAAACAAATAAATCAAGCTTCAAATATAGTTGGGAATTATCTTAAAGATACAGGGATAGTTAAAGGTGATGTTGTTATGATTTATGCCTATCGTGGTGTTGATTTGATGATTGCAGTTATGGGAGTTTTGAAAGCTGGTGGTACATTTTCTGTTATAGATCCAGCTTATCCACCAGCAAGACAAAATATTTACTTATCTGTAGCAAAACCAAAAGGATTAATTGGTTTAGAAAAAGCAGGTGTTTTAGATCAATTAGTCGTTGATTATATTGAGAATGATTTGGAGGTTGTATCTACTATTCCACAATTAAAAATTAATGATGACGGGACTTTAATAGGCGGAGGATCACATGATGTATTAGAGAAATATCAATCTACTAAAGATACTCCAACTAATGTTCAAGTTGGTCCAGATTCAAACCCAACACTTTCATTTACTTCTGGATCTGAAGGTATACCAAAAGGTGTTTTAGGACGTCATTATTCCTTAGCATATTACTTCCCATGGATGGCTGAAAGATTTGGATTATCTGAAAATGATAAATTTACAATGTTATCTGGTATAGCACATGATCCTATACAAAGAGATATGTTTACACCATTGTTTTTAGGTGCTCAATTATTAATACCAACTGGTGATGATATTGGTACTCCTGGAAAGTTAGCCGAATGGATGGCAGATTATGGTGCCACAGTAACACATTTAACACCAGCAATGGGTCAATTATTAAGTGCTCAAGCAACTAGCTTAATTCCTAGTTTACATCATGCTTTCTTTGTTGGGGATATCTTAACTAAAAGGGATTGTTTAAGATTACAAGGTTTAGCAGAAAATGTTTTCATAGTTAATATGTATGGTACAACCGAAACTCAAAGAGCAGTATCATATTTTGAAATTGATAGTTATAAGAAAGATCCAGTATATTTAAAGAATTTAAAAGATGTTATGCCAGCAGGTCAAGGGATGAAAAATGTTCAATTATTAGTTGTAAATAGAAATGATACATCACAAACCTGTGGTGTTGGTGAGGTTGGTGAAATTTATGTAAGAGCTGCTGGATTAGCTGAAGGTTATAGAGGATTACCAGATTTAAACAATGCCAAATTTGTAACTAATTGGTATGTTGATCCTTCTCAATGGACTAAACAAGATCAAGATACAAAGAAAGAAAGTGAAGTTTGGAGATCAGATTATTTTGGTCCAAGAGATAGATTATATAGAACTGGTGATTTAGGACGTTATTTACCTGATGGTGATGTTGAATGTTGTGGTAGAGCTGATGATCAAGTTAAAATTAGAGGGTTTAGAATCGAATTAGGTGAAATCGATACTCATTTATCACAACATCCTCTTGTTAGAGAGAATGTTACTTTGGTAAGAAGAGATAAAAATGAAGAACCAACTTTGATTTCATATATTGTACCTAAAGATACTCCAGAATTAGATAGCTTTGTATCTAATGTTGATACTGAAGAAGATGTGAAAGATCCTATCATCAGAGGATTAGTAAAATTTAGTGAATTAGTCAAGGATATCAAGAATAATTACTTAAAGAAGAGATTAGCTTCTTATGCTATACCAACTATTATTGTTCCTTTAGCTAAATTACCTTTAAATCCAAATGGTAAAGTTGATAAACCAAAATTACCATTCCCAGACACTGCACAATTAGCAGCAGTTTCACAACTTATTTCTATCCAAAAGAAGAAAAATGGTGAGAATGATGATATTGAAGATGAATTAAATGAATTAGAAACTATCATTCGTGATTTATGGCTTGAAGTATTACCAAATCGTCCAGCTTCGATTTCAAAAGATGATTCCTTTTTTGATTTAGGAGGACATTCTATCTTGGGAACCAGGATGATTTTCGAATTGAGAAAGAAATTAAAGATAGACTTGCCATTAGGTGTAATTTTCAAGAATCCTTCAGTTGAAGCATTTGCTAAAGAAGTTGAAAAATTCATCAAAGGGAATGATTTCCAATTAGCTGGTGAGCCACAAACTGAAAAGGAGGAATCAATTGTAGTTGATTATTCAGCTGATGCTATCAAATTATCAAAAGAATTGTTGTTGGAAAGTTATAAATCACTTGAATCATTGACTTCAGACACAGTAAATGTCTTTGTAACTGGATGTACTGGATTCCTTGGATCGTTTATAATCCTTGATTTATTGACAGGTCGAACAAACAAACAATACAAAGTATTTGCCCATGTTAGAGCTAAATCAAAACAAGAAGGACTTGAAAGATTACGTAAAACTGGTTTATTATATGGAATTTGGGATGAATCATGGATTCAACATATAGAAGTTGTTTTAGGAGACCTTGCAATTCCTCAATTTGGATTAGAGGATAATGAATGGGATTCTTTAGCTAACAAGATCGATGTTATTATACATAATGGAGCATTTGTGCATTGGGTTTATCCATATTCACAATTAAGAGATGCAAATGTTATTGGTACTATTAATGTTTTGAATTTAGCTGGTGTTGGTAAAGCAAAATATTTTTCATTTGTATCATCAACTTCAGCTCTTGATACTGATTATTTTGTCAATTTATCTGATGAGTCTACTGCAATTGGTGGTAATGGTGTACCAGAGGCAGATGATTTATCTGGATCTGCGTATGGATTAGGTAGTGGATATGGACAATCAAAATGGGCTGCAGAATATATAATTAGAAGAGCAGGTGAAAGAGGTTTAAGAGGTTGTATAACAAGACCAGGATATGTTACTGGATACAGTAAAACAGGAGCATCAAATACTGATGATTTCTTATTGAGAATGTTAAAAGGATGTGCAGAATTAGGATTTTATCCAGATATTTCAAATAATGTTAATATGGTACCAGTTGATCATGTTGCAAGGGTTGTTGTTGCTACAGCTTTAAATCCACCAAATCCAAAAGAATTAACAGTTGCTCATGTTACTGGGCATCCAAGAATTAAGTTTAACCAATTTTTGAGTACACTTAAAGAATATGGATTTGATATTAAAGTTGCCGATTATCCAACTTGGAGAGGAGCTTTAGAAAATTTTGTTATTGAAGATTCAAATGATTCTGCTTTATTCCCATTATTACATTTTGTATTAGATAATTTACCACAAAATACAAAAGCACCGGAATTAGATGATACAAATGCTACAGTTTCATTAAAGAAAGATATTGAATTAAGTGGTGTTGATTTAACTAAAGGTAAAGGTGTTGATACAGAACAAATGGGTATCTATTTAAGTTATTTGGTTTTAACTGGATTTTTACCAAAACCAACTGGTTCAGGTAAAAAATTGGCAAAGATTGAATTAAGTGAAGAAACTTTGGAGTTGATTAAAGGTGGAGCTGGTGGAAGAGGATCGGCAGCTAAGTAGATAGGTATAAAGATGTAAATAAAGATATAAGAAGTGAAAAGAAGTAGATGAAGTAAGGGCGTAAGAGAGGTGGTATATATTTGGATCACGGATCGGATCATCTCATCTCAGCGCTCATCTCAATTTATCTACACTCATTCTCGCTACTTCTTCTGCAGTACTTGTTATAAGCGATTCAATCATAATATGAACCATTATGAAAGAGAACCGAATAGATTTTAAACGTGAAGGTTCACAACTAGATTTGATAAAATGTTATAAACATACAAGAGGTGTGTCTTCATCTTCTATAAGGAATTTCAATGATTCAAGTTTTTTAGGAGGAGAACCTAAAACACCTAACCGAGGAGGTAAAGAAGATTTAAATTATTCAAGTATAACAAGTAGTGATAAAAATAAAAATTCATTAGTAGAACAATTTTATAGATCAGGTAGTAAAAGTGGATCTAAATCCAGTTTATTTGTAAAAGTGACATCACCTCATAATTCACATTGGTTTGGTAATGAACTACAAAACACATCGCATGAAGAGCTTGATTTAGAAAAGTTACTAGATTCAGATGAAGATGACTTCGAAAATGTACAAAGAAAACTTGAAAATATTTTAGATAGAGGTGGATATAAATACAAACCATTTGAAGTTATAGATACTAATGATGAAGAAATTGAGAATTATTTACTTAATATAGATAATGTTATAAAAGATGATGAGGTACACATACTTTATAAAGTCCTTGAAGAGATCTCATCTAGCTACAAAAGAGATTTTGATTATAATTTGAAAAAGACTTGTATTACATCAATTGAACAGATTAATGATATCGAGAGTTATTTAAAGATGTTAAGTCACCTGACTACGGTTCTAAAAACTCAATTGGATGAAGTTAGAGGTTCTGTTAAAGATAATTATAGAGTGAAAATCTTGGAAATTATGAAGAAACTTGACGAATTAGCTCAATTTTTGAAAAACTGTGAAGAAAAACTTGATACAGTTAAAAAAGTTATATCAGGTAATAAGAACATTATGCTGGAAATAATGTTGCAAAAAGTTGTTTTACTAGAGGAGATTAATACCAAATTTAGAAAATGGGAAAAAGTAACAAGACAACGACATTTAAATCAAATTACTATAATTGTCAGTGTCTTAGTTGGAGTAGTAGGTTTGTATTTGTTTGTTTGAAATCAAGATTGTGGAAATTACATGTGACGAAAAAACTGAAATGAATAGTAGATCTGAAAGGTGGGGATGAAGACTTGAGTTCTTACTTCAAGTCCGTTTGAGTTCTTTATTCAAGCCGAGAACACGACTTGACTTTTTCGTGTCGGACTTTTTTTGACCTTCCCGTAACCGTTAAACGGATATTTTAACTTGAAAAATCAGTCATTTTTTAGCGAACTTCCTTTACATAACTTAATCATCAACAACCCAGCAATTTAATTATCAAATAACTCTAAATTCATATGTCTAATTCAAAACTTAACCAGGGGTTTCCTCTATTTTCAAATTACGTAATCAGCTAACCATTGATCTCTCTATTTAACTTCTATAGTTCTTTAGTTTTAATGCATGATCTAATTCGTCGTCTCATAACCAAAAACCCATCGAAGAGTCGTGTCCATCCCCTCACCACACTATCAAAATTACTATCTAAAGTTTACTCACTTTCAAATACAAAAATGGCTGAAGTATTCAGCGTAACAAACGCTTCAATAGATACATCACTTCTAGGGAATTACCCTGCTCATAAACTAGATAATTTTGTTAGTTTATTATCAACTTTATTCAAAAAAGGTAATAAGGAATATGATACAAATTATGTAACAATTGTAATCCTTGATACCAAATCAAACAACGCAAACAAGTTGGATCAAATCGATTTTTCCGATAAGTATCTATTACTCAAGTATTACTTCCAACATTTAAATATCGTAATTTCAAGTGATTTAGATTTAAAGTCAAAAATTGTTGTTGAAAATCTTCGGGAGATACTTCAAAATACATCAACACTAGTATCATCCAGAATCAAAAGGATCGAAACTTGGACTGGTACAGGTGAATTTACTGTTGATGATAGTCTTTTGAAAAAAGATGTTGCAAAAGATATTATTGGTACAATGGCATCTATTTTATGTCAATCAGTAAGTAAATCAAGATTCACAACTTCAAGACTTGTTGAATTAAATAAGATGATTACACAAGAAATTGACTTTATATCATTACTATCAAATCATTCAAATTCACATCTTTCAAGACTTACAAAAATAATTGGATTTTGGGGATTTCCAGCTCATGAACTAACGAATGATGACTTAGTTTATTGTTCTTTTTTAATTATAAAGTATTCGTTATCAGTAGTGAAACCTGAACTATCTGATAATACCTATCTTAGTGATAATGAGATCTTATGTATGATTTTTATGATTAGAGATACATATAAAAATGGTAATCCATTTCATAATTTTAGACATGCAGTTGATGTTTTACAAGCCTGTTTCCATTTCTTAATAAAATTGGATTGTATACCAAATTTCACAACTTTTAATGATTATATATATGCTGATGGTATACAATGTTGGGATTATGAAATCGATGAATCTAGTCCAATTTTTTTGGAAAGAGGTGAATCAATAAAACAACCAAATGAAGATATAGAACTAATCAATACTATTAAAACAACTCAATCAACCCAATCTGCAGAACTATCAACTTCAAATAATACATTTATAAATCAAAATGAAAAACTTGAAATTTCTGATAAAAAACAAATCACATCAACAACTCATCTTGATTCTTTACAATCTTTATGTTTGTTAGTAGCTGCTTTAGGGCACGATGTCGGACATCCTGGAGTAACTAATGCATTTATGATAAAACATCAATCACCAACATCAATTATATTTAATGAGATATCAGTCTTAGAACTGTTTCATTCATCTGTTTTCATTAATAGAGTCTTACAAATATGTTGGCCTGATTTATTAGAGAAAAAAATTGGTTCTGGTAATGATTCATTTTTGGCAAAAGGTTTAATAAGTCGACTGATTTTAGCAACTGATATGGCAGAACATTTTGAATATATTGATAAATTAACGTCTTTGAAGAATACATCTAATCCACTGGATGTGAAATTAATATCAAGTCCTGAAGAAAGTAAAGTAAAATTGATTTCAAGTTTGTTAATAAAATGTGCCGATATATCAAATGTAACAAGACCTTTAAGAATTTCGGCTCAATGGGCTTCAATGTTATCTCGTGAATTTGATGAGATTGCAAAACTAGAAGAGAATATCCAATTGGCTCAAGAAAAATATCAAGAGGTTAGTTATGAAAAATTACCTGGTAAAATGAATGAAATTTTGGAAGCAAATGGTGAATTACATAAGGGTCAAATTTTCTTTATAGATACATTTGCTGAAAATCTTTTCCATAATATTGTTGAATTATTACCACCTTTACAATTTGCACATGATGTAATTGTTTCAAATAGACTGTTTTGGAAAAAGAGAGCTCTGACTTGAAATATGGTTTTTATAGATTTACTAATGTATATATAAACAAACGTGACAAGGCATGTGATTTTTATAACTTGTAAATTTTTTTGACTTTTTGTATTTTTGAGTTTTGCACGACGTTAGTTAGCGAAAAAAATCCGATGAGGTTTGCTAATAAACCTTTTCAAGACTTGGAGAAGTTCATACTGGAATACAATTGTTAATTGGGCGAAAACACACGCGAAATGGAGCAAGATAAAAATTTCCCTGGGAGACCAATAGTATTATCTCCGGCTCCCTTGGATCCTTATTTTTCACAACAAGCAATTTATCAACATACTCCAAGACAACAAAGTGTTGGTTATAATTTACAACAAGAATTTGAGACTTTAACTAATGATTTAGATTTAGATCTTAAAAATAATATAGATGAAGAATTTCCTCAAGTTCAAAAAAATGAAAAAGATGTTGGAGTGTCTGGAACTTCCACTATTGTATCATCTGGTTCATCATCAAGTAATATAAATACAAACCAAGGAGTATCAAATATGTTTCCAAGTAGTTCATTTGGAGATTTATCAAAACAAGACAATACTTTTTTACCTGAGCCAAGTTATGACAAAACTGAAAAGAATACTAAGCTGCCATTTAATTATGGAATTGATTTAAATCCTTCAGAAAAACTTGGTGGTGTATCATCACTTTTAAATGGACATTTTTTACCTTCAGTATCTTCAATACCAAGTCGACCTCAATCAGCTAATGATTTTTCATCATTTTTCGCAAATCAATCTCAACCTTTAGGTCAAACTCAACCTTTAAGTCAAACCCAAATACCTTTGAGTCAAACTCCAATTGGTCAAGGTCAAAATCTTTCTACCTTTGGTCAATCAAATACTTTACAATCGAATTTTGTTCTGGATTTATTAACATTTTGCAACTGGATTGAAAATTTAAATTATCATGAAACAAATTCGATGACAGAATTTTTATGTTCAAATTTACCAAAAGAAACTTTATTAGCATTTAAAACTAATCTTGATTCTAGATTTGCTACAAAGAAATATCCTTATACAAATAATTTTGGTAGATATGATTTTGTAAATGATATGGAGAAATTATCAGTAGATAAGGCATCATCAGCAACAACATTACATCAACCAAAACCAAAAATAAATTCATTTAGAACTGGTTCGAATAATATATTTAATGATTCTAAAACCCAAAGACCAAAATCCGCCGATCCAACTTTAAATCCAAGATATCCAGCACTTGATCATAATAAATCACCAACTTCACATATGTATGAAAAGACAAATTTCTTACAATTAGCAGCTTATAGTCCACTGAATGGGGGGCAACTTGGATTTGAAGATACTCCTGATCATTCCGCTAAAGCTAATGCATTAAAATTAGGTGCTTTGGCAACAATAAATTCAAGAGTTGCTTTAGATAGTAGTAGAAAAGGACAATATCAACAATATAATGGACAATCACAAATTGGTACAAGACATTTTGAAGATTCAATTAATCGTCAAGTAAATAGCTCTTCCGTACCAAATTCTCGTAATCCAACTAGATTACCAACAAAGAATGTTAAAAAAGCTGATGATTTGGAATCATGTACTTCACCTTCAAATACATCAATGCCATCTGAAGTCACCCTGATTGAATTATTAAATAATATTCCAGCTTGGTTGAAATTACTAAGATTACACAAGTATACAGAGTATTTAAAAGATATCCCATGGAGAGATTTGGTTGAATTTGATGATAATGAATTAGAAGATAAAGGAGTTAAAGCATTAGGAGCAAGAAGAAAGTTGTTAAAGGCATTTGATATAGTTAAAATGACCATGTAATTTAGTGAGTTTTCAACTATAACATCTTGTTAGCTACACTATATTTGATATATAGAACTTGTATTTAGATAATAGAGACACACCAACCATTTAAATTATTATACAACAACTGTTTGTTTTCTTTGCTTGTTTATAAAACATTCTTGAACTTGAACTCAAAGCTTCCGATTTGTCAACTAAAGAATCTAATTTTTCACCTCTTTGTAAAACAGATTCAATCGTCTTGTGTAAAACAATTTTGGTTTCATCTAATTCTTGTTGAACTTTCATTATAGAATCAGCTTGTGATGGATCTTGATATTTCTTTAAATGTTGTTCTAAAGCTGGGTAGTTTAAATTTGGTGTAGTTGCTGAAATAGTTTGCCATTCACTTTTTGGATGTAATGAAAGATATTCATCTAATACTTTATTAATTAAAGTATAAGCTGGTCTAACAGGATATTCTTTATCGGTTATAACAACACAAGCTAAACCTTCACTTCTTGCAAATGTATGTCCAACATAATTTCCTTCTTCAATAGACTGTCTTTGACCAGATTGAGTTCTTTGAGAAACAGTTTCAGAGAAAAAAGTCATAAATTGTGATACTCCTGTTCTTTCAAAGAATGAAAACTGTGAAAGATCACGAGCTGATGTAAGTTCTAAAGCTTTTTTATTATCTCCTGCTCTTAATATACCTATGTAATAAATCTTCATTATATAAGGGGAGCAATTGTTGTTTTTAAAGTATGTATAGATGAAATAGCGGCGAAAAGTCGCGAATTCTCGCGAAAAGAGATATTTGTATGGTAGTATGTTAGAGAGATAAGAAGAAATAGGGTGAAATGGTAGAAGAGGTGAGTTCGTATAGTCTTGAGTAAAGTGTTTTTCAAAATATCAAGTATACTAGCTATTAAATTCTCTTCTTAAGTATGTTCTTTTTTCCTCTTCATTTCTCGATCTCCCCGTCTTTCTTCCTTTCCTCTCCCTTCTGTCTCTCGTCTCCTGTACTCTTACCATCACATCTATGAACAAAACAATAAAAGCAGTACTACTAGGTGATGTTGGTGTAGGGAAGACGTGTCTTCGACTGCAATTTGTTCATCATATCTTCACAAATGCATATAAAGCTACAATTGGTGGTGATTATCTAACAACTTCTGTAAAAGTAAATAATGATACAATCAATTTACAAATATGGGATACAGCAGGTCAAGAACGATTCAATTCAATATCACAAACTTTTTATAGAGGTACTGATGTCGTGGTTTTAGTATATGATATAACAAATTATGAATCAGTTTTAAGTCTACGTGATTGGTTTACTAGATTTATGAATCATTGTCATGTAGAACATCCAGGGGTTGTTATAGTTGGTAATAAATCTGATAAAGTAAGTGAAAGATGTGTGGATTTAGAAGAAATTAGACAGATTATACTACAGAATACTACTATTAGTGTAGAAGATTATGTAGTTGATTGGGGGTTAGATTTAAGAGAAGTTCTGCTGAAAAATTTAAACATGGTGACTGATTTATTTACAAGAGTTGCAACTTTAGGTATAGCAGTACCGGGTATAAAAAGAACAATGGTTGGGTTTGATTCAATTGATTTGAGAGAAGAGCCTAAAAGTAGGTGTTGTTAAATACTAAACTTTTTTTCATCTATTTACAATCTATGGTGATGCTAATTTTTTGGATTTAATTTATCAACAACTTCTTCAATTGCATCAACTATTGGTTTCGATTCTTCAATAACTTCATTAATCTTATCAGATACATTTTCTACTATAGGTTCAACTTGTTTAACTACTTCATTTACAACTGGAATGTCTTTTGTTGCCAGTTCAACCGATTCGAGTGTAGTTTCGGCTTCGTGTTGAAGTTCACCAATTTGTTGCTTGACTTCATCGGATGCTTCACGAATTTGTTCACCGGCTTGCTCCTTATCTGCAATGACTTCAGGTTCATCATCATCTTCCAAAACTTCTTTATAATGTTCTGGATATTTTGCAAAACAAGTTCTCATACCTTCAAATTTTTTGACACAATCGATTCCTTTTGGTTCTTGTTCAGAATAAACAAAACATGAAAAGGCTTCCTTAAATTCTTCCCCACAAGGTCCATGAGCCATTCCACCTAAACATGGACAATCCCAATTAATTTCACCAGTTTCTGGATTATAGGCAGCTGATTGTGAACCTTCACCTTTAGGTTCCTCATTAGTTTCGGACACTGTCTTTAAGCCCTCTTTGGCTTCTTCTTTAGCTTCTTGAATCTTTTTTGAATCTGTATCACTTGATATATAATTCATCATGCTAAAACCAATTACACCAGGAAGAATTAAACCGGTAATGGCTAAATTTCTACGTGGTATACTTGAACTAGAATAACCCCTTCTAGTGGTTTGACGAATCCCTTGTTTGAATAATGTCCTAAACATTTTGAATGGCAAATATGGCAATCAAGTATGACTAAAATGTTAAATTTTCAGGGTCGTGTGAGGGTAATAAATATAAGCATCGCGGGTCTTCTATACTTAATCTTCATTTATATTACATGTCTACGTTTAAAAAATGGGGATGATCCTTGCTATTTAAGTCTTAACTCTCAATTCTTCCTTATATCCTTTCCCAAATCCTTAATTTCAACAACTTCAACTTTTGGATTCTCTATTAAAGTACTACTCCACATTATAGCACATAATGTTACAATAATTGAAATACCACCAGTATATCTCAAAACTTTTAAGGTATTAATCGATTCTTTTGAATCCTCTTGTGCTACTTTATCTATCCTTCTACCAACATTATTAAGTTTACTTCTGATTGAATATGGTCTTATTGTTGATCTGATTCCTCTAATCATTGGGAGGACTTGAGTTCATTTTTGGACAATGTCGCGAATTTCCTCTAGGTAAATTGGTTCAAAAACGTCTTTCTTTTGCACCCAAAGTACATCATCTGCTATAAAAGCATCAAGGGTTGTTTTGAAACTACCAACTTGATAAATCATGCGACCAGTTTCTTTATGTACTCGATTCGTTTGACTAAATTTGATATTGTGTAACATGCAAAATTTATCAACAACATCTCTAAATGTTGCCAGTGCTTTCGATGATTTCATGTTAATGGACCCTTTAATCAAAAAGCTTTCAAAAGTCTCTTTGTCCGGTAAGGTTTGTCTTAATAACGATGGTAGGTTTAATGAGCCTGTCTGAAGAAATTGAACTGACATATTCAAATACCAATCAGTCATCATTAAGAACTTATCATTAAACAACTCTTTCTTCTCTTTTAGACATGATAACCACTTCTTATACCAATTGTACTTGATGATATAAGTACCAGGCATTTGTTTAAAAGCAATTATCCATCTATTGAAGAATTGAAACTGAAAAATGATAAATAATTCAGATTGACTCAACAAGTCAGTTTGAAATTTGAATATCAAATCCAATACAAGGCCAAATCGCCATAATTCTGAATCATCTTCAATAAAGTTAAACGAGTTTAAGCACTTTAAAATTGAATACTTCAACTTCAATTGAAGACTCTCAATTGCTGAGTTTCCTAAAGTATGTGAAAATAAAACAAACCAGATTTTGAAGAGTCTATCTAATTCAGCTCCACATGGCTTTTTGAATATAATCCCATCATCAAAATCAATGAACTGTAGATATTTTATCAATATTGGTTTGATGACTTTATCCATAAAAAGAAAATTATTCTGTAAGGTGAAGTTTTCAAAATACTCTATTATGAATGAATGTAGCGGAGGTTTCGATTCATCTCCTGGTATCCAACCTTTTACTTTCAATTCCAAATATGGTACCACTAACTCATTACACAATCCCTCCAAAGCTTGTTGTTGATTCGAGAATACTTGGTCATTCTGAATTTTTAACAATATCTCCAAAAGTTTATCACCTCTCTCATCCAGAGCTTTTATATATTGAATAATTTCATCGCACATCAAGTCATCCCATAAATGATCTCCTATCTTTTGGAAACTGCCTCGAATTGATCTCAACTCATACACTTGATTTGCTTCATTCAAATAGATTTTGATAATGGGTGAAGCTAATGATATTAAAATCTCACTTACTCCTTCTATTTGAAAATTAGATAAAGATTCAATAATCTGAAGAGGGTTAAAATTAGAATTTGAAGTTTTGAAATCAACTAGAAATTCAATTATTTGGTTTATAGAACTCGATTTATGTTCTAATAATTGGAATGAATCCGATGCAAATTCTTTTTTAAGCTGTAGAGTCTTCAATTCAGTATTTATCAGGTCTGTGATATCAGCAGTGTACTTGAGTTGTTCTTGAATATGACTGAGTTGATCATCTGTCAATTTTGACTTGTCTGAATAATACTCATCAGAAATCTCTTTCAAGACTAGAGGAACCTCGTCCAGTTGCTCGATTTTGCTTATGTACTTCACCAAATTAAAATCCCTCTTAGTTTTAGTCTTCGTATTGTCTTTTGTCCTCTCTTCTATTGCACCTACACCAGCTTTTTGAGGTCGAAGTTTAGTTTCAATAGGATTGACGATTCCACTCTGTTTTGATCCTAAACCTGTTCCTTCAACATAACCCATTTTCATCATTAATTTAGCACCAATCCCATACTTCTTTTCTAGATTGGAAGTAGGTTGTACTTTGGAATATACATGTGCGCTTTCTGTATCTTCAATATCATCCTCATCTGACAGCTCTAAGTCTGAATACTCATTATGGATGCGAAGCATATCTGAAGGTTTACTAGAATCTGATTCTTCACCATCGTTGGCTGCCTTCCTAAATGTTAGCATTCCATTAGCTACGATTGATTTCTTATATACTTGAATTGCAAAATATATATTTTGTTACCCGGACCAACTAATTCTAACTATATCACATTAATCCCAATCACAACTTTTTAATTTTCTCCATATACTCTATTAATTTTTGTTCATACTCTTCATTCGTATTCTTTAAATCCGTATCTTGAAAGTCTTCTAATCCTTCAGTTAAAACTTGAACTACTACTGGTTGATTCTCAACTCCAGGTAACAATAACTCTCTAGGTATAAATTCTCCATACTTCATCTTCCATTGATTTCTTCTTTGAGTTTCTTTCCATTGGAAGCTATATAATTCATCGTCAACAAATTGTGATAATTTCTTTCTAAATTGACGAGGATATTCATACTTTTCTTGCAATAATTCTGGTAAGTATTTATGCTTATAAACTTGACAAAATTGATTAAAGTAGTACGAAAGTTGAACTACTGCTTCCAGAAATTCTTGGAATGGACTTCCTGATGCTTCTTCCATATAATTTTTCCGCAAGACTTCACTCATTGCATGTTCAAACATAAAATATTTAGTAAGATTTGTAGATTTAAATACTTGACATTTCGATAAAAGTGCTTTTGAATTTTCATGTATCTCATCAAGAATAGAAAACTTCCCTTTCAAGAGTTTATCAGCTCGTAGTTCATTGTTTACAATCACATCAAATATTGTCGTTAATTCACGTAAAACATCAGGAAGTTCTGATGAATCTCGAGTTAAAACATCAAAGTCTTGCTGAGTATCTCTTGGTAAAGAAGAAGCTAAAACACATTGATCATAATGATTTGTTAACATCTCCAATATTGAGACTAATTCATGTTCTAAAGATGAGTTCTCTTTTAATATGGTTGAAATGATTTTATTGGATTCTAATTGGAAATTCTCAGGTAATACTTTGTTCTGATACAATTTTAAAAGTTCATGATGAGTGGTTTGGAATTTTGAGAATGGATTCAATACCTCTTCCTCTAGGAGTATCTGAAGTTGTTTTTGCAACTTTTTAAAGTTATCTTTATATATGTCAATGTTACCTTTAAGTAATTGAATAGAGTCTGAAGAAGTAAATTCAAAAAGTGAAATTGAATCATTGTTTAGACCCTTCTTTGTTGATACTAGGAATGAAGGTACTCTTGTTTGTTTTAACTTCTCTATTACTTTATCTAATTCATTTAAATCAATACTAAGAAGCTTGATAAGCTCTTGTTCCATCTTTTGATACTTAAAGGCTTTCTCTTTTGCATCTTTTACCAAATTGTTTAGTAGATTTATTTGAGAAGTAGTCTCTTTCGTCAATATCTTTGCAAGACTTATCTTCTCCGGTAGTATCATCGTCAATTGACTATGAGTGTTTGTTAACATAATTGAAGCAGTACCACATATCTCTCTTGCTCTTTCGAGTGTTTTGAAAGCATCTTGAGTCCAGCTCTCGATGTTTCCTCTTTCCTCAGAGTTCATGTATTTTGATCTCCACAATTCGATACGAGACTCAGTCTATATCAGCGGTAGCGCCTTTTACACACGCACTACGATTTTTCACTCAACTTCAACATCATCTTAACCAATTTATATATGTCTGCACTTTCAGCACTTCGTGAGGTCACAATCACTGACTCTCCCTTAGGATTTATACTACAGAATGATTCTGAAGAGAAAGTTTGTGAAATAAAAGAAGCTACTCATGTCAAACTTGGTTCAACACTTTATGATCTAAATCAAATAACATCATTTTACAATGAAGATACTCCTCAATCATTAAAAGCAGTAATATTTTGTTGGTTACATAATAAATCTTCTATTGTAGATTACAAAACTCAATGTTTAGAATTTGGTATACCTGACTTTAAATTTCTTGTTAAAAACGAATTAACAACATGGTTATCTGGACAATCAGATACATGTACATTCATAAAAAGCTCTAAAGATCAAAGTAAAGATACTTCGAAACTATCAACTGACACTACAACCTCCAAAAGACCATTAGAAGTTAGTCAATCTGAGCCAACGGCTACATTTGAAAGAGAATCAATTGATCATAATGCAGCATTAAGAGGATCAAAAAACATAGAATTTGGATACTTAATATCAGATGCTAAAAAATTTATAAACCAATTAAAACGTTCTAAACCAAGTCTGAAATTGAAAAATGGTGGGACTTCAACTCCAAAAAAACAACCTATAATAATTGTCTCACCTGCTACGACTGCTTTACTAGGGTTATCAAATATAAAAGAATTTCTTGAAAATGGGGTTTTTGTTGAGCCTAATAGATATGGTTCTTCTATAAATATAACTTTAGTCAACCATGTCACAGATCGATTAATTCCATCCGCACATCAAATAATGGTTGTTGATAATGTTGATAAATTTACAAAACCTGAATATTGGGATAGAGTTGTTGCTATTTTCACAACTGGTCAAGCATGGCAATTTGCAAAATATAAATATTCAAATCCAGAATTACTATTCCAAAGATATGCTGGTTATTTTGTAAGTTATCAAGGAGACATAACACCAAAACAAATAAAAGATTGGAACATTAGAGAGATCAAAGTTGATAGAGGTGATAAAAGATTTAGAGATAAGATGATTGTAAAAGATTTCTGGGCTGATATAGAAAGAATTTTGATTTCAAAAGGATATGGTGTATAGAATAAATGCTTTCAGATTATTGATATTTCTTCTCTAGATCTATAAACATTTCATAAATCTCTTTTGATTTTAAGTTTTGGATTTTCCTACTGGTCAAGGATCTTATTGCAATTGTACCTGCTTCTATATCTTTATCTCCTATCATCAATATAAATGAATACCCCTTTTGTATGG
This sequence comes from Glucitozyma multigemmis, assembly GCA_030572295.1. Taxonomy (NCBI): domain Eukaryota; kingdom Fungi; phylum Ascomycota; class Pichiomycetes; order Serinales; family Debaryomycetaceae; genus Glucitozyma; species Glucitozyma multigemmis. The sequence continues at coordinate 674,978 of JAJLZT010000003.1, forward strand.
ATTCTTTGATTCTATTACCAACTGTTTCATTTCTAGAATCTATATCTATATGGAAATTATACCCAGTAATCGGTGCAACCCCATCTTGACAAATTATATCACCAGCAAGTTCTTTTTGAAGTTTTTCTGCCATATCTATATGACTTTCATTTACTGGTATAATAACAGCTTGTCTTGGGTTTAACCAAAATGGCCATTTACCTTTGTAATGATCTAATAATATAGCAAAGAATCTCTCCAATGAACCAAAAACTGCTCTATGAATCATAATGGGTTGTTTGTCTCCATCCTTAGAAACATACCTAAGTTCAAATCTTGCTGGAAGTTGAAAATCTAATTGTATAGTACCAACTTGATGCTTCTTTTGGAAGGCATCTGTTAGCAAGATATCAATTTTTGGTCCATAAAATGCTCCATCTCCTTCTCTTTTCGACCAACCATTAGGTGCACAGGAATTCAAAACATTTGTCAATTGAGCTTCAGCATTGTTCCACGTTTCAATATCACCAATATATTTATCTTCTGGTCTTGTTGATAAAAAGAATTCGATCTCTGATTCTTTGATTCCAAAAACTCCATAAGTATCTTTTATGAGCTTAATAGTATTTGATATCTCGTCATTAATTTGATGTAGTTCACAGAATATATGACCATCATCTTGATGAAATCTACGAACTCTAGTAAGTCCTGATAATGCACCACTAGCTTCATTTCTATGTAATGACAGAAAGTCAGATAATCTAACTGGAAGTTCATTATAAGATCTATCAAACTTTGAGAAAATTAGACAATGGCCTGGACAGTTCATAGGCTTTAACCCATATTCATGATTTGGATCCTCTTCTTTCGAAAGATCATTACCAACAACTTTAAACATATCATCTTTATAATTATCCCAATGACCTGATTTTTCCCATAATTTAGTTTTGTAGATTAAAGGTGTAATTACCTCTTGGAACCCATATTTAATTTGTTGATTTTTCATAAATTGTATGAGTTTATTGAAGATTCTAGTACCATGAGGTAAGAAGAAGATTGAGCCTGGTGTCAAAGGATCTGTCATATATAATTGTTGCTTACTTGATATAATATGATTTGATTGTGTTGAAGAGTCGGAATTGAATCTAAGTCCTATACATCTTGATAGTGTTACTCTTGTTCGTATCCTTGCAATCATCTTGATTTTGGTGAAGTTTTGATGTCTGCGAATTGTGTTGCAGACGAAGAGATGAGGTGGAGAGGGAGAGAAGAGAGGAGAGGGAGAGAAGTAGATAAGGAAGAAATCCGATGGATGAGTGAAGGTGAAGTAGAGATTGGAGTAGAATAGGAAATTAAAAGCATTTCAAGATTTCACCTCGTTTCGCCTTACAGAGAGAGCACCAATTAAACCACATATGTAAGCCACTTTTATTTGTAAAGTCTTTAATATATATACCTAATAACACTCTTCCTTACGCCTCTAATACTTCTGGAGTTGCTGAAACTGTTTCTATGGGTGTTTCTATAGGTGTTTCAGCTTTTGACTTTATATACTTTTTTGTATCTTTCTTTACATCTCTTTTCATTACCTTCCCATCTTTTCTTTTCCAGCTTACATATTCAATTTTGAATCCACTAAATGTCTTAAACGATGCTGATTTTTTTATCCATTTCTTACTTGGAGTACCCGATTTATCTAAATGATATGCACCATTTATACTATTCATTGTAAGACCAGCAGTAGAAAGCTCTTTTGTAGATGTTTTTGAATAAGCTTTATCATCAACAACAGGAGATGCTATTTTAGATGATGCTACTGAATTTTTACTACTTGCTTTCTCCTCTGCTGTTTTTCTTGATCTTGATTTTGGTGTTGGTGTTTGGAAAACGGGAAGTTGTGATAAAAATGAAGAGGGAAGTTTCAATTTCGTCCAATATCGTTTAGCAGCAACCATTGTATATTATGTTTGGGATGGTGATGATGACTTGAACTCTCTGTACTATCTGAGTACTTCGTACTTTTGGTCTCGTGTCTCACCAAAATCTAATATTGTGGGTTCGTCTATTGCAAATTACAATCAAAAGCTCCCATAAACACAAAATGGCAAGAGCTGTAAGAGCTACTTCAAGACTTGATCTTCTTTCAAATAATCTTAAATTAGATGTGCGGGCACATCAAAGAACTTACGAAGGTACCTACACAAGAGCAGCGATTGGATGTCTATCATTTCTGATCCTTATTGTCAAAATGTTTTCAAAAGAATTTCTTCCAATTGGAACTATATACATTGTTTATGGAAGTTTGTTATATACAATTGGAGTTATTAAAGCTCGAACTGTTGATGTTTTTTATAATCCTGAAAAAGATATGGAAATCTTTAAAACAAGTGGGAATTCAGTTTTGATGTTGAGTATTATCAGTTTCTTAAGTTATTTGGCTTTACTTGTTTTAGTCTTGAGAGTTTAGTATCATGGATTATGCCAATGCCCCTAATCCAAATACAATTACTTGAAATAATAGTTGTAAAGACCAAAAACTAACCTTTTTCATCCTAACATACCTAGCTTCATCATCAGCAACATAATTTACAAAACTGTCATAAACTTCTTCTGAGATATCATCCATTAATAATGAATCATAAACTGTCCATGAACCAGCAAAATCTTGTAAATTCTTAACTATACGACATTTGATTTCTATTATAGTATTTTTAGAATTAATATAAGCAACGATTGGTCTAATCAAAGCGTAATTTATATATGATAGTTCTGGAGCTTGGAATGGAACTGTTGCTCTAACATTATTTAGTCTAATTGTCAAATCTAACAAAAAGTATTTACTGACATCTTGTGATCCATTTATCTTATGAGAAAACCTTTTTGGTGCTTGAGGATTTTGATATCTTGTTGCTTCTTTTCTAATAGATTCTGCAATAACACTAACAATTTCTGTCATACTTAAATCACTACTTTCTTCTGGTACCATAACATCACCAATCATATCAACTTTACCATCTGTAAGCCAACCAAATGGACCTTCAAGACCAGTATTTAAATGATCTAAAACTAAGGAATCAACTCTCATTCTTGTTACTCTTTTCCATGGGTTTTCTAATCCATCACTTTGACTATTATTAAAATCATCTATTCTTTGTTTCTTATGCATTGTGAAAAGTGAATTATCATATGAACCACTCATGAAATTTGCATTTAAAAAATCATAAAGCAACCAGTGCTTACGTAACTTTGCCAATTCACAATTATAAATTGCAACTTCAAATGGTCTGAATCCATTTGGTTGCATTAAGGTAAACAAAACATCTTCCATCTTAAAGTCATCAAATTCAAAATCTCCTTGATGGTATATATTTTTATAATTTGTTGCGTCATCATTTGGATCCCAATGAACATGAGTTCTATCAACAACTCCTCTCATACCTTTAACTTCCATTGTTTCAATGATACCAGTACCATTTACCCATTTGTTAAATGAAAATGAAATTATAACCTCTTCTATAGTAAAATCAAATTGAGTATAATTCCCATCATCCTCAACTTCTCCATCTAAATTCTTAGATTCATTTACACTTGCAGCATAAGCTGCAGCTTGTGATTCTTTTACAAATTTCCTTGATGATTTTGGTCTTCTACTAACAAAACACTTTTTAAAACTAATTTTACCATCTCTCCATCCTGGTACTATAGCATTCTCAAAAGTTACTGTTAATTTTGAATTTTTGGTGATGAGCTCACCTAACTTTCTTGCTACGAATTCTTGAGCAAAAACGGTGTTTGCTGTAAATATTACTAATGAAAAAAAAGTTGTAGTTGCTAGGAAAAATAACAAAGCATTTCCCATAACCAACCATGAGAAGAAAGCTGAATAATCATCAGTATTAAAAGGTCTATTAGACTTTTTCAATAACCATTTCAATTTGATTCTCATTCTACTAAATGTATTTGTAGCTGTTTCTAATAATTGTTCTCTAGTTATTCTTTTCGGGGCATCTTTAAGCAATGAGCCTAGGGGAGAAGTTTTGGAATCTTTGGCCTTTGGCTCTAGAGATGATTTATCATTGATCTTTTGCTCATCTTGCCTCTTTGAATTATTTGAGTAGAATTTCCAATAGTTTAATCTTAGATCATTGGTTAAAGGTTGATTTCTCCATATATGGGGAAACAAGCGTGTTCGTAGTATTTGTCTATTCTGTCTAAACATGATGAATAGAGTGATAGTAGCAATAGTTAAGACTAATGAGATACATAGGTGGTGTATATAAACTGGATCAATATTCGTAACCTATCTACAGCATCTCTAAATCTACTTCTCACCACATCTTCCTTCGCTCACATCACCTCTACATCCAATTTCCTTTATGCTTCGTGTAATAAATATATAGCGTTTTTAATTTACCTCAGATTATTGAATCTAAGCAATTTTTCCTTTTTTTACAATTTTTGCAATTTACTAGTAATAATATATGAACTCAAGATGAACTGATTCTCAGAGCAGAAATATTAAACGTGATATTGGAGGTTCTATCCAAAATAAGAATTGAAATTTTGACAATGGTCAAAAGCACCATAGTCATACTTTTTTGAAAATTAATAATTATAACCACATTGATTATAATATCTTCTATTAGTTATAGGTTGTGGTATAACACCGGCAGCAAGTAATTTTTCAAAATCCCAATCAATGGCATTTTCGGTTTTCCAAGCCCAAAAGATCCAGCCCTTATTCAATTCGAAAGCATCAAATTGTGCTTCAACAAATTTAATTACATTTTGTTTATGTTGACTTGTCCAATTTTGAACATCAGTGTATGCATCGCAAGAGTCAATGAAAGTCGAGCCTTCAAAATCTCCTGAATATCTTGCACCTTTACCAACACCATTTAACCAAAATGCACAATCAGTTAAAGCAGCTGAAAATTCTCCTGTAATCCCCCAATGATTTTCTTGTAAACCGTCTAAACCCCATTGACAAACTGCTTTAATTTTATCATTAATTGGAGCTGCTAATTGACCATTATCAAATACAAAATACCTATGATGATCTAATACAACATTCCAATACTCTGAATCTTCAGCATTATTAAGTTCATTTTCCCAATAGGCTGGAGTTTGATAAAATGCATCATGAATTACAACAGCATTTGATGATCCAGTAGCTCTTAAAAGATTATAACCATCAACATAAAATTGTTTAATTGCATCCATATTTAAAAGTGGTCCTAATGGTTCATTTACTAATTCAATACCAGCAACGACGTCTTCCCAATAATCACCACCATATTTGTCAAAGATATCTTGTAAAACTTGTAAAGTAATATTAACATTATCTCCCTTTTGCCAATTTCTAACATCACGTAAGCCAGAATTATCAAATCCATTTTGTGACCCTGGAACTCCATGTAAATCAATCCAAGCATAAAGACCATTCTTTCTACTCCATTCCAAGGCACGATCAAGGAAAAAAGTTTGACCTTGAACATATGGATCATAGTCTAATAGTTGAAATGCCCAATAACCAATTGGAATACGTACAAAATTAAGGCCAGCAGCTTTAATATTTTCAAAATCTTCCTCACAATAAAAGGTATCCCAATGCTTTTGTAATCTCCATAATGCTTCATCTTTTCCCAACCATTCGGTATAATGATACTCATCAACTGGAACTTTTGAACTATCTTGACGATCTGGATCAAATGCATCAAAAAGAGAGGGTGTGATATAAGGTTCAAGTACAAACCAACCACCTAAATTAACTCCTCTTACTTTATCATTTTGATAATCCCATTCAAGTCCTTTTCTATGTAATTGTACACTATTTTCATTTTTGGGTGCAATTGGAACACATAAACAAACTGTTACAAAAAAGAGCCACAAAATCATAACTTTAAGACTATTAAACGGATAAAGTTTACCTCACTCTATCCCACCTTATCTTATTGATTTCATATTGGTGGATCAGGTCGACTTTTATATTTGTAACACTCCAAGGAATCTGGTTAATCCAGACCTGTATAGCGGTCAGTTTGCCAAACCAGGGGCTGGTCAAGAACGCGATGTGTATGTAGTGTATACTTCGCGGGGAAAATGCCCCTAAAATACGGGCTCGCTGTGGTTGAGCGAAACCTTCTTTTAAGCGATTGCAATCTGCAATGTCACACAAGATTAAGTATCTTGATGTAAGCTGTTATAATTAAGCTTTACCTATCATAAATATTTTGAAACTCAACTCGGGTTTATGTGGTATCATACATGTATCAGATAACCCCCTTCCTATCATAAGCTAACGCAATGATTCAATTTGTATGCCGTTTTCGGATCTCGGAAAATTGTTATAGTTTCCATCTGCACTACTCTATCAAATATTGATTTCAACCTGACGAGGTTTAAAGTTTGACTAAGGATGAAATTTGGTGAGAACCTAAATACAATAGTGTTTCATACATTACTCGTTTGCCAAATATAGAATTTATAATTCTCGGTGTAATACTTAAAGCTATAAAACGTGATTGCAACTTTATCAATCTATTTTTGCAACTTTCATTTCTTGTCATCGAATTACCTACATTTACGGGCTCATAATACCATCACGTTAGATTCGCGACATAAATCTGCTTAAAGGTACACTGACGTAATTCTAAATTGAGGTGTAATTAATTAGGGCTGTGCCCTTGAGAAATCAATTCATTTACAAAATTGGTAAAAACACACCTTACTCATATCTAAATTTTTCAACTTGACGTTTTAACTAACTACACAACTAAGAAATAGTCTGCTTAGCTTAAATCGATTATATCTAGTTTAATAATGTCCACCGAAACTGCTTTATCCTACGCTGCCTTGATCTTGGCTGATTCAGATATTGAAATCTCCGCTGATAAATTAGCTACTTTAGTTCAAAATGCTAATGTTGAAATTGAATCTATCTGGACCGAGATCTACGCAAAGGCTTTAGAAGGTCAAAACTTGAAAGATCTTTTCTTTAACATTTCTGCTGCTCCAGCTTCAGGTGCTGCTCCAGCTGGTGCTGCTTCTACTGGTGGTGAATCTGCTGCCGCCGCTGAAGAAGAAAAGAAAGAAGAAGAAAAGGAAGAATCTGATGACGATATGGGATTCGGTTTATTCGATTAAATTAGAAGTTCGCTTGTAATATAATATCTTTCATTTAAATTTTGTAAAATTACCTGTAGATTTAACTACTGTAAAATTATAATCATGTGTGTGACGGACTCGGATGCTATCTCATCTCTGTCTTGTCTTCTTATTTTATTTCCCCTATACATGAGCTCATCGCATATATTACATATTTATAGTAGACACCATTTATTAAATACATTGAATTAAACTAATCAATTTACTTTTTCTTCTTGTCAGCTTCAGCTTCAGCCTTATCTTTAGCACGCTTTTCTCTGATACCTTTGTATTTCTTGTCAGATTGAGCTAATCTTAAAGTTCTGTAAGCGGATTCACCTTGTTCAACTGCTCTTGGGGTAGATTCAATGGTTGGTTGGACGATTGGGAATGCAGCCTTGTTTGAAACTTGTTCACCAGCAGCAACGGCTTCAGATTTCTTGGTCTTTTTGTCAAAGACAACTAATTTAGATTTGTATTCTTGTAATCTGGCAACATTGGCATCAAAAGTTTCTTGAGATTTGTTTTGTCTTCTGTGGTCAACGGAAATACCGATAGTTCTAGCGTATTTAGCGGTTAAAGAAACAGCTTTTAATTCAGCCAAGGTAAAACCTCTACCGGCTCTAACTTTTCTGTTGTATTTAAGAGTTGGAGCTCTAACAACTGGTCTCAAAGAATCGATTGGTCTTGGGGCAACAGCAGCGGCCTTGTTCAATCTTGATTGTCTTCTTGATTCTTTTTTACCGGCTTGGTCAAAGTGAACTTTGACACGTTCTTGCCAGTGCTTTCTGAAGTGATTCTTCAATAATGGTAAGTTTTTGGAGATAGCCATCTTTGCTTACTGTATGTTCAAGTATGAAAAATCTTCAAAAAAAGCTTCCTCTGTTACTAAGACTAGTCTGGGTGAGAGAGTCGTCTGTGGGTAAGGTCAATTTTTCACCGATTGAGAAAAAAAATTTTCAAATTTAACAGTCACAGAGACATGTTGTTTATCACGCGGTTTCCAATGTAATTTTTAGAATGAAAGCGTAAATTATATACTTATATTTGTATACAGTATTGTGAAAAGTACACCCAATCACCCATATATTAAAAAAGCAGTGCGAAAGTGAAAAAATTTTGGCTGGGAGTAGTGAAAAATTAACCAGAGAAAAGCGACTTGATAGAAATTTTTCTTTTCAGATTGATAATACAGTAAACATGTCCACTCCATCTGTTCAAGTATGTAATATATAAACAACAACATGTTATGACTAAAATGCTCATTATACTAACATATAGACTTTTGGTAAAAAGAAGACCGCTACCGCCGTCGCCCATGTCAAAGCCGGTAAAGGTTTAATCAAAGTTAACGGCTCACCAATTACTTTGGTTGAACCAGAAATCTTAAGATTCAAAGTCTACGAACCATTAACTTTGGTTGGATTAGATAAATTCCAAAACATCGATATCAGAGTCAAGGTCACCGGTGGTGGTCATGTCTCTCAAGTTTATGCTATTAGACAAGCTATTGCTAAAGGTTTAATTGCTTACCATCAAAAATTTGTTGATGAAGCTTCCAAAAATGAATTAAAGAAAATCTTCACTGCTTACGACAAAACCTTGTTAGTTGCTGATTCCAGAAGAATGGAACCAAAGAAATTCGGTGGTCGTGGTGCCAGAGCAAGATTCCAAAAATCTTACCGTTAAGAGTATATATCTATTTGTTACCTCATTAATATTACAGCCACATTGAAGAAATGGAAGTGTAGCGTTTCATTAGAAATTAAAATACAACATTGATTTACGATGGAGCCAAAAAACGAATCTTGCCAAGGTTTTGATAAAAGCTTATTTGAAAGATTTTGGAAAATGCAATTCAATGAATTCAATGAAGACTATCTCTAGAGCGCTGGAAAATGTAACCTCTTGCTTTTAAGCTATTCATTTGAGTTAAAATTTTAAAAAAAAAAGAAATGGGGCATACTGGGAATTGAACCCAGGACCTCTCGCAAATTTGCATTTTATACCGAAGTAATAACCCAAAGCGAGAATCATACCACTAGACCACACGCCCATAACGTTAAAAGTTGAACTCACGACTTCGTCATAAATCTAATCTTCACTAATTAAATCGATCTTATCGCGATCAACACATCCTAAACCTACAAGTCTCCATGGTAGCATGGGTCAATTTACGTCCTCAATTAGAATTACCTTTACCACCAGATTCAAATGTAATTGATTCTTCTCATATACCTCATACAACACTAGTTGCAATTATTACTCAAGCAACAGTTTATATATATGATCAAACCACCTTGATCATTTTAGCCGCTCATAAAAGACATGAAAAATCTCTTAATCAACATGGGATAAATCTCCAATTAAAGGTGAAATACTCTTCGGTAAATACAAGTAAACAACAAAAACTTGGTCATACTCAAATTGTAGTACAAACTGATTCAAATCATGTAATCATATATCAAATATCAATTCCAAATTCAAAAGATTCTTTATTTGAAGTTTATGATAAGAAGGAAGACTTAATCCAAAATGGATTGCCATTGGCATCATCATCACTTCAGAAACAATTCTCGTTGAAAAAGTTATTTGAATCAACTACCAAAGCTATAATACAAGGAGGTAATGGATCGTTAGTAAATCTCGAAAATATTGAACATTATAATAACAATTCTGTTGATGATGAGCTTTGTAATTTTGAAATCTCTCCGGTGAAAATTTCAATCTATAAGATTTTGAAAATCAGCATAGGGATTGAAAAGTGTTGGTTAAAGCAAAACTCTCATATTTTGTTTATATTTAGTAAAGAAGTAACGTCTCATGTATTTCAAATTTTGAATATAAAGACATTTAAAAATCAGTTGATAGAATTTAACAAGTATGAATGGTATAATGGGATTAAGTATATAGAATACAATGTGTTCTCTAATTACTTCTTATTGATCAATGATGATAATGAAGTATTACAAGTTGAGATTGTACAACTGAATGAGTCAGATGATATTAAAGATCTTGATTTGGTGGCAAATAAAATCGGAAGTCTACCTGAGTTTGAAATCACAACTATAAATTTCAATCCACAATATAATTTGATCTTGATACTGGAGTCAAAATCTATACAAGTTTTCAGGTATAACAAGACTTTGGAACATCTGAATTCAATTCCAATAGTTAAGCCTTATAAGAAACTTCAATGGTCAGTTTGTGGTGAATTCTTTGTAACTTTAGATTTGTATGGTTATTGGAATATTTATACCAAATTTGGTCATAAATGTTCAGATTCTTTTAGTTTTTGGAATGAAACTCATAAAGGAAATGAAGTTAGTTGTGAATTTTTAATAATATCTGACTTTATACTTTATCCAAATACAAGTCAAATTGTTTTAATTGACAGAGGTAGTAAGAACATATACCTTTTAAATTTGTTACGACAAATTGGTAGACATGAAGATTACATATTTCATGATATGGAATACTTAAATGTAAAACATCATGATCATCGTTTAGTACAGATACCAATACCCTCAAAATTTAAGAGTATTATAAGAAATATAGATGGATATAATCCAAAAGGAATATCAGGTAATTTGAAGATATCAAAGAACAAACAAAATCAAATCTCAATTTCATTTGGTGATCATATTGCTATATCAAGCAGTTTTTCAACTGGTGATAGTATAAATCATATTTTATGGATGAATTTCCATAATTCATTTATGACAGAATATAATATAGTTGATCATTTTTGGTTAGAAAGTTTTTTGGTATTGATAAATCGACTTGAAGATGATATTGATGAACTTATAGTACTTGATACAAGAAGATCAAAGAACTGTGTTGGTGGAGGACAAAAATTCACCTTTGATAATGATGTCATAATCCATAGAATTGATTATAAGTCAAAGATTGTCCATTTTGAAATATCAGGACACAGTTTAATTTTATTAACAAGTGATTTTAAGATATCAGTATTAGAATTTGTTGGACGTGAGTTTAATATTATCAAAACTATAAACTTGAATGTTTTAAAGAACAAATTGGCAATTTTCAATATATGTCAATTTTATATGATAGATGGTCTGCATTTCTTCATCTTGTTAAATACGGGTGAATTATTTGCTTTTAGACATTTAACTGGAAAGAGTTATATGTATGAATTGATCCAAGTACTTGATTCAATTGAACATTTTCAAACAAAATCAATTATTTTTGATAATCAAAAGGGTATAGAGTATATTATACTTTCATCAGGACAAAGATTATTGATGTATGAGACATCAAAACTTTTGCTGATGGCATTAAATAATGAAATAGTTGGTGCTATGGTCATAGAAACTGAAAGTATTTATCCATTAGAAATGTCACTGGGAGTTAGTATAAATTTAATTGGACTTGAAAGTTCAATATTACAAAGTAGTAGGTTGATTATAAAGAGCAAGGTTGTCAAAAATTTTATTTTGAATAAGTTTATTGAAGCTGATTTGATAAGTTCCTTGAGTATTACCAACATACAACAAAAATTCAAAAATTTCACTTCTTATGATTATTGCTTGGAATTATTATTGTTTGAAAAGTTAACAAATGTTAGTAAAGGTAATATCAATCGACTTATTGAGTTAATAGAAAGTCGTCATTCAAGTGACCAGATTTATATCAACTGTTTACGTAAGATTGAAGCTAAACATTGGCATTCATTTTTCTCGTTTTTAAAAATAACACCACTGGAATTTATGGATAGATTGATATGTAATCAAAATGTTGAATTATGTTTTAATTATCTAATTATTTATTTAAATATTAAAAGAGATGGTGAGTTTGAAACTAATACTAAAAATGGTAGAGAAATGACACCACAAGATGCTGGTTTAACTCAACATGATCATGAGATAATTTTGAATATAATACAACTTTTAGATAAAGAAAAACAGTGGGATTGGTGTTTTGAACTTTGCCGATTTATAAAATTACTTGATCCATCAAATGAGTTGTTGATAAAGATTCAAGAGCATTTTTCGCAACCAATCCTGAATATAAACTGATGCTGCTTTGTTTTACATCCATACACCAAATTCACCCAACCATATTCTCGGAATTCAAATCCATAATCTCTTAAGATGACATTAGCTACTGAATTTGCAGAAACAACTCGTCGTTCTCTTAATAATGCCGATTTAAGGAAACGTGTATTACATTTGTACCGTAAATATATGAGATATTCAAAAGAAATGTCAGATTTATATGAATTAGATATGCCAGTATCAAATGTTAAAACAAAGATCAGACAAGAATTTGAAAGACAAAGATTTGTTCAAGATTTAGGGGTGTCAAATGTTTTATATGCAAAGGGACAAATGGAATTCCAAGAATTGATAAATTTTTGGAAACAACAATGTCATGTTATGAGATACTTTGAGAATGATACAAATATAGCGGATAAGAATGATTTTATAAAGAAATTTTTAATAGGGAGTCAGTAGTAAATAGACGTCAATACAATTTATTATAGCGAATTAAAGAGGGTATATCATTAGTAGGATGATTCAAATTTGATCCAAATTATCTTCCAAAGGAGCTTCATCAGCATAATCTAATTCTTCATCATCTTCTACACCAGCATCTTGATATTGTTGATATTCACTAACCAAATCATTCATATTTGATTCAGCTTCAGTAAATTCCATTTCATCCATACCTTCAGAAGTATACCAATGTAAAAACGCTTTTCTTCTAAACATTGCACTAAATTGATCACCAACTCTTTTAAATAATTCTTGAATAGACGTAGAATTACCAATAAATGTAGCAGACATATCTAAATCTCTTGGTGGGACTGAACAAACCGCAGTTTGAACATTATTTGGAATCCATTCTACAAAATATGAAGCATTTCTTGTTTGAACTTTAAGCATTTCATCATCAACTTCTTGGACTGAAACTTTACCTCTGAAGAAAGCAGCAACGGTTAAATATCTACCATTTCTTGGATCTGAAGCTGCCATCATATTTTTAGAATCAAACATTTGTTGAGTTAATTCTGGTACAGTTAATGATCTAAAAGATTTTGATCCAATTGAGGTTAAAGGAGCATAACCAACCATAAAGAAATGTAATCTTGGGAATGGGACTAAATTAACTGCTAATTTTCTTAAATCAGAATTTAACTGACCTGGATAACGTAATGAAGTTGTTACTCCTGACATAACTGATGAAACCAAATTATTTAATTCTTGATATGATGGTTGATTCAATTTTAATGTTCTTTGACAAATATTATATAATGCTTCATTATCAATACAGAAAGTTTCATCAGCATTTTCAACTAATTGATGAACTGAAAGTGTTGCATTATAAGGTTCAATAACAGTATCAGAAACTTTTGGTGATGGTACAACAGAAAAAGTTGCCATCATTCTATCAGGGAATTCTTCTCTAATTTTTGAAATTAATAAAGTACCCATACCAGAACCAGTACCACCACCTAAAGAATGAGTTATTTGAAACCCTTGTAAAGAATCACAACCTTCAGCTTCTCTTCTTACAACATCCATAACTGAATCTACTAATTCAGCACCTTCAGTATAATGACCTTTTGCCCAAACATTCCCTGCACTTGATTGACCAAAGATATAATTATCTGGTCTGAAAAGATTACCAATATGAGATGTTTTAACCCCATCAATTGTACCTGGTTCTAAATCGACTAATACAGCTCTTGGTACGTATTTACCAGATGAAGCTTCATTAAAATATACTCCAAGTTTTGCTTTTTGAAGATCATCGTCTCCATGATAAGTACCGTTGTTGTCCAAACCGTGTTCACCACAAATTGTTTCCCAAAATGCTGCACCAATCTGATTACCACATTGCCCAGTAGAAAGATGAATCTATTAGTTAGTATATATCACTATGTATATTATCTATATCGATTATATGACGCGGTATACGTACAATTTCTCTCATGGTATTGCTAAGAAGAAGATTTGATTATTGTTTTGAAAATGGATGGTGATGTTTTTTTTTGACTAAAAGGGTAAGTGAAATGCGAGATCGAGATATGAGCGTTTTAGATGTGAGGCAGATGGCCAGACTTATATGAATCTATATATATAGAGTATGTATTCTCTGTGTTCTATATCTGTATATGTTTTGTATACTTCTTTTACGATTTGTGCTCTCTCCTTTATCTATGCTATCCTCTTTCTGTCATACATAGTTATCGCACTGATCGAGATGACGAGTAATTAAAGTATAAGTGTAATTGCGTGTTTATATGATTTGGATGATAAAGAGAGGTTTATAATAAAGACTTGGTGAAAAGCATCAAGTATACAGATTTTTCGATTTTTTACAAAATTCTTCTCCTTTTTCTCTTGTCTCTTTTAAAGCTGTATCTCAACTTTGATCTGGTGAGTAGAAATTCTTATATTTTGCAACATTTTGAAAAAATTAAAAAGATATATCTAAGTAAATATTCAAACCAAAATATCATCTTTACGGCTTTTAATTTCACTTATCATTGTCAACTCTCCATACTTCGTCTTTAGATCTCTCGTTTTAGATCTCTAGATTCAAGGCTCAGTCGACGCTACCACACGACCTAACTTAACTATTAAAAACACACATCGCGATACTCAACTTGTTCACCAAAAGATGAATCTTCAAAACAGAACACATGAATTTCAACAATGTGTAACAACTTTTGATAAAATCAATCGAAAACCAAAACAGGAATCAAATCATCCAACAAAGAAATCACAATTTTCGGCGCAGGCGTCTATAATCGCCAAGGATATTGCCCATACAACTGATTTACTTAGTAAATTAGCTTTACTCGCCAAAAGAAAACCTTTATTTGATGATAGACCGATTGAAATCGGTGAACTTACTTATGTTATCAAACAAGACATTTTCAAAATCGAAGAAAATATTAAGAAACTACAAAAATACTCAAAAGGAGATTCAACAATACAAATCGATTCACAAATTAATCAATACTCAAAGAATGTAATGAACTTATTAAGCTCCAAAATGAAAAATGTATCAGGTGAATTTAAAAATGTTTTAGAGATTAGACAAAAGAATGAAATTTTAAACAAATCAAGAACTGAAAATTTTTTACTGGCGACAACAAAAGTTTCATCTGATTTAAATAGACAGGATACAAAGTCTCCTCTACAGTCAATGACACTTGATAATCCATATCTTTTACCTGAAGACGATCCTGATATTTCAGTACCTGATCAAGGTGTATTATCAATACCAGATCAAACTAGACAACTATTATTAATGGAAGAACAAGATCATTCACAACAATATCTTCAACAAAGAAATTCTGCAGTTGAATCAATAGAATCTACAATAAATGAAGTTGGTGGTTTATTCCAACAATTAGTTACTTTGGTAAGTGAACAAGGTGAAACTATACAAAGAATAGATGAAAATGTTGAAGATATAAGCTTAAATATAACTGGTGCTCAACGTGAATTATTAAAATATTATGCTCATATTTCAAGTAATAGATGGTTATTCCTAAAGATATTTGGTGTTTTGATTGTGTTTTTCTTATTATGGGTATTGGTCAGCTAAATTTTTGTAAGCCAAAGAGTAGATATATACATTTAGAGGTTTCCATACTGTAAGTCGATCCGTGTCCGTACCAAAATCTCATATCATTATTCACAGGTAGGGGCAAGTTACAATCAACAAGTAAAGATAGATATGTGGAATTATATATTTGGAGGGAATAAACAACAAAAGAAAGAGTTGCCTAAAAAGGCTATAGTTGAATTACGTGAACATATACAAATGTTAAATAAAAAGCGCACTCATTTAGAATCACAAATAGCCGATCAAGAGGGATTAGCAAGAAAGCATATCACAACGAATAAAGCATTAGCTAAAAATGCTTTGAAAAGGAAAAAAGGTTATGAAACAAATTTGATGAAGATAGAAAATCAAATAGACTCTTTGGAAACTCAATTAACGGCGATTGAAGGTGCAAATCTTAATTTGGAAACTATGAAAGCTATGAAACAAGGAGCTCTGGCTATGAAACAAATTCATGGTGAATATGATGTAGATAAAGTTGAAAGCACAATGGATGATATAAGAGAACAAGTTGAATTAGCAGATGAAATATCCGAAGCTATTTCAAGACCAGTTGGTACTGATTATGTAGATGAAGATGAATTAGATGAAGAATTAGCTGCATTACAAGAAGAAGCTAAAGAAAGTTCACAAGCTATACCAAGTAAAAAACAGCATGTACTGGAACCATTACCAGACTTTCCAACTGTTTCAAAGAATAAACCAGTGGAGGAAGATGAAGATGAAGAAGCTTTAAGAGAATTACAAGCGGAAATGGGATTGTAATTTTTTCAATCCATAATTGTATTCTAGTTCTATAAATATATAATTCAAATGTTGTAAGATTATCACGTCACGTGATCATAAAAATTCTTATGTAGACAACCTCATCTTGATGTACATCAACTCATCGATCAATAATTGCCTTCAATATTCTCTTTGAATTAAGATCGAAAGATGATATCGAAATGTATACCCGTTATCAAAAGAACGAGAATACACAAAAGATATCTAAATACTCCAACCACTTCATCATCAGAAAGAAATCATCCAATTTATGAATCTTTATTACAAGATCTAAGATCTGAAACTAAACCAAAAATTCGAGTTGAAGACTTAACAAATAAACCATTTAATGAGATCCAACCTTATTATGGTGAAGCAAAACTGATTGAAAATCAAAAGAAAGTATACTGGTCATCGCAACATGATGCTATCACACGAGCAACTAACCTGAAAGATATAACATATTTACAATCTCTATTAGATGCATTACTTACTTCTAAAGTTTATGATAGAGCCGAAAACATTTTGTGGGCTTTATTTCCTTT
The DNA here is from genome assembly GCA_030572295.1 of Glucitozyma multigemmis. NCBI lineage: Eukaryota > Fungi > Ascomycota > Pichiomycetes > Serinales > Debaryomycetaceae > Glucitozyma > Glucitozyma multigemmis. The sequence goes on from JAJLZT010000003.1 coordinate 692,023, forward strand.
AGTCGAAGCTACCAATTTCAAATTTAGTTTTAACAAGTATTTAGAAGCATGGTGTTTAGATCCTGATACAGATGCTCAAAGAGTTAATAATTACTTGGAGAGAGTAGTGAAAGCTAGGGGAATCTCTCCTGATGCTAGAACTTATGCAATTTTAATTGCAAAATCTATAGATGGTGATTATGTAAAATATTTCAAAAAAGCAGAAGTTCAATTTAAATCACAAAGGTGTATTAAAGATATATTACGTCATATAGATGTCCTTACTATAGATGGTTTGACCAAGATATTTGAATTAGATTTTGTTACAAAAGAATTGGTACCAATTGATTTCCTTCCTTTATTCAAACAAGTAAGAAGTCAAGCTAAAAATAGTTCAGGTGATCTTAAATTTAATCACGAATTAGAGTCTGAAGAAGAAATTCCAAATTATTTCCAAGAAACAACAACTCAAGTTCCAGTTGTGGATAAAAATGTAGATACATTAGAACCAGTTGACTCATTTGGTCTCAAAGTTATAAGACATACATTACTTGGACTTAATTCAACATCAAAACCACTTCTTAAAACTTTTTCTGATAACCTAGAAACTGATGTACAACAACATATATTACATAGTGCTTCAGATTCTAACAAGAATGATTATTTTGAATTTTACAAGTCTTTGAAAACTAAAGAGGAAAAAGATAAATTCAATCAAGCTTTAGAAGCTTTTAATCAAGAAAGACAAAAACAACTAGAGAGTAGAGGAGTTGATGGAGCAAAAGAAAAATGGAAACATGAATTTGAAGATTTACAAAAAAGAGGTGGTGTTAATGTTCACAAGAATTTAAATGTACAACTTTATATGTGGTATTCAGATTTACTACCCTTAGTTGAAGAAGAAGTAAGACTTTGTAAAAAGTTTCTTGAGGATGATATTCAAACAAAACTGTCTAGTAAAGAAGAGCAAGAACAAATGAAAGCTAGAGCTTTTTATGCCCCGTTTTTAGTTTTGATCCCACCAAAGAAGTTATGTGTAGTTACAATTTTAGAGCTTATTAAGTTACATTCAACTGGTGGTGTTATTGATGGTATGAAAATTGCTAGGGCAGTGATTGCGGTTGGTAAAGCTTTAGAATTGGAATATATTTCACAAGTACTCCATGCTGAAGGAAAATCAATATCAAAGAAATTTAAAACTGCATCAAAATGGAGAAACCTTTTAAAGTCCAAAGTGGATTATTATAATCAAGATAAAACTACTAGTCATGAATGGGATAGTGTAGTTTGTGCAAAAGTTGGATCTGTTCTTACATCTTTATTAATTCATGTTGCGAAGGTACCAGTACAAGGTATTGATCCAACAACTAAACAAGTTGTTAAAGGAATGCAACCAGCAATTCATCATACATTTCAATATATACAAGGGCAAAGAGTTGGGATTTTAAGATTTCATAAAGCTTTAGTTAAACAATTAGGAGGAACCGAATTCAAAAATTTTGTTCAACCTCAACTCTTACCAATGTTAGTTTGTCCAAGACCATGGACTTCGTATTTAAGTGGTGGCCATTTGTATTCACAAACAAATTTGGTTAGACTTAGAGATTCGGCAGAAAATGATGCTTATTTAAGAGCAGCTTCTGAACATGGGAATTTAGATTCAGTTTATGAAGGTCTTAATGTTTTAGGAGTTACACCATGGACAGTTAATAGAAAGACATTTGAGGTCATCACTAAATATTGGAACAAGGGAGAGAAATTTTTAGATATTCCACCATCTATCAAAGAAGCCACAATCCCACCCCCACTTACAAAAGATACTGAGCCATCAATTAAATTCGAACACGATCTTGCAGTTAAAAGAACTCTTTTGGAAGCTGCAAATGCAAGATCAAGAAGATGTGATACTAATTATAAATTAGAAATTGCTAGAGCATTCCTTGGAGAGAAAATGTATTTTCCTCATAATATTGATTTTAGAGGTAGAGCTTACCCATTATCACCACATTTTAACCACTTGGGTAATGATCTTACAAGATCATTATTTTTATTTTGGGAAGGTAAAGAATTAGGTGAAAGAGGTCTTGAATGGTTAAAAATTCATTGTGCTAATGTCTATGGTATTGATAAAGCACCTCTTCATGAAAGATTAAGTTTCATCAATAATAACTTAGATGAAGTTTTCAAATCAGCCAAAGATCCATATAATCATGATTGGTGGAGAAAAGGTGAAAAACCATGGCAAGTTTTAAGTTGTGCTTTTGAATTATATGAAGCTCATCAACTTTCTGATCCAACAAAATTTGTTTCCCACCTCCCAGTTCATCAAGATGGTACATGTAATGGTCTTCAACATTATGCTGCTTTAGGTGGTGATATTGAAGGTGCAAGACAAGTAAATCTTATCGCAGCTGATAGACCACAAGATGTTTATTCTTTTGTTGCTGGTTTAGTACAAAAGAGAATTGATGCTGATGCTGAAGCAGGTAATAAAAATGCCATATTTTTACAAGATAAAATTACTCGTAAAGTTGTCAAACAACCAGTTATGACAAATGTTTATGGTGTTACTTTTGTTGGAGCAGCGTCTCAAATCGATAAACAAATTAACAAACATTTTGATGTAGAGTTTTCAAAAGCAGAACATATTGATAGAGCTGCTTGCACAACTTATCTTACTCATAAAGTATTTGATTCTATGAGAGAATTGTTTGAAGGTGCTCATTTAATTCAGGATTGGTTAGGTGAATCTGCTAAAAGAATTAGTAAATCAGTACGTATTGATAGTGAAGATAGTGATGCAAGAGATGCAAATAAACCAAGTCATTTATCTTCTGTTATTTGGACATCACCATTAGGATTACCTTGTGTTCAACCATACAGAGTAACAAAAAGACACATTGTTAGTACAAAGATTCAAAATATAGTATTGACTGATCCATTTGGGGTAACACAAATTGATTCAAGAAAACAACAATCAGCATTCCCACCAAATTATATCCACTCACTTGATGCATCTCATATGTTATTGACAGCAAAGGCTTGTGGTGAAAAGAATTTAGATTTTGCTGCTGTTCATGATTCATATTGGACTCATGCATCATGTGTGGATACCATGAATAAATGTATTCGTGATGAATTCATAGCTTTACATGAAGATGATCTTATAGGGAAGATCAAGGACGAATTTGAGAAAAGATACAAAGGATTCTTACAAATCGTCTATATAAATGGTGAAAGTGAAGTTGGTTATAAAGTTAGAAATGTGAAAAGAAAGATGGCACTTGACCTTGGGAGAGGATTAACTATAGCTGATGAACTACAAATAGAAAAGAAAAGACAAGATCTTTTAAGTTCAGAAAATCCTGGATTAATTGATCTTGGGAAGAATATGGAGACTACTATCAGTGTTCTTGAAGGTCATGATTTACATCCAGAAATAGTAAGTCAAGCATCAAGAAAATCCATTCAAGTTTTAATTCCATTGACATTCCCAGAAGTGCCAAAAAGAGGAAACTTTGATGTGAAGGAAGTTAGCTCCTCGCCTTATTTCTTCTCATAAGTGTAAATATTAGATTCAAATTATGTAAATAGTAAAATATAGACGATCAAGTAATTTGGCTAAAGAAGTTTAGAGTCTATTCAAGTGTCTCATGCCCGACATGATATCATCTATACAATCTTACCTTGTTCTTCAAACTTCTCAACTAATTCAATCATAGGTTCTATTTCATTTCTCCCTAGTAATTCAAATTCCTTTGTAAACGATATAAAATGGGCAAAGAATGAATTTAAATGTGCCTCTAAAGATAAATGAACAATTTTATCAAAATGATTATGATATATATGAGCAAAGATTCTAAATAATTGTCTTGAAATATTCTTACAATCTTTTAAAAAAGTTGGCAGAAATGTTCCAGCACTCTTTGTTGGAAATACTGATTGATCATTTATCTTTGTTGGGATCCATGTCAATGCAAAGTCAATATATTGACATGCCGGCAAGTTGACATATTGACCATTACCATCAGCCCAAAGATAATTTGTATTTGGACCAGCATTCATTGTAGGATATGCTTCAGGAGTTACATAATCTGCTAATAGACCATAAAACAGATTCAAATTATTATACATTTCAAATATTGTCAATGCAATCCATTCAAAACCATCTACGTACTTTGGTAGTTGTATAATGGTTTTAAAAGATCCTTTAACTAAAGCAGTTTTAACAAATGGATCACATAAAAACAATGGTGGTTCATCTGATTTTGACGGTAGATTTGAATTTACCTGTTGTATTGAATCATGTCTTGCACCAAATTCTTGCTGTTGGTAAGATTGTTGAATTTTGGAATCATAACCTGGTAGGTTAAGTCTAGGTTTTCTTGTTGGTGAACCTTGACGTAAATATTTTTGATTTGTATGTTGTTGATGTTGTTTTGAAGGTGAAGATTTTAATGGAGATTGAGTTCTTTTTACAGGTGAGGTAGAATAAGTACCTTCAGATGGATCATAGTCCTTTTTATTCTTCTTGGAGTTTCTACCAAACCCTCTGAAAGAGTTAAAGAATGACATAAGATTGATTTAGTATAGTTTGTAGAAATCGCGTTAAAGATGTATCGTGGAATAACCAATTTTACGACGAGAGACAACTTATATGTATTACTCTATATCACCAAAATGACCAAGACTTTGGCCCATTTTGACTGTTTGACCACTTTCTAAATCAAAATTAAAATTATCTGGTGCTTCAAATACTAAAACTACTGTTGAACCTAATTTAAATCCTCCAACTTCTTGTCCTTTACTTAAAGGAACACCACCTAAAACTCTTGAAGCATTTGAATATGTAGCTTCATAAACAGTATTCTTTTTCAGTCTCTTTTTCTTTTCAACCTCATTTCCTTCAAGTAATGGGGATGTTTCAGTTATTTCTGATTTCAGATAGACTTTTGGTTCATAAACATCATTCGTTTTCAAATCTTTATCAAAATTAACAACGATAGAACCAACGTTTGTTGCACCAACCGGTATCATTGAAAAAAAGCCATACTTCCAATATCCTAATAAAGCAACTCTTTCATTTAAAACAAATAAACCTTGGAGAGTTTTTTGGAAAAATGGTGCAACTGAAAATAATTCACCAACAAAATGTCTTCTTAATGTGGTTACCCAATTTGTAGGTGAATGATATCTATGATAATCTCCAGGTGCTAAATAAATAACAGCAAAGTAAAGTTGTTTATTAGAACTTAATTTAAGATGTTCTTTTGGTGTTGGGATCAAATTTTGTGCCACACTTAATTCTTTAGAAATTGAAGATTTTGAACCTTGGGCAGTTCTATCTCCGTTATCTTTATACTCTAATTCTTTTGTATGATAGGTTTCTTCACCTTCTCCACCTAATAAATCATCCATAGAATAAGAAATCCCATTTATTTTTGCAAATTCCTCATCTCTTTTCATAACCATTTCAGTATCCGTATGATCAAATTCAAGTTGATGTCTTGGAGCAGCAAGACGTTTTGTAGTTAAACCTAATAAAGCATCGATAGAATAGGTCATACCTTTAACTTGTTCAATTTCACCATTATTAATTACACCAAATCTCAAAACTTTCCCATCACTTGGTGATACTAAATCAGAATCACCAAGTGGTCTTACTCCTGGTCTTAATTTTCTATAGAAAAACTCTGATAAATTTCTATAAGTATTTAAATCAGGTTCTTCCATTTCTTCTAGATTAACACCAAATAATGTTGAATAAAGTTTATATGATGGAGATCTTAACCAAACTGGTAAATCAATCGAATTGAATTGTCCCCATAATCTTGAAATTGATTTTAATGGTAAAGTAGAATAGGCATAAAGTTGCCATGATTGCGGTTTAATTGCATATTCATTTAATGGGATATCTTCATCATCCATACCTTTTTCATGTCTAATTCTAGATGCAACACCACCTAAAACAATCATTAATGAAGTAAGAGTCCACCATCTTATAAAACGACGTCTTTGTTGTCTTCTTGTTCTTGCTTCAATTGAAAAGAATCTTTTATGTAAATTGATCGATTTGGTTTTAATTTTTTCATTTGCATAAGTTGAAAAGCCTCTTGTTAATGGCAATTTCAAATTGCCTTGAGGTTTTGACCATACGGTATAATATAATACATTTCTTTTAGGACGTGGAATTTTTGGGAATTTATAATAATAATAAGACAAATATCTCTTTTGTTGTTGTGGTTCTGATGATCCAGATCTTTCTGCCAGAATTGTTGCTCTTGATAATGGTTGTTCAATATTCATAAACAGTGAACCATATTGAATCGATTTTTTAGCCATCAGACTCATAGTTTTCGAGTAAGTTGGAGGTCTGAATGACATTTTTAAACTGAAATTTGGGAAAATTTGACCTCAGTATCTATCGTAATAAATTCCACTTAGTCTTCTCCAAAACTTTATATTGACGTGTATGAATGTGAAAGTATGAGACGCTTTTGTTTTGTATACGTTTATATTTCACACTACCTTAACGGTTATGTCACACGACGAATCGCGTTTATCAAGACAAAGACTTGTCTTTAACATGAGCTTAGTTTAAGAATTCTACATATTTAAATCACTCGGGGTTTATCTATACAAGAGTAAAGATTGAATAATGTTATCAAAACGACCAAAAAAACCACCAACTTAACCTTAAAGTTAAAAGAGAAATTTACTATTTATTGTAGCTTTCTGAACTCTATCTATATGATTATAATGGAAATTTCAGTAATCCTCCTCTCCACCATCTTTAACACTTTGTTTCTCTCTCTTGATCTCACTTAGCCAACCCCCACACTTGTTGTTTAAGTTGTTCTATAAATTCAGAACTTATAAAATCAAGTGAATTCTCCAAATGGTTATCAGCAAAGGAAAATATTAACTTCAAATTCCATAAATCCTCATGGTTTTTAGGATTTTTAGACATGGTTTGTAACTCTAGTTTCGTATCTATTATATTTGATATTGAAATTCCATTATAATCAGACTCTAAATCCTCACAACCATCAAGTAACATTGTTTGTTTTTCAAATTCTGAAAGGTTATCATTGAGTATTGAAAGACTCATTGCTATTTTTAAATCGTTATCAATATCTAATTCTCCATTTTCTATTTGTAAACTTTTACTTTTAACTTTAAGTAAAGATTCTACCGTTGACTTTAGCTTTTCATAATTACGTCTTTTGTAAACATACAATGTAAGGGATTTTTTGAAAATTTCAAGATAACTTGAATTTTGTTGAAAGTCGATAGAAACACTGAAATGATCAGTTGACTTTGTTTCAATATTAATAATCTCATCTAGATTTGGTAATAGACATGGTGCAATCATCTCTTTAATTATTCCATTTTTCAATTTTATCACTATTGGTATTTTACATGGTTTATATGTATTGACATCACGAATCACAATACATCTGGGTTCAATTGCAAGTGCCCAAAAATGTCTTAAAGCTTGTAAATGGACTTCAACTTCACAATTTTCACTTGGGAAATTTGGATATAATGTTGTAACTAAACTAGCAATTGCAAAATTCGATGTACCAAAAGCAAATTGACCTCCTCCTAAAAATAAAAAACCTAAAGCAAGATTGATAGCCATATAATTACCATATCCCATTTCTTTATTGACTTCACCATGTAAAACTCGTAATCTTTTAAAAGTTTCAAGATCTCCACTACCCGCCATAACTACTGATAAACTCAAACCTAAGAGATTTTGAATATTCTTTACTGAATGATGGGCAATTTTTTGATCATAATTTGTTGGAGTTGTCACTGATATTTCCATCATAATATCTAGATAATGAATTAATGTATCCCTTGCTCTTGAATCATGACTAGAAGCATATCTGATCGCAATAGAAAGACATGATCCTCCTAAAATATTCATATATCCTAATTGATCACTATCTAAACTTTCCATATTGTTAGAATATTTATGAAACAAAAACTCTGGAACTTGTGATTCAACCCAATCAAGAGAATTCCCAATTTCATTCCACATAATCAAATTTTTTGCAACTACTCTTAATAATAACAAGTCAGGTCTTATGTAATCTAACAATTGCTCAGTTTTAGGGATTCGAAGTTTATTGGCAACTGTCAGATTTTCAGTTCTCATATATATAAACCCAAGTGCCATGATTGCACCAGAACAGGATTTATCAAGTTCTTGAGAGGTTTGATAATCTTTCATAGATATAGCCAAAGACAAAAGTTTATCAGAAACATGAGTATCATTAAGACCTTTTAAATCATTCCCTTTACCTAAATTGACATAACCTAAGGCAAGACCAGCTGCCAATCGATATCCTTCATAAATCTGTTCACAATCATTTTGATAAACTGGACTTGTCATTTGAGAAAGCATAATTTCACTCATACGGCGATGTTGACTTTCTAAATATAATAAACCTATTCCAATTAAACCAGCTGTTTGAACTGTTATTGGAACATTTAAATCATTTGCTCCACGAGGAAGTAAAGCCACTGCATGAACGGATAAAACTTTTGTTAGTTTGTTATCCATTGTACCTCTCAAACTAGCAGCCATTCCAATTAATAATCCAACACTTGTTAATGGATGTTTTGGACCTAAATAGTTATATATATGCCATTCTTCCAATTTTTTCAAATGTCCATTAAGACCTAATCCAAGTAAAAACCCAGCATGTTGAGCGTTATGCTCTGGTGGTTTATTAAAGATAATCCAACTTCCTGAAATACCTTTAGATTCTTTATCGATGCTTAATCCTGAGGAGACCCCATTATGAAAGTATCCCCATCCAGAAACGTTTTCACCAATAGCTCCTTTTGATAAAACAATATTAGTCATTGTTGGAGAGATAAGGGCATTAAAATTGAATTTGGGAATAGGGAATTTTTCTGTTAATAAAGGCATTCTACCACCATAGAATAAAGCAGCTCTTCCTAGAGGTATAGTTAATGTTCGAAGTGCCACTATTGAAGCAAGTTCTCTTTGTAAAAGTATTAAATCATATTGATTGATATCTTCTTCAGTAACCAAAGTTGCAGTTTGAACTTTTGTTTGATGTAAGAGCGAAGTGATTTCGTAGTAACATCTATCATAATCAAAAATCAATTTGGTAATCTCAATTCTATCAGCTTCAGATTGATCATCCCAAGCAACGATTGTCTCATTCTTCTCTAATATATTTGAAAGTAGACAATTTACATCTTTTGGCTCTTGTAAATTTTTACGGTCCATGGAAGTTGAATTTAGCCTTCTATGTGGCAAAGTAGAGCTCGATGTAAAGAACTTACCCAAATCTTTTCTTGCAACCAAATTCAAAGTATTTGTTGTCCATTCAAAACCTGGAGTTTCCTGACATCTCAGAAGAGCATCTTTAATAGGTAAAGATACTCCAACAGGGTATGAATCCAATTCAAACATCTCCAATCCTAACTCGCTCATTAATTCTATAATCTGATTTGGATTATGACGATTGGATGCAATTACTTCAAAAATACTTAAAACACTATGAGATCTTGGTGTGATAATTTTATCAACACTACTACTCTCTTCAACTAATTGAGAAAATGTCAAGTATCTTAAACATGATCCCAGAAATAAATTTGCCAAATATTGGAGGATATTAGGTGGAATTTCAAGAATTAGAATCAGTAAGAATTGAACTTTGGGATCAATAATATTCATATCTATTTGATAATATCTTGTCCATAGCTCGGGCCATCCCATCCATGTTGTGAGTTGACAAAGTAATACACTCAAACTCAGTAACTCTGCGTTTTTTAAAACATCCAATCTCAATTCTTCTCTTATTAAATGCAATGAAAGTGCAATATAAGGTATCAAATCTGTAAATGAATAGTTTGATTTATAAATTTGATGTAGAATTTTAGCTTTAGATACAAGTTTTGTCACATAATTTATAGGTTCTGGATCTCCACTTTCAAAGGGATAAATCACAGACAAAATTGTGATAACAAAAGCATTCCAATCATCTCTTTCCTCAGTCAAAGTAATTGCAGTACGCCATAACAGCCAAACAGTTTCATGAATTGTTGAACCTGACAAATACTTAAATGCTTGTAGACACTTTTGAACCAAGTCGTTTTGTGGTTCCAAGTATAATCTCAAATAATGAAGTTGACCTTTTGTATTTGAAAAACAGACTAAATCCTCACATGAAGATTGTAATCTATAGAATGGTGAAGAGTCCCCATTAGCAGTGTAACTCTCATGTGATATGAGATCTAAGAAAGGATTCACAATTGAAAAGGTCGACTCGTTCGTTAAAACAACAAGCATTCCTTCATATCTTGAGTATTCCAATGGGATACAATGTATACAATTGATGACATATGTTGATAAATATTTTGGTAATTGAGTAGACAGCAGTCTGAATATATAAACTCTGGCTTCTTTTTTCTTCTTGTTTAGTATAACTACGGCTTCTCTATCTTCAAAAGTTAATCCAAACAGTTCTACATGTGATCTATTGACCTGTAAATGAAACATGTCAACCTTTGTTAAAATCATATCCTTCCTTAAAGAATTCAAATCTATAGAAGATTTCGTTTTTGAAGTATTAGAAAAACTCGGTTCTGAACCCATTCTTGCTAAAGAAGATACATCAGATAGTAAAGTACTGGTTCTCTTCTTTTCCATATTAATGGAGATCGAATGATGATTCCCAATATTTGTAGGTTCTAATGAAGTACTCTCATCTTCTAGAATTCTATTTGTATTTGGTGTATTTATAAGGGAATGCTTTCTTTTTGGGAATCTCTTCATTTGGGATTTATTTGAGTTTCTAGTTGAAGACCGTATATGATAAAGTATTACAGCATTATCATTTGAATCATAGGTGGCACAGAAAGATCTTCCTCTATTCAAACCTTTTTTCGGGAACATAATCATTGTTTCTGAGGAAGATATGATTGAAGTGGATGAAGCAGTAATTATTCTAAATTCACCAATTGGGTCCACTAATGTCAAGAATTTGGCTGTATGCATATATTGAAGATCCCCTTGACCTATTATAGTTGATTGTGTTTGATCTTTCTCAAGTATTAGACCAGATTCAAATGGTAATGCTCTCTTCAACAGAAATGGAAAACTTACAACAAAACTTCTTCCATCAGGAGAATAAATATGAGCGGTCTTTCGTAGACAAACTACCAAAACTTCAGTCAGACTATTTAGAAATGTTGTATATATGGCAGAAATCACTGGTTCATTATATACTAATTTCTTACTGACTGAGAAACCTTGTATAACGACAACTTCTTTTTCAGATATTAGCAATTGTCTTCCATTGGAGTATAAATTACAATTGAATCCTAACAAACGATCAGACTTTATATCAAAGTATGAATCGACATCTATCAATGGTAATGATAGATTTTGCATAAGGTAGTTAGTTCGTTTTGTGGCTAGTTTTGCAAATCGCAGCGAGAGATTCAGCGAAAGTATCGCGATGATATTTACGCGACGATCACTACAAGCATCTCAAAATATATTTCTATTCAATTGCTGAATATCAGTCTTTACAAAGATGATATTGCAAAATTTCTGAATTGCTAAAAATTACTATCTACAAAGGCTATTTTTTTTTTTTTTAGCTTATTCAAGAATTCTGGTAACTAAACCAGTACCAACAGTCTTACCACCTTCTCTGATGTTGAAACGTTGATTGACTTCAAGTGGAGTCTTTCTAACTAATTCAATAACCATTTCAACATTGTCACCAGGCATAATCATTCTAGAGTGATCAACACCTTCACCAGGTAAAAATTTCAAATATCCTGTAACATCAGTGGTTCTAATAAACAATTGTGGAGCATAATTTTCACCGAATGGAGAATGACGACCACCTTCTTCTTTAGATAAGATATATAAAGAAGCTAAAATTTTCTTATGGGAAGTAACGGTATTTGGTTTAGCTAAAACCATACCTCTTCTAACTTCATCTCTTTTAACACCTCTTAATAAAATACCAGCATTATCACCAGCCATAGCAGAATCTAATTCTTTCTTGAACATTTCAATACCGGTAACAGTGGTTTTAGTTTGTTTATCGAAATCACCAACAATTTCGATTTCCTCACCTTTTTTCAATGAACCTCTTTCAACTCTACCAGTAACAACGGTACCTCTACCAGAAATAGAAAAGACATCTTCAACAGGCATTAAGAATGGTTGTTCTAAATCTCTAGTTGGAGTTGGAATATACTCATCAACAGCTTCTAATAATTTAGTAATAGCTTCAGAACCGATTTCTGGTTGTCTACCTTCTAAAGCACATAAAGCAGAACCCATGATAACTGGAGTTTCATCACCATCAAAACCGTAATGTGAAAGTAATTCTCTCATTTCCATTTCAACTAATTCTAACATTTCTGGATCATCAATAGCATCAACTTTATTAACAAATACAACCAAATTTTGAACACCAACTTGTCTAGCCAATAATAAATGTTCTCTAGTTTGAGGCATTTGACCATCAGAAGCAGCAACAACAATAATAGCACCATCCATTTGTGCTGCACCAGTAATCATATTTTTAATATAATCAGCGTGACCTGGACAATCAACATGAGCATAATGTCTATTTTCAGTTTCATATTCAACATGAGCAGTAGAAATAGTGATACCTCTAGCTCTTTCTTCTGGAGCTCTATCAATAGCAGAATAATCTAAAAAGCTAGCACCACCTTTTTCTGCTAAAACTTTGGTAATAGCGGCAGTTAAAGTAGTTTTACCATGATCAACATGTCCAATAGTACCAATATTGACGTGTGGTTTGGAACGATTAAAAACAGCATATCCTCTAGTTAAAGATGGATAAGCACGAATTGTGGAGATACGACTTCCAACTGAACGGAATGCACTAGAGACAGTTTTAATCATCATTAGTGGTTGATATACAGTGAAAATTTTTTAGTTTTGATCAAGGGGTCGTGTGGTTAATAGGGTCGTGTATTTTGAAAGTTGCAAAATAACTAAATAGTTTGATCTTCTACTAAAGGTGAAGCTTCATTTTCATGAATGATTCTATCAATTTCTCTTGCTTCTGATTCTTCTGCATTCCCGTTAAAGTATTCATAATAAACACATAATGTTAACAAAGTACCTTGAAGACAAAATGCAGCAAAATATGATACCCATGAACTCCAATGACTACCTTTTGTAGAGAATAATGTAGCAGTGAAAATCATCCCACCAGGTGTTTGAATATACATCATACCAACAGATAAAGTACCAGGATGTTTTAGTTTATATGTAGTGATGATTTGTGGAATGTATTTGATAAAAGTTAATAGTGTTGATAATAGACCATTAATATTAGCTATTGAGATCAAAACAGTATAACTTGATGATAATCCAATTATTACCTGAATAATTGAAATAAAACCATGTGCTGCAACAAGATGACCAACTTCAACAATACGATCATATTCTAATTTGTCTTGCTTAATAGAATTTTTTGTATAATATAATACAAACACAAGGATTAATATTGCACTAGTACATTGACTACCAATTTGAATAAGGTTAGTCAATGAATTAATGCAATTAAAAAATCCTAATTCACCTATATAACAACAATGCCTTGCTTTTGTACTGACGAGAATAATGTTTGTTAGAGTAAATAATGATGAACAAGATCCAAGTAATAGAAACTGTCTTGATAAACCTTCTGAGGTTCTTTTTATATAAATTCGTCTATATTGAGGTACATAACTTATTATTATTCCCAATGTTATGAGCACCAGAAAGGAGAAGTTTAAAGCTGAAGCTTCTTGATAAACAGAGCATAAATCGCCATCGTTATCTGACATTTAAAGATGACTGAGAAACCTCAACCTGTGGGGAGTTTGATATACGGTATGTCTCATACTATATACAGGATACTACATAACCAAATTTTTAGATTTTATGTTTGCAAATCAAAAGTTGCAAGGGTAGCATGAGCACATCATTTTGGGCTTTCAATGCTGCCAAAAAGAAGGAATTTGAGCCTATACCCGGAACCTCAAAATGGATAGCAAAACAAATGAATTTAGCTAATGACGATGTTCTTGAACTGGTTAAAAATCTTTACTCTGATTTACGCGACGAGGTAAGTCAACTTAGTGATCTTATGAATTTGGTCATATCAAACCAAGATAAAGATCATACTTTCATTGATGAGTTGATTGAAGGTGAAACTGAAAAGAGCCCACAAAAGATAGAGGAGTTAGATGAAGAGGTGAAGTTGTCACTTAGTCCAATATCAAACCTACCTCAATCTAAAGTGATTGAAAACAAATTTCTAGAATCTCTAGAACATCATGAACCCATTTCTTCACCTCAAGAAGAAAGACTACCCGAAAACTTAATCAAACCAAACATTTCACCGGTTGAAGTGCCCCCAGTAAAAAATTCAGAATCTTTCAAGAATATCAAAATACCCTCTTCTCCCCAACTAGACCGTACTAGGTCAACTCCACAAATGGATCCCACATCGCCGATACCCAGTATATCTCCAAGTATTGAGATTTCAATTGACACCAAAGAAACCAAATCGTCTAAAAGAAAATATACAGATCCAGCATTAGATGATTCATTCCAAGCAATAAGTACAGCAATTCGTAAAAGTATCGCCGAAAAGACGAAAAAAGCACTTCGAAGCTCATCTGTTGAAGGAACTTTTACAAGTATTGGAATCCCACTCAAAGATCCGGATACAGAGGTACAAGAATCAAACAAACGTAAAACTCCTAAAAGATCATCAATTTTTGTTTCTCTACCTTCTCGTGAACCTATAACAATAGATGCTCAAGTATATTCACCCCCCAATATAAAGAAAAGATCTACATTACTACCTGAAAAAGGTGCTCCCATTGATCGAAAGCCGGTCGAAAGCGGTGAGAAAGTTCAAAAATCACCAGAGTTCAATTCTAATTATATAAAAAAGAGTCTTATGAGGAGGTCTTCTGTGAAAGCTACAGTCAAAGACCGACCCGTGGAAAAGTTTCAACAAGAACCTAAAACGATTCCTCGCCTTGCCAAAGAGAAAACACCTTCTCCCAAGAAATCTCCCGAAATAAATTCCATTAACTCTGTTCTTCGGCGTGCTAGAAATGTTTTCCTAACAACACCAACATTCAGTGCTAAAGCTGAATCTCCAACGAAAGGGTTCAGATATGATTCATCCACTGACAACACGTTCAAACTAAGAACAAGAGAAAGATCAAGATCACCGCCAAAGAGAAGAGTGCCACAAAAAAGAGCCATTGCTTCTAATAAAAGTAGTCGAGAGTCATCAAGATCTCCTACAAAATTTGGAGAAGAGATTTTTACAAATTCAAAATCAACCGTAACTTCACCTACTAAAACTTTGATTCCCGATTTGAAATTGCAGATTCCCCTGGAAACAAGCTTGATTTCAAGATTGATGACACCAACCACTTCAAGCACAGCAAAAAGCAACCTCAAACATGCTAATAATCTGATCAAGTCGGAAGAAACAATAGAAGAGTCAAAGTCAAATACAATACCGACAATAAGACCAAGCAAAATTCCTCAATCGGTCAAGAGCCACCAGTCCCCGATCAAAAGACCCATACACTCGGTGGATGAGAAGATCGATACAAAGAGAGCTCTGAGACTCGATCAGACAAATTTTCCCTATTTGAAAAAGAAATCTCTAATGGCAGAAAGAAGTGAAGCTGCCGCTCAGAAACCAAGGCAGAAAATCTTAATTCCAATGGGACATAAGGTTGACAAGCTCCCAATTTTGAATACACCCTCAAGGGCCATGATGCAAAACAAAGAAACAAAATCAATATTTCATGACTCCAATTTTGAGGTTGACGGAGTAGACCAGGTAGCTATAACGGATAAGGTCAAGAATGCGACAGGAAACGCGGTGCCGTTACCCGAGGAAGCGAGAGGCAGAATCAAAGCTGTAAATGACTCTTCAAAAAAGAGAAAAGCAGCAAAAGAAATCTCCAAAACATCCAAAAATCAGGTTCGTTCCAAATCTATTAACCCTTCAACACCAAAAGCGGCGACATCTCCAGATAACCTTCCAGATATTTTGACAGATGACGAAGGTGATGATTCAAAAAAGCGAGTTTTGCAACCTTGGGCGGAAACACCTCAATTACATAAAATCATCAAGAGTACAAAAGGAATTGACCCTATTTCGATTTTCGGAGAAGTTCCGAAGCTCAATATTGAAGAGGTGTTTGAATCCAAAGCTTCAGTTTATAGGGGCAAACTCTCTCCATCGAATTGGTCTCCAGATGAAAAAGGAAGACAACGTGAAATGAGAGATTATGCCACCAAGATGGGTTACGATAAACTTTGATGTATACAAATTCCATATAATGCAAACTCTATAGATTATGAAATAAATACTTACATGCCAATATATCTTTTGGACAAAGCTACCGACTTGTCCCATTTCAGGATCCACTCAGACGACTCAACCTTGGGTACTACGTATAACCTCAAAGAATTGTCGAATAAAGGAGCCTTTGCCTTATCTGACATTAATGCTGCGTTTATAGCAGCCTTCTTACCTACTTTGACGAGCCCACCAGATTCGGTTTCCATGAAACATTCCAAACTCTTTATATTGAAATTAGAGTGTTTTGGATCTTTAAACCATTCTGCTGGTCTATCAAGAACAACTTGCAAAATCTCAAGCGGTGTACTCAACTCACTAATTTGTGCCACATAATCAAATTCATCAGTTGTTGGATACAAAACCATAGCAGGAAACATAAGTTGGGATTCAAAATCTTTTTCATCTTCCAACTGGATTTTGGCTTCCTCCAAAAGTTCCGCTGGCTTAGCAGATTTGATAATAGAAAAATGCCTTAGTTTGATTGCATTTTGCAATATGTCGTCTCTAAATTTTTGCATCTGTTTCTCTCTTTCACGCTTCAACTCTGCCTGCTTGATCTTTTCCCTCTTTTCTACCAAAGTTTTTGAAACTGCTTTCATCTCTTTGTTCTCAGGATCTATACTAAGTCCATAAGTTAATATTTGTTCACCTTCATCAAACCTTTCAACAGCTAAAAATGCTTTTCCGGATCTAAAGCAAGCTTTGACACTTTTGTTATCCAATAGAAGAGCTTGTTTACAATCTTCAATACATCTTCTATAATTTTTCAATTCAAGATTACAAGCGGCTCGATTTAAGAAAAGTGCCAATTTGATGTCATCAACTTCACATTCAACATCAATTCCTTTCGTATAATAGTTGACAGCAGCTTTATAATTCTTTTCTTTAAAACATTCATTCCCTTGATTCTTAAAATTGGTGGCAATCTCATCTGGCTCACCATCATATGCTAATGCTTTGAGAGCTTCTAAAGTTTCGTTTTCTCCTCCTTCACCATCAGTTTCATCAAGTTCTGTCATGAAAAAAGGTAGTCTGTTTAGTTCTCTCATGACATCTTCTGTTGTCTTTTCTGCAAGATCTGATAATTGTGGTGGAAGTTCAGGCTCACCAGGTTTCGGCACATATCTTCTTTTCTCCCATTCCGAAACTAACTCCTCAGGTGTAATCATATTCTCCATCTTTAAGTACTTGCTTCTGTCAAATCGAGATGGATAGCTTGATATCAAGATCAAAATTTTTCAAATGACAATGTGCAGGATATAAGGTTGCAATTAGATCTACTCTCTTTTAATGAAAATTGGGATTCTTAAAGGATGCTTCTCCCCACTGGGTCTCTTAAAATAAATCTTCAAGTAGTAAATCCTTGCTATCAAACAATTTTGGAAATCAGGTACTAGACAAAATTCTTTTGAGCCTGATTGTGCTTGAACAGCACTTGAAATATCAATTCTAGCCATTATTGATTTCACATATTTATTGTGAGTTTCATCATCACTTACTTCAGCTGGATTACCAATTCTTTCCTTTTTCCAAGGTATAGTACTTAAGGAATCATGCAGTTCCAAGGTATTTCTTTCTATTATTTCGGGATGAGGAATTTTTAGATGATCGTATTTAATGGTCAAACTTGCTAAAGCTTTCATATCATGAACAAACTCTCTTTCAAGTTCTAATCTCTCTGGACCAACATCTTTTACTGCTTTGGATAATTCTGTAGCATATCGTTGAAATACTTTTAAAGTGTTATGCTCAAAATCATCTGGTTCTTTACCTTTATTCTCGAATAGCATATCATGAGTAATTGTAACAGGAATAGGAAGTCCTTTGGACATGATGGTTAAAGAGACAAGTTCAACAGATAACTTCTTGATATCCATTGCCATATGTTGGGATGAAACTTCAGAATATAAATATGCTAAATCAATTGGAATATCTAAAATATTACTTGCCAATTGCTTATTACGGAACTTCCTCGGCTGATTATATAGCACCTTGTATTCTATTTTAGGAGTCGATATCGCAGCCACTCCAACGACTTTGGAAGGACCTATCAATGATTTTTTTTTATGAGGAATAAAAATTTCATATACGTTGTCTCTACGTAAATGACCGGGTCGCAACTCTCTCTCCATTTTTGAATAATATGATTGTTGCATTTTAGATAATTCTGTTGTACTTTGAGTAGGTTGAAGAGAATTACTTGACTCCATTGGTGGTGCACTCATCAATTCTTTGTACAACATAACTTTTTCTTTAGCTTTTTGAATCATACCCGAATGCATCAACTTAGCCTCTTCATTAATCATAAAACTATTCAATTCGAATACTGAATTGGTAGTTGGAATCACCCTAATAAAACAATTATCTTCGTTTGCAACAACGTACTCATCTTGTTTCAAATTCATAATAGGTCCTTTCACTAGAAGAGGATTATAATCAGAAGCCCTTCCAATAATTCTTGCACTAATACTATAACTAATCGAGGCTTCCGGAATTGAAAAATCATTGGTAGCTGAAGCATATTTTGACTTTTCCAATTGGAAAGATGTTTCAGCTGATTTCGAAGGTGTTGAAGATTCTCGGTTTTCTGTAGCTCCCTCTTTCCATTTTTGCCTTAAAGTAGTAAGTACTTCATTTTTTGATATACCCAAAGTAGGAGGTAGTTGCAAATGTTTTACAAGACCATGTATATCGCATGAGACTTCAAGGAGCTTTTCTGGAATTCTAAAAGTGAAGAATTTCTTATAGGTAACATGAGGCATAAATACTTTCCTATCATCCAATTGAACCTCAGTATCATCAAATGGATCAATCACTTTATGCCAATGGAATGGATCTTTGTGGTCTGTAACCAACCTATCTAAATATGCATCGTTCCAAGAAGCTGTGAAGTCAAACATACTTAGAAATCGAGATACTTGAATTGGAGTAGGGGTAACCGGTCTTAAGCTATTCCCAATGTTTACTGAACCTTCAAAAGTTACTGAGAACATTTCAAATGGAATCTCAAACAGAGTCTTGTTGGATACTGTAACAAACCCATAAATACAATCATCTTGTTTATACTCTATATCTAAATGATCTATTATTTTTGGTTTGAGTGAAATCTTTCCTAATTCTCTTGTCAAAGTAACTTTAATATTTAAAAGCTTTGATAAGTCTTTATTTGTAGATGTCAAACGTTTAAGTTTATGTGAATTATTTAATATTGTGTCTTCCCAGCGAGCCTCTGAATCTTCCTCAGCCCCAGGAGTTTCGTGAGGAGAACTTGTCGCCAGAAAGCTTGCAAAATAGTCGTTTAATTGTGTCATTGAAGATGAGGAGGACACCGGGGTCAACTCATATTGTGGTGGTTCAGTTCTTCTATCCTCATGAGTTGGTGTTAAATTTTTGGAAATTGTTGCCTGGTACATCAGATATGAAGGTAGAATGTTTACAAGATCATCTGTTGTCTTTTCTTCATCTTCATTAGGATCCTCAATAAAGTATGAGACATCGGATTCAGCTTGACGTTTTGGTTTTGGTTTTAGTGAAGATAAGTTTAAATTGAAAATGTTGGAGTTCTTTCTCTCCATAATTGTATTTTCAAATCAAAATTGTCAACATAAAAGTGAATGAGGTTGTTTTAGATGTCAATTTCAAGTCTTTGTACCTATGGTATAGTTGTATTAGTCTGGGACACTGATCGCAGATATAAGGTTTTGATAGGTGTTTGGATGTCAATTTCAAGTCTTTGTACCTATGGTATAGTTGTATTAGTCTGGGACACTGATCGCAGATATAAGGTTTTGATAGGTGTTTGGATGTCCGGATCAAATACATCATCTCCAAGTAAGTCTATACTTTGGCATCGGAAGGTGCAAAACTGCCTAAATCGAAGAGATGGGAAAAAAATCGAAGGAAGTTGAGCTTGTAAATAGTAAGAGTAAAGAATTGACGAAAGAAGAAAAGAAAGCAGCAAAATCTAAAAAGGATAAAGCTTCAATTCCGATTGATGATGAGATCAAGAAACCAGCTAGAGGTTTAATTATCGGAGATAATTTTGGTTGGACAGGGAAACTACCTGCTACATTACTTATAGAACTTTGTGTAAAGAAGAAATGGGGTAAAGTTACCTTTGATATGAAAAAGAATTCAAAAGGTTTTACAGGTGTAGTCAATCTAAGTTGGACTAATCCTAAAACTAATGAGTTAATACAATTAAAATGGAGTCCAGAATATGATTTATATGAACCAAAGGCTACTACAAATGAAGCAAGGCATTTTGCTGCAACTTATGCATTACATAGAATTAATTATGAAAAGAATATGAAGATGCTCTTTCCTATAATATTTCGAGATTATTGGACAGAATTAGAAAAAAAGAGGATAAAACTGAAGGGAGAGAGGAATTATGATAGTATTTATAATTCTGACCCTTTCAATGCATTTTTATTACAAAAAGAGGTCCGTCAAAAACAAGAAAAAGAGAGACTACAAAAGGCAGAAAATGCAAAAATAACGGCGAAAGTGTCGATAAGTACCACTGCACCTACTAAAAAATCAACCCCAAAACCTTCTTTAAAAGATTTATCACTTTCAATATTGAATGCTCCTTCATTCCCTAAAAAAGTCTGGGCATCAGCTCCTAGAATTGATTTTCCTACTGAGCTTCGAGCTCATATTGAAAACTCTATCCGACATCAAATCGAATGGACTTCCGATGATCTGAACTCTTTAAAAAATACAAACTCAACAGAATACTTAAACTCATTTGTCAACCTTGGGTTTAGAGAATCTCATGTCAAGGAAGCATTTCTATATACATCAAGTTTTTTAGATGCTTTGGAATGGTTGATATTTCACATTCCAGAAGATGATTTGCCGACATTTTTCAGTAAGGGTGATGAAGATTCAAGTGTTTCTTTGAAAATATCCAAGAATTTACAAAAGGAATATGCTTTAAAAAGAGTTAGTGAGTCTGGTCTTGATTTGGATATATTGATAACTACTCTTGAAAAATTCGATTATGATGAATTGAGAACAAGTCTTGAACTAACCTACTTAACATTTGACTACCAACCTGTCTCAACTGATGATTCTGATGATGATGGAAGTGAATTATGGGTACAAGAAGCGGAAGGAATTGCTTCTCTAGGACTGAACAAAATCAATTTTGACAGTAATAAAAAAATTGTAAGTATAACTCTAGATGTCCTTGGACTTTCAAAGGGTCAAGTGATGTCAGTTAAACTCTTTAAACCTGAAAAATATCCTGAATTACTTCCGGGTATACAATTGATTGTAGAAGGTAATTCCTTTAAAATGGCAAGTTATATCAAATTATCAATTCTTAATCAATTGTATTCATACTTGATATCACATGGTCTCATTGGAGATTGTATTATGTTTAGTATTGTTGAATGGTTAGAGAAAAATATATCCAAAGTCATAGATAATCCTGGACCATTGATTGCTCATAAACAAGATACAAAATCTATCAAAACAGGAAATTCCAAAATTAAAGAGAGTAGCAAGAATACTAAAACCAAACCTAGACATATGAAGTTACTGCAAGAGGATATTGATCAACTTAGTAAAGATTATAAAAACAAGCTAGAAACACCACAATTAAAATCTTCTATTGAAGCAAGATCTAAATTACCTGCTTGGAAGAAGAGAGAACAACTTGTAACAACGATCAACTCAAATAATGTTTGTATTGTAACTGGGGAAACTGGTTCAGGAAAATCAACTCAAATTGTACAATTCATCCTAGATGATTTAAACTCCAGTAATGATTTCGAGAGTACCATTATCTGTACTCAACCTAGACGTATTTCTACTATTGGTTTAGCAGAAAGAATATCAGATGAAAGGGTTCAAAAATTAGGACATGAGACTGGGTATATTATAAGAGGTGAAAATAAAACTTCAAAGAATACCAGGTTATCTTTTGTTACTACTGGTGTTTTATTGAGAATGCTTCAATCGTTTTTGTCTGAAGCTAAATCATCATCTATTTTTGACAAGTTAGGATATATTTTTATTGATGAAGTTCATGAAAGATCAGTTGATAGTGATTTCCTTTTGATCATCTTGAAGAGAATAATGAAAAGATTCCCAAAACTCAAAATTATCTTGATGTCTGCCACTATAAGTCTTGATACATTTAAAAATTTCTTTAACACACCCTTAAACCATATTCATATAGAAGGAAGAACATACCCAATAGAAGATTTATATTTGGATCAAGTATTAGATATGACTCAATACACAGTTGTAAATAAAGATGGTGAATCTATAAGACCAAATGCAGATTCTCATTTCTTTACAACTGGTACTCTAAACTTTGAGCTTTATGCTCAATTGTGTGTTCGGATTGATGAGGAGCTTAGACATAGTTCTGATAATGGTTCTATCTTAATATTTTTACCTGGTATCATGGAAATATCCAAATGTATTAAAGAAATTGAAAAGCAATTTCTGGACAAATCTAGTAAATGTTGGGTACTTCCATTACATTCAGCATTATCTTCAAAAGATCAACAACTTGTTTTTAGATCTCCTCCTACCTCGACAAGAAAAATCGTAGTATCAACAAATGTTGCTGAAACATCTATTACTATTCCAGATTGTGTTGTTGTCATTGATTGTGGTAGATCAAAACAAATGTTTTATGTTCCAAATATAAATGCATCAAAACTTATAGAAAATTGGTGTTCTAAAGCTGAGGTTGGTCAAAGAAGAGGTAGGTCAGGTCGTATTAGAAGTGGAAGATGTTATCATATGTATACCAAAGACATTGAACAAAAGATGATATCTCAACCTATACCTGAAATAAAAAGAACAAGACTTGAAAATTTGTATTTGATTGTGAAAGCAATGGGAATCAGTAATGTCGAAGAGTTTATAAATGGAGGTTTAGATAAACCTGAAGCTCTGTCGATGTCTAAATCCAAAAAGTTTTTAAAAGATATAGGTGCTCTTAAAGATACTAAGCTTACTCATTTAGGTAAGTATTTATCATATTTACCAACTGATTTACAAAGTGGTAAACTTTTGATATTAGGTTGTATTCTTGGATGTCTTGAGTTTTCTTTGACTCTAGCATCTATAAGTGTATCTGGTAGTCCCTTTTTAAATAGTCAAGATTCAAGAGATAAAGTCAAACAAATAAAGGGATCATTTTCACAAGGACATGGTGATTTTATTGGGATGGCAAAAGTTTTCCTTGAATTTGAAAATTTGAAAATTAGTGGCTCTAATACAAAGCACTTCATCCAAGAGAATTGTTTATCTTATATGACATTGAAAGAATTAGAGACCACAAAGCTTCAATATATTTCTATACTACAAGATATTGGGTTTGTTCCATTAGATTATTCAACCAAAAAGTCAAGTTTAACCAAATTTGCTAATTTGAATTCAAATGGTGCAAACATTTTTGTTATAAAAGCCCTTATAACTGGTTCTTTTTACCCTCAAATTGCTAGAGTTCAATTACCTGATCCCAAGTATTTCAAATCATCCGTAGGAGCAATTGAAGTTGATCCAGATGCTAAACTGACAAAATTCTGGATTCGAAATGAAAAATATATTGATCAGTTGAATAAAGGTAATGACGGTGAAGAACTTCCAGCAGAAAGAGCTTTTATACATCCATCATCAGTTACTTTTACAAACAATAATTACGAAATATCGAAAATACAAGGTATAGAAGAATTCACAAATGAAGATGGAAGTATTGACATGATTAAAGCAAGACAATCGTATAAAGCTGATTTAACTCCACAATTAGTAGCATCTACAAATGCATTTTTGAAGTCATCATTCGTTGTTTATGGTGCTTTACAACATACAAATAAACTTTATTTAAGAGAAATAACACCAACAAGTACAATGGCTACATTACTTTTTGGTGGTGAGATCTTGTATGATATTGGGACTCATTTAATAAATGGAAGATCATCACCTGGAATAGTTTTGGATGGTTGGTTACCAATAAAGACTTGGTGTAAAAATGGTGTTTTAATTAAAAGACTTCGATTCTTATTAGATATGTTACTTGAAGAGAAACTTGCAAATCCCATGTTTTCGTCAAATCAACCAAAAACAAATGACTTGTTAGAGGTTGTTATTAAAGTATTGAGTTTATAGATTCTTTGTAAGTAAAGTTAGCTTACAAAGATAATGTCACACGACTTAAATCACATGAACAATCTCAAGCCACTGTTATAATTTTTTGATTTATCAGCGGTGTGCCACATCATGATGTGTATAATACAACACGATATACGTAGTTGCGATCATAAATTCGACTGATCTCCCAAAGACGAAAGAATATGGGAAATCAAAGTGTGGATACAAAGCCACTTCTTTCTTCGAGGAAATCAAGTTATGAATCTTTGAATCATGATGATACTATCGATATAGAAGAAAGTAAAGATATATTGGAATTACCAAAACATATTAGAGATACAGTTCCTTTATCGGATGATCCAAATATACCGTTATTCACATTTAGATACTTTTTATTATCTACAATATTTGTAATACCAGGAGCTTTTGTAAGCACTATGAATTCATTTAGAACAACTTCTGCTGCTTTCTCAATATTCTTTGTACAAATAGCTTCACATTGGTTAGGTAAGTGGATGGCAGAAGTTCTACCTTCAAAGAAAATCAAATTATGGAAATTTGAATTCAGTTTGAATCCTGGACCATGGTCCATAAAAGAAACAACTTTAATCACAATAACAGCAAATAGTGGTGCTACTGGGAATCTAGCAACAGGAGCTCTTTCTTTAGCAGAATTGTATTTTAATGAAACTGTTCATCCATTAACAGCTATAATATTTATGTGGGCTATTGTATTCATTGGTTATTCATATGCAGCAATAGCTAAAAATTTTGTATTATATGAACCTGAATTCACTTGGCCTAAAGCATTGATGCAAACGGATTTCTTAGTCACTCAAGCTAAATCAAATAGCTCTAATGAAACGAATAGAAGAATGCAAATTTTCTTTCTTGCATTAATTGGTATCTCAATCTGGCAAATATTTCCAGAATATTTGTTTCCATTGACATCTTCTATATCTATTCTATGTTATGTTGCTCCAAGAAGTAAAAATCTTAATTTCATAGGATCAGGTCTTGGTGGAATGGGAGTTTTAAATTTTTCTTTAGATTGGGCTAATATTTCATCTTCTATAATGTTATATCCATATTGGATACAAGTGATTCAATTTATTGCTTTTGTAATTGGAGCATGGGTTTTAATACCATTAGTTAAATGGGGTGACTTTTCTGTTTTTAAAGGTGGCTTAATGTCGAATAGTTTGTTTTTAAAGAATGGTGAATTGTATCCGACACAAAAGCTTTTAACTAGTGATTATAGATTAAATCTTACTGCTTATGATCATTATGGTCCAGTGTATTTAGGTGCTCAAAGGACTTGGAATACCTTCTTTGATTATGCTGCTTATGTAAGTGGAATTGTATGGGTAGTCATCTTTGGTTATGACCAAATTAAAAATTCACTTACTAAATTAAACAAATCTAGAAGTCAATCAAACAAATCTATTCACTTACAATATTCTGATAGACTAAATAAGTTACAACTGGTATATCCAGAAGTTCCACTTCTGTGGTATATTACACTCTTTTTAATCTCATTTATCAGTTTGATGATAATTTTTACCACTGGTCAAATGTTCATGCCTTGGTGGTGTTGTATTGTTGCTTTAATATTAGGAGCAATAATTGTCACTCCATTAAGTTGGCTTTATGCTTTGACCAATTTTCAATTAGCCATTGGGACATTTAATGAATTATTGTACGGGTATATGGTTCAAAATTTAGAAAGAGTTCATCCTGTTAGTGGTATAGTTTTTGGATCAATTGCAGGTGATGCATGGTATAGAGCTCAATATCACTTGGAAAGTATGAGACTTGGATTCTATATTCATGTAGCACCAAGAGCAATCTTTATAGCCCAATTATATGGAGAATTGCTAGGAATCCCTACCAATTATCTTGCATTGAGATGGGTTCTTAGTACTAAAAAAGATTACTTGATAGGTAAAATTCGTGATCCTTTACATCAATGGACCGGTCAAAGTATTACATCGTCACACACAAATGCTGTTCAATATGTCATCTTAGGTCCTAAAATCCTATTTCATAATTATCCATTATTGCCATATGGGTTTGTATTTGGATTGTTGTTCCCTATTGTGATTTATAAGTTACACCTACGTTATCCTAGAGTTGGATTTCAATTTTGGAATACTACAGTGTTTTTCTCAAGTATGAGTACCTTTTATGGTAACATATCAACTGGATATTTATCCAAATTTGTTGGTGGTACTATTACTATGTATTGGGCTTTTAATTATAGACAAGCTCTATGGAAGAAATACAATTATTTATTAGCAGCTGCTTTTGATACTGGTTATAATGTTGCTACTTTGATATTGTTCGTATTTGCTTCATATAATATAATGAACGCACCAAATTGGTGGGGGAATAATGCTCAGAATATTGAAAGGTGTTTTGCGCTATAAGTAAAGGCAAAGACTTCTAAGATCAAAAGAAGGTAGAGATTATAAAACCGTAGCTAGCTACTTAGAAATATTTATTATAGATATTAGCATACATCTTTGGATACCTCTCCTTTACACGACCTCTCAAACTCAGAATCAAAAATGTCAAAAGAGCATTGCATTTTACTTGCAAGTTCAAGTTGAAATCATCTTTTAAAAACAATCGAGTTGAATCATGAATCAAAATATAGACAGAAATAGTCAAGAATCTACTAGTTCAAATGCTGCACTTAATCAACAACGTCAAAGAAGAATTAATATTCAACCTGCTCAAGCTAATCAATTAGTACAAGCTCTTAAAAATGAAGTAGCTTTGGCAAAAGCAGCAGGAAATGACTCAGCAAAAGCCCAACAACATTATGCAAAGGCTGAATCTATAAAACAAATCTTGTTAAATTATCAACAACAACAAAAAGCAAGACTAGCTGCTCAACAACAACAACAACAACAACAACCTTCAGATCAAGGAACACTGGCTATTCCTCAAAACGTACCACAAACATTGACTAGAACCATGTCTCAAAATGATTCGCAGTCGTTGTCGCACCAGAGTCCATCATTATCACAAACTGGTTTGACGCAAAACCAACAATCAGGTGCTCGTAATTTAAACAGCTCTTTACAAACTCCAGTATCTGCTGATTCATTGGGATCTATAGGTCAGTCATCAACAACAAAGCAAACACCACCAACATTATCATCAGGAAGCTCAGTCCCGCCAAATAATACAGTTACCGTTGAAAAATTCAATCAAGTAAAGACAAGATTAGGTGAACTTGAAAGAAAAATTCAACAAGTTGAAGGTGGAAAAACTTATAATTTAACAGCTGAACAAACACAGGCGATAGATAACCAATTAACAGAATTGAAAGATAAATATAGTCAATATCAAAAATTTGCCATATATATGAAAGCACAATTGGTAGAACAAGCTAAAACACAAGGTGGTTCAGATTCACAAAATTTTCAAGCTTCACAAAGTGCTCAAGGTCTTGATACTTTGGGAGCACCATCGTCAAATCCAACACAACCAAGACAAAATCCAATAGAATCTGCCACTACTCAAGCCAAACCACCTCTTCAGACAACTCAGTCTCAAGAAGCTACCAACTTAGATAAACTGCAAAATCCAGTTATTGGTAAACGCTCGATGTCTCCAAGTACAGAAAACCAAACCGGAACTTCTGACAAAATTTCAAATTCTACTAGTAGTCAAGGACCTCCTTCATTGAATTTGTCAGGTATAACAAAACAAAGTGCACCTTTGATCCCAATCTCAAGTACAATAAATGTAAAACCTCCCACGGCAATTACTTTAAAACCAAATAGTAACAATTCTCGTCCAACTTTGTCCGGTGGTATTGCAAATGGGATGGGTCAAGTTTTAGGAACTCCAGCAATTCTCAAACTTCCAACTTATGATTTATCAGGATCAACTGGTATGGGATCAACCATTCCTGATAATGGTGGTAGAGTATTGACTAAAAGAAAATTATCCGAATTAGTTAATACAATTGGAGCAGATGAAGGTGATGGGAAGACTAATATCGATGGTGATGTTGAAGAACTTTTGCTTGATCTTGCAGATGAATTTATCACTTCGGTAACTGGGTTTGCTTGCCGTTTAGCAAAACATAGAAAGGCAGATACTGTTGATGTTAGAGATGTTCAATTACATTTAGAAAAAAATTGGAATATCAGAGTTCCTGGTTATGCTATGGACGAAATAAGAGCTACAAGGAAATGGCAACCAAGTGCAAGTCATACTCAAAAAGTTTCTGGAGTAGAAATATCAAAATCAGTCAATGGTGACATAAATTAATTTATATAGCTAAATGTAACTTTATTGTATAGATGGTTGTAGACCTTTTCTCTTATTCATTCACCACAAAGACATTCTTTGTAGATTCTATGAGTACATTCTGTGATTTCCAAAAGTTTAAAGCCTGAGTTGCACGATATTCTGTCATATTCAATTGAATAGATACTTCATTTGCAGAAAGTCCAAGCTTCAGGTTTTCAAACAAACTAATTACAGTTGCGTTTTCTGGAGTCACTTCAAATCTTTTAGTACTTCCATTCAAATCAAGATCTAGAGTTACTTTCCCTAAACTAGGGACAAGAGTCAAACGTTTGCCTGGGTTCCATTTTGTGTATCTCACATTGTACAAGTCAAATTGATGTTGAATATGTTTTGGTAATTTGAAATCATCTGAGGACATCAAACCTTCCATAATGGTTGGCCAGAATAGATGAGATAATACTGTCGAATGATACTCAGATTCACGAATAAATGTATTACATTCTTTACTTTTTTGAATATCTCGTATCATAACATCAAGGGTTGAAAATTGATTTTCACCAAATCTTAGTTTAAGCAAGTCTAAATGATTTATAATCTCATCAGCATTGTAATCTTTGATTTCTATCAATCTTTCACCAAATAATTTTGTAAATTCATCAATGAAAATTTCCTTTTGATCGAAAATTGAAACCAATGATTCAATTATATCAGTGACTTTTCTTCTTTTGAAGTCAGGTAAAGCATCAATTGGATCTGGTGTCCAATTTAAATCTAAAGTATCATCAGCCGAAATGCTCAATTTTTGATTCTTGGGGGTATTTCTTAACTCTATTGCTAATTCATTAAGATCATTTGACTCACTTTCATCTAATAAACCATGAACCAAATTGACAATTATGTCTTCACGATTCTTAAGATATCGACGTATAGGTCGAACTACTTTATCTAATAAAACACCTCTTGGATCAATAATTAGAAAACCTTTAATAGTTGAAGAATACGTAGTTATAATATCAACAGTATTTGCACCTGAATGTAGTAATTTTTCATGACAAACTTCTATGAAATGATCACATAAAGTAGATCTTTGATATGCCAGTGATGAATATGCTAAAGAATCCCAATTTGAATGTCTTGAATTTGATTGGGTTTGAATAAAAGATTGATTAAAAACTGATGATTTCTTAATATTAATACATTGATGTAATTCAGATAATGCTATTGATGAAGATGGAAAATTTGATATCATATCGAATATTTCTGTAATTCTTAAAGAAACTAACTCATCATGAGCAATCTTGATTAAATCATTTAAATATGAATGTTTGAAAGATAATGAAGCAACTCTTGCTATGATATTAAATTTTGAATATAATTCTAATTTTATCCAATTATTAATTTCTTGGACTAAAGGACGATTCCATATCTTTGAACAACGATCAATAACAAAAGTTTTGATTTTTGAAATCGACAAATCAACGATAATACGATTCAACTCATCATGAAATCCAGCTGATATAAGAGTATTTATGACATTAGTATCTTGTAATGAATGACTCAAATCTGATTGTTTAAATAATAATGATTCTAAATATCTATTTAAAGCTGAAATGAAGTTTGTGGTGAGGAAGTGCTTTCTAAACAAAGACCGTAGATTCTTCTCGAATAAGGCACTTGCTTGAATATTCAAATTGAGGAATCCCAAGTAGAATCTATAATAAGTTAGTATTTTCGATATTGTAGTAACCACAAGATCAAAATCGGAATTGTCAATTTGATTGGTATACTGATTGAATTTATGCTTTACTGAATGATTGTATAGCTTGACAAATTCGATTTGACTTATATCTTCATTTAAACAACGTCGTATTGCTGATTTTATACGTTGAGTTGGTGATTCTATTTGTGTTTCTTGAGTTGATAAATCCGGGAAAAAAGGATTCAACCAATCTAATAATAGATTCAAATCATTTTCAAAATCTTTTGAATTTGAATTTGCTGCTAAATCATCAAGGTCTGTTTGAGGTAGTATGTCATGAATAGCTTTAGATATATCCATGAATCATTTGGTGTCTTTACGCGATATCTTTATATAAACATACCAGGACGTGTTTAAACCATTTAGAGATATACAAAAAATAGAATAGATCTATATAAATAGCGGCAAATGGTATGTTCAATGGAGTACAATATCGTGGATCCACTCTTTAAAACTCACTTTACTAACTTTAGGCTGTTAATAAAAATGCTTTAAAAGAAAAATTTATAGGAATAACATCAAGCTCATCATCATTAGCCAATAAATACTTAGAATTGAAAAATTATAACATGCAAGATGCAGTGAATTCTTATTATAATGATATTAAAACAAAGAAAGTCGATAAGAGATTGGTAGAAATTTTTGACATTTATAAAGAGAATTCAGATCAGATTGGTATTGATGGGACTTTAAAGTATTTAGAAGATCTACAAATTGATCCAGAAGATTTAAAGAGTTTAACATTATCATATTACTTAGAGTCACCAAATATGGGAGTATTTATAAGAACGAAATTTCTCAATCAATGGAGTCAAGCCAATGTTACTACAATAGCTGGGATGAAGCAATTCATAGATAATTATCACTTGAATATGGATGAAAAGACAAGTCAGGATATATATAATTTTACATTTGATTTCTTAAAAGAGAATCCAGGTCAGAGATTGTTGAACTATGAGTATGCAATAGATTATTGGAAGATTTTGTTGAGACTGAATAAACGACTTGAGCAGTGGTATGAATTTGTTATGAATGAATATAAGAAGGGGTTTTCAAAAGATACATGGCAAATGTTTTATTTGTTTAATAGAGATGTTATTGAAAAGGATGTTGATGGACTTGAGGGATATGATGAGATGGCTGCATGGCCTAGTGTTATTGATGAGTTTGTTGAGTATTTGAGAGAGAGGGAATTGCTATGAGTGAGGTAGAGGTGGAGAGGAGAGAGAGGTGAGAGAGGTGAGAGAGGTGAGAGAGAGCCAGAAAGGCAACCTTGTAGTTATACCACAAATGAGAACAGAGATAACTTCTTGGATTACGTGCTACATAGGTAAGCTAGGATGCGTGAGAACCATTCTGTGATTACTTAGAGCAGGTGCGAACAATCGTATCCAAAATCAAAGCAGAATAAGAAAACCACATTACTCTACCCAGTCATCTCAATACAAATTTTTATATATATTAATAATGTACATAAACTAATTTAATAAACTATCAATACTACTTTTTCTCAATTGTAGTAGTACTCTACTTGCATCTTCTTCTTTATTTTCATCAATTATATCATCATTTGGTATTTTGTCTTTAAAACATTTCTTTATAGGGAAAACAGGCTCAGGAAGGGTAAATTTATTTTGTGATAGCATTGAAGTTATTGGTAATATATTTGGTGTCATTTCAGGACTTGGTAATTGCAGCGAATATTCTTTAAAACTAAATTCTTTATCTATATCACGATAATCATTTACATCTAATGGAATCTTTGTAAAATCAACATCAAATTTATAGGATGAATCAGTAATTAGATTATTTTGCTCAGCAATTATATGATGAAGATATAAGATATACTCAACTGATGATTTAAGTATAGTTAATTTATACATACCATCAATTTTTTGTGATGATTGTGATACTGAAGAACTTGTTGATTTGGGTGATAACCTACAAGCAGGTATTAAATATTTCAAAGCTTCAAATTCTCTATTTATCTTTATTCTTCTTCGTTTTTCAATTATTGAATGTAATTGTTTTGTTTCAAATTTTCTCTTAGCTAATTCTTCGGAATCCACATTTGCTGATGATCTTCTACGTTTCTTTTTTGGTTCTTCTGAAGAAATACATGATAGATTCTTTGATGATGTATAGTCATTAGTTAAGATTTCATAATTATTATCTTCATGATCAAGTTCTTTGTTTAACTGAATTATAGTTGTTTTAAGAACTGGTGGCGTTGGTAGCATAACAAATAGAATTTTTATAATTAAGGTACAACTTCATTAGAACTTGTCAAGTACATTTATATGAAGTTAATATAATAATCCACGTTGATAACTCACACGAGGGTTTCCCACGTGTAGATAATATATACAAGATCAAACAGCGGTCTCGTGGGTGTTGTAACCACGAGTCTTGCACTGAAACGAAGTTTAAATTGAGGTTAATGGAGATAAAGAAGTTTAATGGTGGAGTAGAAGTATGTAATTAGAGAGATCAGTTTTGTTCTGGATCATCTCTATGATTCTGTGGGAGTAAAGAAGAACCTCTACTTGATTTATATCTTCAATATTGATATGTAGTACACAATCTCACTCTTTTATAGTAACCTAAAGCAAACCATAATTTCGTTTTAGGAATCGCTAATATTAAGAATTCTGTTGTATAAACTATATTCCTAAAATTCCTCCACCACCTGTAAAAATTTGATATTTAGTGTTTTAATTAGTAAATTGAGGACTAAGGTTATATTGATCTGAATTCTCACAAGGTGATTGTGATTTTCAAAGTTTGAGATTTCATCTATTTGTGTCAATTAGAAACAGAGGAAGAAGATCTTTGGATGACAAGAGATATCAACAAACTTTCCCCTGCTTTACCACCTGTTATAAATGCGTGGTTTGAAAATAAGTTACTTGAGCCAAAAAGTGAGACAGATGAGGGTCTGAATCATACTGAGAATCACCAACCAATAGATGAAAATGAAAATGAAAAAATCCAATTAAAACCTCCCTTCAATCAACCCGATGAATTTCAAGAACTAACACCTTTAAATTCCCCCAGTCAACCTGATGAAGTTCAAGAACTAACACCTTTTATTTCCCCCAAAACTACTCTTGAAAATATCCCATTTATATCAACTCCAATGATACCTCCATATTTTCCACAGAACATTCCATCACCAGTTTCATATTCTAATTCTCCATTTCAAATATCTCCTTATATTAACTCTTCACCATTTTTCACGCCTTATTATCAACCTGATATAAATCAAAAACGAAATATGGAGATCAAAAACCAAATTCTTTACTATTTTTCAACACAAAATTTATGTAAAGATATATTCTTACGTTCCTTATTTGATCATGATACTGGTGGGGTTCGGTTGTCAATAATTATGGAATTTCAAAGAATGAAATTTTTAGTTGGTAATGATATAAAACTTTTGAAATCAATAATTCAAGAATGTTCTCTGCTTCAGATGATACAATTGGATAATGAGTATGCTGTTAGAGTTATTAATTGGGAAAACTGGATTCTACCTTCGAATTTCAAATCAAACAAGTGATATCCTTTTCGGTTTGTTTACAACATTTATATCCCCATTTCCCATCTTTATAATAACTTCCCCATACCGTTGTATGATTTAAGGCATAAGAATCTTCTTTATATATTGATTTGAGATTCCCATTCTTATCTTTTTGAGGAATGTCTTGTTCATCAGGATTGAGTTTCTGATCTTCCTCCCATGCAAATTTTTGTGATTTTGGTTTAGTATCAACCTTTATAAATTCATCCGCGTTAGTATCTATAATACCTGATATTCTATTTACATAATCAGGTACATCATTACGATCCCTAAAATTTTTTTCTTTTGAATCTTCATGAACTTTGGTTTTTAGATCTTTTGCTGTTAGTCCTAATTCCATAATTTCTAAATCATAATCAGTATCATCAGAATCGCTTATTAAATCTATTTCTTTTGGTTTATTTTCTTTCCATCTATGTAACATTTCAAACCAACTTTTATCATCATATCCATACCATCTATCTCTTTTTGAATCCCAATCTTCATTCTTTTCAATACCATAAATACTATTAATTTGTTTATCTTTTATACCTAAACCTGATTGAGGTAATGAATGATCTATATATTCATCATCAAGTTTGATTTTATGATGTGCTTTATTATCCTCTTGTTTTCCATAATACCATGGTGTTTGTGATATGAATTTTGGTATCTTCTTCTCTAACTCATCTGACATGGTGATGCTCGAATTTCTACAAAGACACGCTGATCTACTTATATAAATCTATTAATGCTATACTTTAAAATCCCTTCCATTCCTCTTCATCACTTCCTTCTTCATCACTACCATCTTCTACAACCCCCCAATCAACTAATCTCTCATCATCTAATAAATCCTCTTTACACTTAATTCTTAACGTCTTTAATAATGCATCCTTATTCAATTTTTCAAATGGAGATATCAATTCTTTTATAGGAACTTGTTTCACAATTTGTAGTTTTTCTTCCATCAACTTTTGATACTCTAAAACATAATTTTCACTTTCTTTTAATTTGAGCTCATTGACTTTATCTTGCTGGATCGACAAGTCTTCAAATAATACAAGTTCTAATTCATCAAGATATATATCACATAAATGATATGGTAATGCTACACTTATAGATTTATCTCCACTTAAAGGTAATTTTTCATATACCAGTAAAAATTGTTTAACTAGAGATTCATCCCAATTTTGAGATTTTAACTGCTTTATAGAATGTCTTAAAACTCTTCTTATAAGTAAATAATATTTATCAACTCTCCATTGATCAACATTTGGCCATTCTTTTATAAAAATAACCCAAAATGCTTCTGAAAAAATTGAAAATTGATCACTAGGTATTACTGAAGAGAATAACTCTCCCAATTTTTCAGCTAATCTTTCTTGTGGTCTTGGTCTATCACAAAACCACATTGCAAAATAAAGACCTTTCCATAATTTTTCATAATCTAGTAAAGTTAATTGTTTTGAGGATTTAGATGATAAAAATGCTTTGAGTGAATCAAATGCTTCTTCTCTTGTACGTCTATCATTTGAAGCAAGCTTTTTAACAAAGTTGGAAGTTTGTACACTTGACATTGGTTTTTGAATCTGATGCTCATCGCATTTTCTAGTATTTCAAGTCACGTGAAAGATCAAGATAATAGTCTTACGATATAAAAACAGAGATTAATAGATATGTAAATCAGAGGTAGATTTGTTTCTTACAGTCATCGCCACTTGATATCTTCAAGGATTTCAATCACTAAATTTTATTAACTTCCTATTTTTATGCTAATCTGACAATTCACTTTCAATACTCTTACTAAAATAACAAATCCCAGAGCTTTGATTCTTTTAAATCACCAACGTCAGTATTCTCATTACAAGCTGTACAACTCCTCCATAAACTTAAACTATCAAATATCTAATTGGAATATGTAATAATTTTACAGCATATCCAACAACTCCCATCATTATGAAACCAACACCAACTGCTCTAATAATCTTCAAATATTCTTTCTTATCAGGTTTAGTACATTTCTTAACAAAAGCACTTCCATCTTTAAAGAACTCTATTGGGACTTCAGTAAATTTTTCTAATCCTTCGGCTGCCATTATACTTGTGTAAGTTGATATACAACTAGACACGGTGGACGATTATATTTTATCATTGGTATAGACACGTATATACTGTATACAAACCCAGATCTACTCAGTCCAAATCTCAAACATTGATTCATCTTCTTCAACTTGTTTTAAAGACATTTCTTCTCTTTTTTTCTCCATCATTTCAAGATATAATGGTAACCTTTCAGTTTTGAACCATTCCTTTAAGTTAGTTTGCATTTTTTTATCTAATGACCATTCTTTTATAATTGGTTCACATTGTCCAGCAAAACCATCTTTCCACCTAAAATCAATGACATCTTTCATACAAAGAGTATACATATTGTAAATTTGAAGATCTATTCTTTTAGGATTCAAAT
Source organism: Glucitozyma multigemmis (assembly GCA_030572295.1). Taxonomy (NCBI): domain Eukaryota; kingdom Fungi; phylum Ascomycota; class Pichiomycetes; order Serinales; family Debaryomycetaceae; genus Glucitozyma; species Glucitozyma multigemmis. The sequence continues at coordinate 728,619 of JAJLZT010000003.1, forward strand.
GTCTCGTATTGAATGATTTTTCTGTGATATGAAACTGTTGATATTCTTCACTCAATTCTATTAGAAATTTGAATAAAGAGTCTTGACCACATTCTTTTGTGTACTTTTGGTAGATTTTCATTATCAGTAAAGAAAATGGTGGATTAGTCTTTTTATAAAGATCCCATAATTTCTCAATTGTTTCTTTTCTTCTTTCTTTAAGATCATTTAGGAATTCTAAAAATACTTTATGATCAAATTCAGGTTGCTTTTGTGCATCTTCAAAGGTTAAGATTTGAATATCTGAATCGAATTTTTTGAAAGTACTCTTTATGAAATATGAAAGTGCTCCTTCTTCACTAAACGAAGTTGAATATTCAGCCCAAAAGAAAGTTCTTTCCCAAAAACTTCTGGATATAGGTCCAGAAGTATCTATATTATAAGCTTTTATTAATGAGATTGTATAAAGCATACCTTGACCAAAATCTTTGTTATATGAAAAAGCTGAAATAATAGCTTTAAGTATATTTATATCTGGATATTGTAAACTCCCTTGATTTAATTCTTTCACTGTTTTTCCTTGATCATCAATACCCCAGCTTTTCTCAATATACTTTTTTAAATATTTGATATCGCCTTCATATCCCATAGATAATATCAAAGTCTCACTAAATTGATTCTCTATCGTCAAGTCACCACCATTTTGTGCTTTCAGTTCTAAAAATTCTTTCCATATATTTAACCAACTTGTCTCTGATGTTAGCTTACCCCTTCTATTATTATGAATCTTTGAATGAAGATTGTTATTTGCTATTCTCCATAAATATGGTGCACCACCACAATATACTTGGAATTTTAAAATCCACAAGTTATACGTCATAGATTCAATACCAAATACATCTTTAAATCTAGAAAACCATTTTGAAGCTAAATCCAATTTCCCATTATGTAGTTCTAGGTAAATTAGATTTTCAAAATCAGAAGCAGTTAATTGATATATATCATCGGTTGAAGATTGATCTAAATGACTTAAAAATGATGATCTTCTTTCTTTAGAGTATAAATGGATTTCATTGGAGTAGATCACGTTATTATAGATCTTTCTGATCCCTTCTCTTAAACTCTTTGCATTTTGAAAATGCGTTTCATTATTTAAAAACTTTGTACCAGCACCAAGTTGTAATTGTCTAATTTGTTCATCTATAAGAAATCTCATAAAATAGGAGAATTCATGACTATTAAGAATTTCATTCCATTTAACATTATCCACGTTTGAAGTAGTCCAAGCTAATAATAATTTCAATAGAGAATTATGATCTTTTGATTCTATCAAATCATACATTTTTTTGACGATGACTTTATTGCTGGGTATTGGTTTTGAAGTTATCTTTTGGGTTATCTGAAGATCTTTTAAATACTTATTTGAACTTGTTTGTTCAAGTATTTGTTGTACTTTGATAGTTGAAGATTTGAGATCTTCGTTGATTTCTGATCTTACATCAAAATCAAAAGAAATACTCGGTGAGCTTAAGTAATTTCTCTGAGTATTTATAACGTCTTTAAGTCTTTTGTAACTTCCTGACCTTAATTTTAACATTGTCTTCTTTGATCTTATGTTTTAAAAAATTTCAGGTGTAGAGATGCAAATTCGGCAGATAAATAACCGTTTGGGTGAGAAGAGAGTCTGAAATGAAGATCTCATAACAGGTCTATTCATACTACAATGTTTTTTTTAGTTCATTACTCCATATAAATATTAAAAGATAACTTATAAAGATTCTACAACTTTGCACCTCCAGTTAGTCCTTCAAGGAAACTACCATCCATATAAGTTGCATTATATTTAGCAATTTCTTCTAAACTTTGATTAACATGAACACCTTCAGTAACATCTTGAACAAATTTCTTAATACCTTTAAGTGCCCATTGAGGACCTTGAACAATTTCAGAACCTAATTCTAAACATGCTTCTAAAGCTGAATCAAAATCAGGTGCAATTCTACTAACAAATCCTAATTTCAAAGCTTGTTCGGCATTAAAATGACCACCAGTTAAAGCAAATTCATTCAATAAAGAATGATTATTAATTAAAGCTGGCATTCTTTGTAATGAACCAATATCGGCTGGAATACCAATTTTAATCTCTTTAATTGAAAAATCTGCATCAGCGGTTGCAATTCTAATTGAAACTGCAGATGCAATATCTAAAGCTAATCCATAATTAACTCCATTTAATAAAGCAATTGTTGGAGTTGAAATACGAGCTGGTGCTCCAATACAATGTTGAAAATCCTTAATTTGTCTAAAAAGTTTAACCTTTCTTTCTTCATCAGTCATTTCAAAATATTTTTGAAATTCTGGTACAACTGTTCTAACATTTAAACCCGAAGAAAATGCTCTACGACTTGTTGAAGAAATTAAAATCAATTTAATATCTGGAATTTTATCTAATCTATCAAGGATCTCTCCGTATAATCTCCAATCATATTCAGAAAATGCATTTAAAGTTTTAGGTCTATTAAATTGAAGATGATAAAATCCAGTATCAATCTCACTAACTATATAACCATCGTACTTGTAGTCTTCTTTATTAAAAGTCATTGTGTACAATTTTTGACAGCGGATCTATTGGCTTTATATATTTTTTTTACCCCAGATATTGTAACCGAGGATACGTGCATACGGTATTAGATACTTCGAGGGGAGACCGCGAAGGAAAACTTAAACCGAATACTTTGCTAATGGTGCTTTCGCACCACCTCTGGTAGCGAGTTGAAGCCCCTCAATCATCCTTTCTCTTATCATATCATTTGCACTTTGTACGGATAATTCGGTTAACCCCTCTACTAATAAATACAATTTTGGAATAACCTCTTTACCGGTCTTCTTTTGTACTACTTTAGGATCAATATATTGACCTTTGTTAGTTATTGAAGTTGATGTTGCTTCTATGATTTTTGATAAACTCTCTCTATTAACAACAAACCAACGAGCTGTTTGTGGTAAATCATTGATTGTGATTCTAGAATGAAATTTACATTTATCTGGTCCAGATGTTTCTGGTGCTCTACCTTTAATAATTTGAAAATCTGGTAATTGTGAATTGATTGAAGACTTCGCTTCATTATTGACCTTTTTCTCCTCCGGAATTTCACTTCCATACATTGTCCTTTCATTTACTTTGACATTTTCACGGCTTTTTTGTAATTTCTCTAAACCATGTCCTCCAAATCCGAAATTAAATTTGGTCTCTCCAGATTTAATTTTACCTATAAAGCTTTCACTAATCTCCAATAATCGCTTAGGTATTAAACTTTCATTAACCTTACTCGATCTCATCGCTTTTACTAAATCGGCAATAGCCTTTTCTTGATTTGATAATACAAAGGAAATTGCAATTCCAGATTTACCTGCTCTTCCGGTTCTCCCTACTCTATGGACATAATCTTCCATATGACTAGCTGGATCATAATTTATAACTAAATCTAAATTTTTGACATCAATACCTCTTGCTGCTATTGAAGTTGCAATTAAAACATCAATCCCATTGTGTTCTGAAAATTGCTTAATCGCATGTTTTCTATCTATTTGATCTTTACCACCATGAATTACTAAACATGGAATTTCATTTTTTATTAACCCAACAAAAACATCATCTGCTAAATTTTGTTTATCAACAAACACTAAAACTTTTGAAGAAGGTGAAGTCTTTTGGAAATCCCGTATTATCGTTACAAGTTTAGCGAATTTCTCAACATTAACTTCCTTTTCTTCTCTCCCTTCAGTTTCAAAAATTTCTACTTTTTGCTCAATTTCAGAACCAACAACACTAATACCACCAACGATAATCTCAACTGGATCATTCAATACTTTCTTTGCTAAATATTCCATCTTTTTAGGAAAAGTAGCAGAAAATAAAACAACTTGTCGATCTGGTCTTGTTTGGGTTAAAATTTTTGTTACTTGTGGTTCAAATCCCATATCAAACATTCTATCAGCTTCATCTAAAACCAAATATGTTATACGAGTTAAATTTGTTACTCTACCACCATTAACAGCTAATAGATCAATTATTCTACCGGGTGTTCCAACTATTATTTCAACACCTCTTTTTAAATCTGCAATTTGATTTTCGATTTGTGAACCTCCATAACAACAACTTACTTTGATATTAATAACATCACTAAAAATTGTTAGCTGGTTATAAATTTGTAAAGCTAATTCTCTTGTTGGGGTCATAATAAGACCAATTGGTCCATCTCCTTTCTGTAGTATAGGTTGTCCTTGAATATGACGTAGAAAGGGAAGAACAAAAGATAATGTTTTACCTGAACCAGTTTTTGCAATACCAATTACATCTAATCCTGACATTATAGCAGGTAATGCTTGAGCTTGAATTGATGTTGGTTGTTTATAATCTAGATCCTCAATCTTATTCATTATTGAAGTTGATAATCCAAGATGTGACCATTTTGAGATTGGTTTAGGACAATTACCTGAAACTTTTATATTATCTAATTTTATTCGGAGAGTCTGAACTTCTTCTTCTGTCATATTTTTCACTTCTAGAGATTCTTTATAGAAATTTTTTCTAAAGGTTTCATATTGTTTATTTGAATAATCTATGGCAACTAAATCATTCTTATCTTGATTAAGCTTACGTAATTTTGATTCTAATAAATCTTGAATATCATCTTCAACTTCCAGTTCATTCAGATCAGATGAATCTTCAATTATAGGAGTTATTTCTTTATTTGTGGTTGATAAAGATTTTTGAACTGTATTCATAAATTTGTCTAAAGAGTCAATATCATCATCTTTCTCTATTTGGAAATTCATGGTTGGCTTTTTGAAATTGGGTTTTTTTATAAAAGATTCCTCTACTTCTTCAAAATCAATTTGTCTCTTTAAAATTGGTTTCTTTATAACCATATTCAATTTATTCTTCAAATTGATGATAGGTTGATTTTGAAAATTGTTTTCTGATTCTATTTTCTTCTTCTTCCATTCTTCTAATTTCTTTTGTCTTTGGAGTTTCTTATCATCTTTTGATGGACTATCTTCTTTCAACTTTTCATTATTTTGTTCTTTTTTTGCTCTCCATGCTAGTAATTGTTCTTGTCGCTTCTTTAATTTTTCTGCTTTTGTTAGATTTTCCAAACTCATAATATAAATTACTACCTACCTTTAGTCTGAAGACTACTACAATTGATTTAATGAGAAGATGTCTTGATCTATGTATTGCATATAAGATATGTATATATATTGCATATAAGATATCATAAAGCTGTCGTAACTGTAACAGTTTGAGAATTGATAAGTATAACAGGTGGTAAATCATCCATCCAAAGAGCCAAATTCTTTGTATAATCAAAAGAATCATCATCATTCAAATGAGTTCCAATTGGTGGAGCAGGTAAAGTTGAAAAAATTATATCAGTTTTTGATGATGGTGAATAGAATCTCATTAACTCATTTAATATCAAGTGTTGACCTTTTGCAGGTAAATCATTAAATGTCAAGTTATTCAATTCAGATTGCAATTGCTTTTGTGTTATGATTTTCTCTGGTATCAACTCTTTTGCTTTATAAACTTCTTTTCTTGCAACTGATGATGAATTACTACTCATTGGACTTAAAAATCTCTTGGTGTCTACTTTTTTAGATCTTCCTCTAGATTTGAATCGTTCATCTTCATCTTCAGGTAAAAATTCAGGCAGTTCAATAATTTGTTCAATATCAAAATTATGAGTTATGATTGAATGTGACAGAGTTCTTTCCATTGAAGGTCTTGTAATCTTTTTAAGTCGTTTATTTTGTGGATTTGTTTTGTTTTCAGCTTTTGCACTTGTAGTATGTTCTTCTATTGATTCTGTATCATCTTCTATTTCTTCTTCTTCTTCTTCGGTAACAAATCGAATAGATGGTTTGTTTTCTTCATCCTCATCATCTTCATTATTATCATCATCAACTTGTGAATGAGGTATCTTAACTGACAGAAAATTTGGTCTTAAGTTTGAAATTGATGATCTCATAGATAATTGATCCACAGATTCATTTAGATTATTTTTATATTTTAATGAACCTAACCCACTACTAGATGGTACAGTTTGAAAAGGATTTGAAACATTCTCATCATCATCACCTTCATCTTCATCATCATCACTATCACTACTACTACTACTATCAAATGGTTCATTCTCGAAAAATTGTTCACCCTGTTGAGTTTTCATATTAAAAGATAATGATAACCCTTTCTCATGTAAATTAGAAACAGTATACCTCCTATTCATCAAAGGTTGTATATCAGTTTGAGCATTTGATAAGGAAAATCTATTTGGACTGTTTAGATTTAACAGTGGGAATTCACAATTTTCTTTTGATCTTGACTTGATACTTTGTGATAATCTCGAAGCTTTTTGTTTTTCAATCTCTTTCAACTTTTCTCTAGCATTACAAAGATTTTTAAACCATTGATCTCCTTTTAAATGTTTATTTAGCTTTTCGAAATCGTGTTTATTTTGTGCTGTTCTTTTATATCCTTTAACCAAAAAATTATAACTTATTAAGTTACCATCATCAAGACTAACAACTTTGATTTCAGCATCTATTCTTAAATTTGCCAATAAGTTATTAAGACGATCTTTCTCATCTTCAACTTCATGTGTTGATTCTACAAATGCTATGATACGTAATTTATGATTACTATACTTCCATTCTGGGACAGTGCTTAATATAGATCCTAATTGTAATATCAATGTATAAGTATCAAAATTTGTTGATAAAACAGATTTACCATCTTTCATCAAATCTATTGATGACATTTGTATTGGATATAAGTCTATAAAGACAGTTTTTTCAGTCTTGTGATTTTGGAAATGTTTCTTACTCAGTTGAGGTAATCTAAGTTTATTGAAATTAGCGGCAATTCCAACCGTTGCTTGCATTATTACCAAATCTTCTATGATTTGGACCCAATTATTAATGGATACTTTTTTTTCCTTTCTACATTCATCGGTTGGTAATGTGGAAACTGGATCATTTAACGAACTTAATAATGGGAATTGAACTCCATGTTTAACAAAGTCATAAAATCCCATAATTGTAATATTTGGTTTCATCCCACCTAATCCTGAACCCAAATAAACATTACGTACACCCCATGGTAATGAAGGTCCTATAGCTATTTGTACAAATGCTTTTATATTCGATAAATCACGTAATTTGACCCATGCTTGTTTTTGTTTTTGAACTTCTTTATATGCTACAACATTAAATAACAGATCATTATGTGGATCACTTGAAGTATCATCATTCAATATAACAACATGTCCAAGTATATATAATCCACCTTTTTTCAAATGATTACAAAATCCAATTAAATTCATACAAGTTCTTGGATCATCACATAAAAGTAAGATTTGTGGTCTCCAATACTTTACACTCATTTGTAACTTTAACCTTAACAAATACTTTCTAACTTGATGATATATCAATAATTGGGAGATATCACCAAATTTCAGTGGTGGTGTCATATAATGAATCATCATAATTAATAAGATCAAGAAACATATAACCATTGATGCTGAAAGTCCATCCACAACAAACATAGCTGCAACTGCAGTTGCTACACCTAAAAATGCAGTTCTAGTACCAAAATATTTAAAAGATGGTCTAAAATTTGGTGCTGATCCAATTTTTAATAAGAAACAAGCCAAATTTGTTACTATAAATGTCATTAAAAATGCCATTGTAATAAAAGTTGCAATTTGATTAATATCGGCAAATAGAAATACTTGGGTTAATAACCAAGTAAGTAATACACTTAAAATCTCAGCTTTCTTCTTTTCTTTTGCAGATTTCTTTCCTAGAGTAAATAGTGATAAACCTGGTATTATTTTATCATCAGCTATTGCTGATAATAACGTTGCAGCACCAACAACTCCCATAATTACTGAGAATAAAGCAGTTGAAAACTCTCCTAATATAACAATAACTCCACTTAAATTAACAGATTGTACAATTTTAATATCAGTATACAATAACGGTCTTGGTACTGAAGCTCCCATTGCTATAATTACCATTGAGTATAATATAAAGGTAACTGAAAGTCCTTTTAAAGTACCTTGAGGAATAGATTTTGAAGGGTTTTGAAGATCTCCTGACATTGAAGCTCCAGCGAAAATACCAGCTGTAGCAGGGAAGAAAATCCCAAACATATTTCTAAAAGTTTCTGGAATACCTGATGGTTGTACTGAACCAGCAGCACCACTTGTAAAATGAGGCCATAAGTTTTCTTTCAAAGTTGACAATGAAAGACCAGTATATAATAAATTATCATTTGGATATGGTAATGGATAAAAAGGTTGAACAAATATTGTTGAAATTGGTATTGATAAGATACTAACAGTTAAAACAATAAATAGATAAAAGGCTGCTTTAGATACAAGTTTTGATCCAACCATTGCAACTCCAGTACAAATAGCAAGTAAAATGGTTGAATATAATAAAGTCCAAAAATATCCAACTGGTAAAACACTTATAATCTCACCATCATTAACACCAAAATTGACTAATAAAGGTTCGATAAAACCAACAACATTCAAAGCAGCATTTAAAATTTGTCCAATAAAGAAAATTATACCAATAGCTCCACCAAATTCTGGTCCTAACGATCTTGAAATCATGTAATATGCTCCTCCACCTTTAACAGTACCATTTGTTGAGATAGCACTAACAGATAATGTTGTCAAGATATCAATAGTATAAGACATTAAGAGTAACAGAAAAGTTCCCAAAATACCCATTTGACCAATGATTAAACCAAATCTTAAAAACATCAAAATAGATAAAACATTAAGGGCAGTTGGAAGGAAAACTCCCTCAAAAGTACCTAACTTTGTAGATTTCTTCTTAACATTACGTTTTTCATTATTTTGATCAAGTGAGCATTTCTTAAGTAATCTTGTTTCCTCGTTAGGGACAACCATGAACTCCTAGTACAAGATGAAAATATGAGATGTGCCTTGATTACTGGTCTGATAGGCAATCTTCTTTATGGTTTTACGCAGGTAGAGTTGCGAAATGGAAAGACGGACGAAGGATGAAAGCCTAAAAACGAAAACCCTAAAACAAACAAGAGAATGTATCTAATTGCATTAATATATTTGGTATAAACAAAATTCGAAAAAGAAACTGGAATTGAGAAGAAATAATTTTTAGGATCGCATAGGGACAATTACGATTATAATTTTGAAATCAAGTGCAGTGCAACTTCACGCCTAGATTAAAGAAAATATAATGAAAAGCACCGAAAAGAGCTCTAAACTTGTTTTACCTGCAGCAGCTTCAAAGGTTGATACTGGAATCGATGAGTTTGACGTTATTGATTTCAGGATTGAGGTGTATGGTACAATAGTGATTGGAACCAATGTTGATTTTGGTGAGGTTGTTACAATAGTTATAGCAGAAGGAGAACCTAATGGTTTTGTTGTGGAAATGATGATTAATGATTCTGTGGTTTGTTTTGTTGAAGTTTTTGGAATGACTTCAGTTGTTGGTGTAGTCTTAATAATAGGAACAACAGTTGAGGTCTTTGGAATTACTTCGGTTGTTGGTGTAGTCTTAATAATAGGAACAACAGTTGAGGTCTTTGGAATTACTTCGGTTGTTGGTGTAGTCTTAATGATAAGTGTGGAAACTAAAGTTGAAGTATAGTTTCCAGTTGAGCAAGTCTCAGTTACAACTATTGTAGTCTCTGAATACACGGTAGTTAAGTAGACAGTTGTAGAAGGAACAACAGTGCTCGAACTGACTAAAGATGATTTGTGTTCACTTGAAGATGGAATTATTACTGAGCTTGACTCAGAAGATTTTACAGGAACTGATGAAAATAATGATGTTGAGGATTTTGATGGAGGTGATGATGAAATTGTTGAACTTTCAGTGGTTGGTTTTGATGAAGGTGGTGATGAGATTGTCGAACTTTCAGTGGTTGGTTTTGATGAAGGTGGTGATGAAATTGTTGAGCTTTCAGAAGTTGGTTTTGATGAAGGTGGTGTTGATGTAGTGCTGGTAGTAGGAGGTGGTGGAGGTGGTGTTGTAGTAGAAGGTGGTGGAGGTGGTGGAGGTGGTGTTGAAGTAGAAGGTGGTGGAGGTGGTGGAGGTGGTGTTGAAGTAGTAGTTGGAGGTGGTGGAGGTGGGGTTGTAGTAGAACTAGTAGTTGGAGGTGGTGGAGGTGGGGTTGTAGTAGTACTAGTAGTTGGAGGTGGTGGAGGTGGTGGAGGTGGTGTTGTAGTAGAAGGTGGTGGAGGTGGTGGAGGTGGTGTTGAAATAGTGGTTGGAGGTGGTGGAGGTGGTGTAGTTGGTGTAGTTTTAACTTTAGTCTTCTTTGGTGGTTTAGTTGCCGTGCTAGGAACGACTGGTTCAGTTGGCTCAGGAAATAATGGAATTACTGGAAAGGTTGGAAAAGCAGGAAGTGTTGGAATTGGGAAAGTTGGAAAAGCAGGCCAGGAAAAAGGATTATCCTCTGATTTTGTCTTAAAAGATGGAACAACTTCGGTGAAACACTCCGTTGTAGTCTCATAATCTGGTTCAAGCCATTGAGAATTGGCAACAACTGAGAAGGCTAAAATAGCAATGAGTGAATGAATTTGCATAGCGAATGAATAAATCTGATTAGTGATACCAATTTCAATACTTGATCGAAGTATTTATACCAATGATATCATGAATCTCGTCAAAATCTATTTAGATCACGTAAGGCTCTTGAATTGCATAAATCATGTTCCATTGAGCTCTAGAGCCACTCAGTTAAACAACAGTAGTCAGATTTGGAGATTTTAAACTTTCTCAAGCCAGATCTGGTATTGAGAACGATGAATGGGGAATTTTCATTCTAGTATGCATGGAATGTACATATTTTAGGTAAACCTTAGAATGCAACAGATATAAAATTCCACAGGGGCTATCTCTAGACGATAGTGTTTGAGTGCCAGTGACTTTCGTAGAAGTTCTAGGGTTCATGATGCTCCATTACAATGGTTTCGATTTTATAAAGTACGTGATATCTGTTAGTATTTGATATCTGTTAGTATAAGAAAGCATCTCAAGCTCTTTGTTCCAGATAGATCAAATCAGCCCTACTGTACTTCTCGAAATATACTTTTCGTCAAACTCAAATAACGTCGCTGAAATGGAATGTATATGTTGGTTTCAAGGGTTCAATCAGTTTTTTTAGGAGGTAATTATGGACAGAAAAATATCAAGTATTCGACTCTAGTTGTGGGCGTTAATTGCCAGCTGAAAGCGAACATCAGGTTTTATTTGGGATGCATCTTTTTCTCATACAAAACGTCATTATCTGAGACTACCTGAATTTCACTTTCGCTTTTTATCGTCTAGTCAAGGTTATTCTCAAAATTCGTATACACCTCCTTCAGATTAACTTTACTTGTTATAAGGTTTCGAAATATCGAGAGGAACCCCGAAACCCTCAAGCGAACGCTACCACAATCTGCAACCCTTATTGTAAGATTTAATGAACAACGTTGTTTTTGTAAATCTTGCTTTACAGAATTCTTCAGACTCAAATCGAAACATAAGATTGAGCTATTAAAGATGTATAGATTCTGAACACATTAGCAAAGTCTTTACAAACATATGGGCTAGACATGTGCTGGAACATACTGAAGCCTTGAATTCGTAAATGGGACTATTGTTAGTCTCCGCTCCTATTGTAAATCTTAGATTTAACTAATGTAACCTGCGTTAAACGCGTTTTGTGGATGTTTGGAATGATTTTGGTTTTTGTTCGAATGATTCAAGACGTCATGATACGGATATAAATCTGAGGGTTCTCAAAATTGGCTGACATAAGGAAAATAGTGATATCCTGGGCTCAATTCCTAATTAATATTCAAATACAATATCTATAACAAACGGATCTGTTTACCCGTTTCATAAGATTTATTAAGGTTTCGCTATGTATGCTTTTATGTGTCTAATACAATTTACATCATGTGATGAAAATACGCCTTCTCATCTCTCAGATCCATTTCAAACAATATCTCGAGTAAATAGATGTTCCGTCTTATAAACTCCACGGGAGTAAGGCCGACTTTAGCTAAAGTCAAGAATCTAGGACTTGTAGTTCAACCGACAATTGTTAATCAATATAATGTCAATCAACTTAGACAAAATAGTATTAAATCAAATACATCAAAAAAGGAATATAATGGACCTAAAAGGATACCAAATAAAAACACTGGTAATAGAAGAATGCCGCAACAAACTCGTAAGAGAACTGAACCTCATTCAGATCTGTTCAAGGGCAAGATAATGAATTCAATGTCTATGAGTAAATCACCACCAAATGAATCTCAAGTTGATTTTATAAATTCTGTGCTTGAACTAGCAGAATGTTTCAAAGATGATGAAACTAGGAAAAACTTGACTGCAAATGAACTTTCAGATTATATGAAAGTTTTAGATGTTGCAGTGTTCAAAATTAGAGCTTCAAGATTAGGTTCATCTAAAAATACAGATAGAGATAGAAATTATCAGACTACAGAATTGTTATTAAAAGCAGCCGTTTTGCAAGTTCATGAGAGGTTAATCCTGGGAGAAATACAAAATATAGTAAATTCAAAATTCATAACACGCTTTTGTTATTCACTTAAACAATTCAGATTAGAACCGGAGATTATAACTATGTGGGAAGCAGGGGTTAATAATACCGTATCAGGAAAAGCTTACCTTGGTCAAGATGTATTGGCAGTAGTATTACCCATAGCTCATAATTATAAAAGATTTACATATGAAGAGGTTTTACAAATTTTTGAAATAAATACTCAAAATCAATCTTATTTACATGGATTTTTACTTTGTTCAATTGGAACCATTTCAATATCAGTTGGAAATAGTTCTAAAGCTTTAGATTGTTTAGAACAATTACTTAAGAATTATGAAGATGAAAAATATATAAAGTATCATAATCAAACTGAAAAATCAATTGGTGAATTACATACAAATTTCATTGGAGGTTCCAAAGATATTGAGATTGCAAAACACTTTTTTGATAAAGCTGTTAATTCTAAATTACCTTATAAAATTATTTTGAAATGTCCAAATATAATTTCAATGATGTCAAATTGTTTAGAGGCTGGTGAACCAATAGAAACCATTGAAAAAATTTGGCTTGAATCCATAGATTTTTATACCAAGGATCAATTTCAAAATAACTCTAGATATACAAGATTAAACAGCAAGTTCTTTGAAATTTTTTTCCAAAACTATCCAACAATGACTGAGTCTTCTTTTCTTAAATTAAAGGATATAATTGCAAAATATTCAGCAGTTAAACCAATTGATGATACATTTTTGAATAATTTAATTGGGTACTTATCATGGAAGGATAAAGATGTTTTAGAACAAATTATAGAACTTTATTCAATACATAAAGTTGAAACACCAGTATCTAATCGTGTTTGTTTAAAGAAAACTGGTGAGATTAAGGAGTATTCTAATGAAGAAATATTACAAAAATGGAATCAATCTTTGAGAAATTTAGATGAATCTGGTTATGAATACATTCCAAACGCAGATTGGGCTTCAATAAGAGATGCAACGATTTATTCGGAATTCCATGAAGATAGATTTAATTTGTATCTTGCGATTTTATCCAAGTATCAAAACTACTTTCAAGATGATGTGGTTTGTTTTCATTTCCTTAAAGCTTGGGCTTTCCAGAGCAATTGGATTAAACATATCAAACGAGTTAGTTTTGAGGAAAATTCAGATTTTAATGATATTGATGTAGAAGTTCCAGAATTTGAAAGTTTGAAAGAGAATGTCAACTATCAAAAGATATCAAGAGATTTTTTCAATAAGGTTTGAAAAGGTATAAAAAGTTTTATAGTTGTCTTTGATGGTATGGTGGTGAGCCGGTATGGTAATTAGCGACACATGTTTTGTGTCTGTTTGTATATAATGTAAATAAAATCTAGGCTTAGTTTAAATAAAGAGAGTAATAGTAGGATCTATGGGGAATTGTTTATCAAAAGAGAAACCAGTAAATCAGTCAATTCAAAGTAGTAATACAAAAACCAGTAATTTAAAACGTACTTTAAAATCTAATGGTGGTGGTCATAGACTAGGAGGTAATGAGAAAGTAATAAAGACTGAGAATGAGATTGAGAATGAAAAAAGACAATCATCTGCAATTGCAGCTCAAGAAAGATTTGAAAAACATAAAGAGAAAACAAAACAAAGTCAAGGGAAATTGAAGAACTTATCAAAAATGTCAAGATCTGAAAAAGGACTTTAAGATGAACTCCGAACTTTGGGATTTGTACACATCATTCTTGAGGCTTATTTAGAGGCAAATACATAAACTTATAAAAGCAGACAAAAAGTAGAAAGTAAACAGCAAACAGAAGACAGCATTCAAAAGTTAACAAACCTGTGAAATCATGAAAATGTTTCTTCGTAAAAATTCATTTTTTAAAGATGAAAGCGCTAGAATTGAAGCAAAAATTAAAGAACAACTTATAGAGTTAGTAGTTATACATCTTCCACATTTACAGTTGACTCCTGAAGCAAAAGATGATGCTTGGGAAATAATAGCAATTAAAATTACAAGAATATTAATTGCTGAATCTGGTGAAGTTGAAGAAGTACCAATGTTAAATGGTATATTTGTTAAGGAATTATTTGAAAAGATATTTAAAGAGTTTAAAGATTTAGCTATGATGGAACAAAAAATCCTAATGAAGATTCCTATAAAACAAACCATTGTGAAAACTAGGATTGATCTGTTACTTTATGAATTATTTGAAATGCAGCATTTTGATGTAGAAACGTTGGCAAAATTATCAAGAGAAAGGTATGAACAAAAACATCGAGAAGAATTCGAATTTAATTTTATAAAGAAAGAAAAGGAAGATTCCAAGAAAGAAATCGATGAATGGAAAGGTTCGGTAGATTCAGAAAAGGTTGCAATACTTGAGAAAAGATTGAAACAAAAGAGTCAAAAGCTAGAGAAGATAATTGAAGAGAATAAGTTATTATTAGAATTGAATCAGGAATTGTTAGGAGGTGGGAATCAAGAGAGGTAAGGAGATTGATCCCTTTATGATATGGAGTGATGAAGGTTAGAGTTAATGTAAATTTAAAGAGGTCAATATTTTGAGCGCTTTGTATTTATTCTTTCTAAGTGATGTAATTTGAGCTTAATGCTATAGTGTGCTTTTAAGCTCATATACTCCCAATTACGACTTTCTGAGTTACCACAACCTCTGAGTTCCTACAACTTCTGGTTCTACAGCTTCTAAAACTTCTGAGCTACTACAACCTCTGAGTTATCACAACTTTAAGTTACCTTCGCTTACCCAATTTCCTAGTTTATAAACATCACACAGCTTTCTATCTAAATCCACCTACTCACTACTTCTTCTTTACTCTACTCAACTGTCTCAATACCTTACTACTCTTATACAGGTGCTCGCTCATCAAAATCAAATTCACAACTAACTACACCAACAATGGATTCAAAAGTACCATTATCTCATACTCTTTGGTCACCTCATGATACAGTCAAAGATGCTGCTGAATCTCTAGGGATAAATATCCCCGAAGAAGCATCTAAAAATCTCGCGATGGATGTTGAATATAGAATTCATGAAATTCTAGAGACTGCTATCAAGTTTATGCGTCATTCCAAACGTAAATTACTTATGAAATCAGATATCAATAATGCTTTCAAACAGCTTAACATTGAACCTTTGTATGGTTATGATAATTCTCAACCTTTGACTTTTAAAGAAGCACTTGTTGGTGCTGGTGGACAAACATTATATTATATAGATGATCATGAAATTGAATTTGAAAAACTTATTAATCAAGAACTTCCCAAAGTTCCTCGTCAAACTACATTTACTGCTCATTGGCTTGCAATTGAAGGTGTGCAACCAATGATACCACAAAATCCACTTCCTTCTGAAATAAGAGCACTTCCTCCAGTTGTAAGAGGTGCAACTTCTTCAATACTCGGGAATGATATTTTAAATGGTGGGCAACAAACTGATACTAATAAATCTGTAACAACACCTGGTGGAAATCCTGAACAAAATTCAAAGAAAGAAACTACTATGGAAATAAAACCACTTGTAAAACACGTTCTTTCAAAAGAGTTGAAATTGTACTTTGACAAGGTTGTTGAAGTTCTTATTTCTACAAATCCAGAGAAAGAAAATTTAAAATATTCTGCTTTAAATTCTCTTAAAAGTGATCCTGGTTTGCATCAACTTGTACCATATTTTATACAATTTGTAGCAGAGCAAATTACAAATCAGTTAAGAAATATTGAAATCTTAACAACAATGTTAGAAGTCATTTCTTCACTTGCTGATAACAAAACAATCTTTTTAGATCCATATGTTCATGCTTTAATGCCGTGTATTTTAACTTTGCTACTTGCTAAAAGGATTGGTTCTACTGTTAAAGAAACCGATACAAAAGAATATCAAGATGCCCTTAAAAATCAATTAGCTGTACGTGAATTTGCTGCTATTTTACTTGAACATGTAATAAAAACTTATGGTTCTTCATATTCAACACTTAGACCAAGGGTTACCAGGACACTTTTAAGAGCTCTTTTAGACTCTTCAAAACCAATTGGAACTCATTTCGGTGCTTTATTGGGTTTGAAAAATATGGGTAATGAAGTAATTTCACTTGTTCTAGTTGGAAACTTGAAGATGTGGTATAAGCTGGTTGTTGAAGATAGTGATAAATCTGATTATGAGAAGAAAATTTTACAGGGTGCTGTTATGAGTGCTTTGAAAAAATTCAAGGTAGATAATCCTTTGGATCAAGATAAAATGGATGTAGATACTGAAATATCAGAAGAAACTCGTAAAAAGCTAGAGGAGAGAATTGGTGAACCTTTAACTTCACAACTTTTGAAGGAACCTGATGTCAAACAAATAATACAGGGGTTTTTATTTGGTGAAGAAAATTCTTTGAACTCTTAAATAAATATTCCTATTATTATATACTTTGTAGCTACTTACGTCTTTTTGATGCCTTTTTGAACATGAAGCTTGTAGATCCAGACTTATTGATTTTGGAAGACAAAGGAGAAAAGGAAGCATCAAGAAATGGTGAATTGTGCTGTATGATAGGTTCGCCTGGACGAACGCCTCGTTTAGAGATTTTTGTAGGTGATTCAACAAGTTCATGAGCTGGAGAGTTTATAATCTCAAATGCATTCTTTCTTGGAGATATTATGACAGAGCCACCAAATGGTGATGACATTATAGGTTCCTGACCTGAACCAAAATTGTCCTTTTGTACATCTAAATATCGACTTTCATTGGCCTCATTGAGTCTGGATTGAGACCCTGCGTAACCTTTCGCAGGTGTTGCCATTACGATTGGTTCATTAGATAAAGAAGCCATTTGTAGTTTTTCATAGACCTTACTCAGTCCTGATGACAGCGGCTTAATATTTGCTGAAGCTTTTTCTGGAGTCAATTCTACTTGTGTAAGAGAACTTTTTGATACCATACTCAAAGATTCTTGTTGCAATTTGTATTTTGAACTTTTACTAAAAATGGACCTTTGATGAGACAAATCATCAATCATACTTTGCAGTCTTTTCAAACTTAAAGCATTAGAACCGTTCAAATTATCCTGGGACGCATTCTTAAAGCTCGAGCTCATATCAACTTGTCGCTTTTGTAAATTCTTAGACGTAAGAGAAGATTTCGACCTTTTCAAAGAAAGTATTGATGGTAATGTGGATTTATCTTCTTGAATGTCATTTGATCGAATCAAGTTCGGTTTAGGTATCAAGGTTGGTTGCTTCCTTTCACGAGGTTTTGTTTTCGTCTTACTCAGATTTGTTGAAGAAGTCATATTGACATGCTTGATTTTATTTATCAAGTATTTCGTCGTGATGGGGAAAGTTTTGTTGAAGTACGGTATGATCACATACGCCAAAAATCCCACTGAACCTTTCATACTCTCATTTGTCCCCATAAGAGTATCCCATATGCTGAACCTATCCAATAATGTAGTCATAGTTTCATAAATAACAAACTCGTTGGTCTCTTCAAATTTACTTGAAGACGTGTTTTGGTTTCCACCAACTCCCATACCTAAAAATGTCGGTACAATTTTCTTTATTGATCTAGGTCTTCGTACTAAAGATCTTTTCTTATCGCGTTTACTAGCTAGAAGATTGTCCTCTTGCTTTTTTTGATTTAGGGTGACAAAAAAAGTATCATCTACCTTCCATGTATGTAATAATTCTAGCATTATCAAAATTTGTAATTGAGCCTCTCTTACTTTGAGTTCAAAGATTACTTTTTCCAAATTACTAGAAATTTGTGCATCCTTACTTAATTCAGCTGACTCGATGTTGAATTGTTTATTAGTTTCTAAGAATTCTTGCCTAGAACTCTGCTCATAACTCTTAGCTTTAGATCCTAAAAGTCCTAATTTACCTTCATGTCTAGCATCAAAAAGATCGATTTTCATAAATAAAGATAGTAGGATAACACCTGGATCATGAGATGTTGAGCACATATTTCTAAATCTTGAAAGTGAAGTCTTTGGAAAATAGCTTAATGGAGTTTTTAATGAGTATAATATAGTATAGTATCTTGTAGCTAGGAAATTCAAAGGGTCATTTTGAGATTTTGGAGATATGCTTATATCTATATTGTTTGGCACTTGCGGTGGAATTTTGAAGTTTGGTGGAGTCATTGAAAAAGTTGAATCAATTTGAATTTGATCTTTCTTTTCAGGAATAATCCAAGATTGAATGAGTTCATTTGGGGTCTTTAAATCTACTTTTGACATTTGGAAGCTCATGTTTTGTTCACAAGAAACTCGTCCCAAATCATCAATTGATAAAGACTTTGGCAATTCCAACATAGCATAATATCTCTTATAAACATAAAACACTAAACTAGATTGCCAGTTTTGAATCTGATTCTCTAGATACACTCTAGCATAGAAATATTTCACATTGAAACCCTCGAGTGTCTGTTGAACTTGATCAGAAACATGAAAATGTCGAAATTTGGACTTGAAATTTGATGGTAATGGGTCCAAATTGATATCAGAGAGGCCAGCTTCTATAGATATAGTCAAGGTCTTTAAAGTGTTTTCTGCTGATTCTATGGAGAATGAATAGGGTAGTTTTGGTAGATTTTCCATATCATTATTTAATTTAGTTTGGTTCCATGAATTCGCGAAGTCTTATGAACTCTTCTCCGGTCTGAAAACGCGATCCCAAAGCGATCCCAAAGCGTAGCGATCTTGAATCGCAAGGCCTCAGTGTCTACAATCAAATTCTAATTACACTCATTTATTATCATTAAAAGACTATCAAACATTTAGCCAAGGATCTTCAACTATATCTGTAATTGTAGGTCTTTTACTCAAATCTCTTACAAGTATGAATTTCACTAACCTCATTGAAGATTCACTAATCATATATGGGAAAGTCAAATCACCTTCCATGATTTCATCAACATTATAGAAAGGATTTTCTTTAAAAAGCATAGTATATAACAAAATCCCAAGAGCCCAAATATCTTGAGGTTTCCCTTCATACTTCTCACCTCTTAAAACCTCTGGTGAAGCATAATCTATAGTTCCAACAAATACATCAAACGGTCCCAGTTTAGTATAACCAGCACTACCAAAATCTATTAGTTTGACAATACCATTTTCATCAACAATAACATTTTCATCTTTAATATCACGATGTACTATACCTCGCTCATGTAAACAATATACTGCCAGAACAACCTGTTTAAATATGAATTGACAATCTTGTTCTGACATATTATCTTTAATTTCAATATAGTCAAATAAATCTATAGCGGGAGGGTTTCCAAAGATCGGTGTCTCTAAGTAATAATACTTCAGATCTTCAAAAAAATCAATTATTCTGATTATATTTGGATGAGGTTCATTTGTAATTTGTGCCATGACATAAATCTCTGATGGTATAGTCCCTAGCTTTCTATCTCTAACCCAAGTATCTACTAAGATTCTTTCTTTATCTATAAGTTTAATTACAATTTTATATTCTGGATCTTTTTTATGTTGTCCTAAAACAACTTTTCCATAAGCTCCTTCACCTAATTCTTTAAGAACTTGGAATTCTGAAATTTTTTTGGTTCTTCTCTTTTCTCCAATTGTTGAGGGCCACTCGGGTGATAATTTGCGTTTTTCATCTAAAACTTTGTTTTCTAAAGCTAGAATTTCTTCTTCAGAATAAGTACGATAAGATATTGGTTCAGTAACATTAGTTACAGTGGAACCCCTTGTTGTCAACTCACTTTGATCAGTATCTGTTGTTCCAATAGATATACTTCTATATGTTTTAACTGGTGTTAGTTTTTCTAAAGAATGATTTAAATAATTTACTGGGATTGTAAATGATGCTGATTTTGGTTTTCTAGTACTATTATGACGACTAACTTCTGCACTACTAACTTCTTGGACATCAGATTCGTTATCAGGAAATAAAACCATTTGTGATGGTAAATTATTTGAAACTTTATGAGTTTCAACTTCTCTATCTGATAAAGATAATGAAGATGCACTTGAACTTAATTTGTTGATATTCTTAGAGATTTTGGATTGATGTTTTTTACCTGTTCTTCTTGAATAAGTAATCCATAATACAAAATAATCACTATTTGAAACTCGAAGTTGAACATCAACAAATACATGTGAACCATCTCTATGTAAAGCTTTTATACCAACTGAGGTTAAAAACGATTCTTCTGACAGTTCTTGTAATTCCGATTTTCTTAGGATAGCATCATATTTTCTGAAAAAATGTTCTGGTAATACCATTCCTGACATAAGATCATTAGGTCCAAAGTTATCATCTAATCCTAATGACAATATCTTACTGAAATTCAGAATAATACTATCCATAGGTTTGTTATTTAATTCAAGGGCAGATTTCCCAAATAGATTGCATGCAATTGCATTATTACAAGACACAATATGATGATTTGATGAATCTATGACAAACATCCCTGCTATATAAGGAAGTGAATGGATATTTAATCGTAGATTATTAATTCGATCTGAATCTAATTCCAATGGATTTGATGTTATAGCACATGGAATATTCTCACCATCTTGCAGTTGTAAAGTATAATATCTTGTTTTATTGATATTATCACTATCAATAACATCTTGTGCAATATAATCATCTATGACATCTTCATGTTTTTTCAAAGCATTCATCTTTAAGTCATGATCTAGAGATTTACTTATATCAGAAATTTTATATAATGAAGTTGTTTCAAAATCTTTCATTAAATTGCCTGCAATTTCATTAACAGACTTTATAAAATAACTTGGATCATTATCTTCACCTCTTATAATAACATTAAAAGCATCACAAGGAATTTGATCAAAAGTGAAAATCAATAGATTTCCGTTTTTCTTTGCCCAAACCGATGTCCAAGCTAAGCCTGAATCTCGTGGTCTTGCAATGGCTACGATTTCACCAGCAAATATCACATCACCAGAATTTTCTCCAGAACCAAATTTCCCATTTAATTCTTTATAATTATTGAGTTTTTTAGTTACAAAGTTTCTAAATTGAGGTGCAATTAAATCCATTAATGTCAAATCTTTTAAAGTGTTTTTCAGTACTCCAAACATTAAACAGGCTAAATCATTAGCTGCTTTAACACACCATGGATTATCATAATCAACAGAAAATATAGATTGAGGTGCAGCTCTTTTACCCAGAAACATCATATGATAAGGTCTATTTGAATTTATACTTGGTGAATTTAAACTAGATAAATCAAAAATTGAATCTTTGGGTGTATTTGGTGTATTGCTTACACCACCCAATAATGATGAAGTTAATGAATTCTTATCTATAAAAGGTGTTGCTAAAGCATAAAATAACTTCTTTTTAATAAAATCATGTTTGAATTTTTTTTGAAACTGATCTGTTGATGCTAAAGAAAGATCATGTAATGTTGATGCTAATTCTGTACTATCACAAAGAGCTTCATAGTCATTATCATCTAGTAGTTTTATAATATCTTGGAAATCATCATCTTTATTATTAGTTATTAACTTTTGACTTGAATGTAATTGATCAATAGGAAGACTATCACATCTTTTGAAACTTGGTCTATAAAAAGCTGCTAATGCAGCTGAAGAAGCATTAACTTGTAATTTACAATTTTCGTTTGAAGTAAGATTTTCTCCACTTCCACTTTTTAATTGATGTCTATAAATCCCTGAAGATGGTGGTTCTAATATTTGATCTCTTGGTTTTAGTAATTGTGGTCGTTCTTTTAAAATTTCTAATGATCTCTTTAAGACATTTAATCTTAAAGCTAAAGAATTTGGAGATAAATGAGCATAAGAGTAAGCTCTTGATGATTCAGTTGGAAATTTCAAAATATCAATCTTATTTGTTCCACCTGATGAAACCGAATTTGCACTAGAAACTCGATATGCTTTTGAAGTCAGAGTATTTACACTAAGATGGTCTTTAAAATATTGTGATTTCTTCTTATCACCTATTAAACTGTCAGTTGAGTCATTCCCATCCTCATATAAAAAGAATTTTGTTCCTTTGGTCAATGAGTTTGTCATGGATCAAATTTTTTTACAATTATTGTCACTTTTTACTATGTACTAAGTTATTTAGCACTCGGCTACTAATCTATTTTATATCTATTAATCTATGAAAGCTTACAATTCTCTCCACCTTGACTCAATCTACGGCTGTTGTTTATACAAGCGGGTAACTGTGCGAATTGCAATAATTCTTTCCAATAAGGTACAGACTGATATAATGAGCACGACCAATGAACAACCGAGAACTTGTTCTTATCTTATAAAGTAAATTCTTGAATTCTTTCATCCAAGTCAAAATTCTCTTGACGTCCTTCAAATCCAAATGATCCAACTCCTGGAGTTTCACCTCTTCCATATAAAATATTAGGGGTTTGTCTAGTAAATAATGCGGTTGTTATAGGTGTACCTATTAAAGGACTTTCGGCATATCTAGGAGGACTTAAAGTGCTAACATCTTCATATGTGGGTGGAACTTCATCATCCCATGCAATACCAAGTCCTGATCTTTCTGTCATTATGATTTTAAATTGCATTCTTAAAACTCTTGCTGCACCAGTTGGAACTCCCATTTGCAGAGGTAATGGTGATTCTGTAGAACTAACACTATTATTTGAACTTACTGGTGTTAATCCATGTTTCTTTTTATCTGATGATTGCATTAATTCTTCTGCAATAACAACTTCTACAATCAAAGTATGATTTACAAATAATCCTAAATTTGGATCATCTAAATCACAACAAACATTTGCTCCATTTCGTAGTCCTTCTTGTAATTCATCCATTTTAGGATCTTCATTTGTTGCTTTACTAACATGTTTGATCATACCAGTAGAAAAATTTGTAGCATTTATATCTGCCACTAATTCGATCGTTCCATTATTTGAAAAATCAGATTTCCATCCAGTTTTAATTTCACCATGATTTATTGTTCTTGTTTCTTCCAAATACAATTCTTTTTCTTCTGGTGCAATAGGAGGTGTCAGATTTGAATTTGTAGGTTGAACTGTACTATCTTGAGTATTTACTGGGGCTAAAAAATCTTCAATAAAACTATCCTCTGCAACTGCTGGTCCAGATCTTGTTGTTTCAATATCCTCTGTTGGAACATCAGTATTCTCATCATCATTATCTTCAGGTGAATTATTTGCAAATTGTATTGATGGATTTCTTAATAATGACATACTAGTTTGTACAGTACTATGATGAAGATTTGATGATTTTGTTGATCCTCCAGCTTTAGTATCTTTAGAATTTAATTTTTGTTGTGATTCTTCAACTGCTTTAATCTTTGGTAAATGCTTATCACAAGAAGTTGCTTTAACTTTAATGTTTTCTTCTAATCTCCAAGAAACTTTCCGTAATCTCCATCTTCTACCTAATTTTTGTGATACCACATTTTCCAATTTCAATTCCATTGGGAAAGTAGATTTAGGATATATGACATTTGGTAATACCGCACTTGCTGTTACATCTGTTGGAGGGAAAACACGTAAAGAATTTCGATCAGGACCTCGAAGGATAGATCTTGCAACATTTAATGGTAATTTTGTAACTGTATCTTTCTTTTGAGGGCGTTTAACAACTGCTATTAAATCATACTTGATAAAAGTAGTAGATTGATTTGATCCTAATTTACAAGAAGCTGGTAATGAACCTGGGATCAAATGTGAAAATGGATAAACATGAGTTCCTAATGAAAATGATTCTCTTGTTGTTAAAACATCCCATCTTGCAAGGGTATTTTTTTTCGTAAGACAATCTTTACAAGCTGCAATTGATGATGAGGGTATAACAAATGGTTTTGAATATCTAATTGTTTGTATTAAAGATAATGTGACAGTATCTAATTCTACTTCTTCAAAAGGTGGAGGATTCAATGAAGAATGTGAACTGACTGGAGTTAAATCAGGAGTATTTGAATTTGTAATTTTGCCTTTCACATCCAATTTCAATAGTCCAGAGATTATAGAACCAGTAGATTCATTTGGTTGTCCATAAAGAATAATAGGAGGTGATTCCAAAGAAATTGCTAAAGACAAAGTTCCTGAAGCATTTGAGTTTTGTTTTTCTTTTGGGATTTCTGGATTTGATTTATCTGAATGGTGTAATACACGAGAGAGTGATACCATATTGATGTGATGTTGATGAATTGATAAATCACGTGAAGTAGTAAGTAATAATCTTTAGAAATTGTGGATCCAATTGTTTTGGTCTAATTGATGATGAATTGTGGTGGTGAGATGTTTGAGTTGATGCAAAAAAATTTGAAAGGGAGTGCCCATAAGAATCTTCCCCACCACGAATTTGCAATTCAACAGATGGACTGATGCCATCAATTTATATAAAGGAGTTAGCAAAAATGTCTCTAAATGTCGTTAAACCATCTCGTGATTTCTATACCTTAAACATCTCTTGACCATCTTCATCTTCTTCAACTTGAATGCAAACTTTTATAGTTGATAATGGCTCTTATGAGATAAAAGCAGGTACAATTGCAGATTCACAACCTAAAAAATTTCAAAATTGTATTTCTAAAACAAAAGATGGTTTACTTCATTTTAGTAATGAATTTAAACAAAGTACTAATCATTCTGGAATTCTATTTAAAAGACCATTTGAACAGGGACATTTAACATCATGGGAAACAGAAAAACCAATTATTGATTATTGTTTACATAAACTTGGACTTCATCCACCCGACATAAAACTAATCTTAACAGAAACACCATTTCAATTACCACAATTATCAATGAATACAGATCAAATTGTATTTGAAGAATTTGGATTCAATGAGTATTATCGTTGTATACCACAATCTCTTGTTCCATGGTCTACAGGGAAAGAAGATTTTAGTCTAATTGTAGATTCTGGATTTAATTGTACTTGGATAATACCCATTTTATATCAAACAGTTTATTGGAAAGGAGTTAAAAAATTACCAATTGGTGGTAAATTATTAAATGGGATGTTAAGAGAACTTATATCTTTCCGTCATTATGATATATCAGATGAACCTATACTTGTAAATACAATAAAAGAACAAACGTGTTTCATTGCAAAAGATTTTACAAAGACATTACAAACAAAAGAAAACTTTATTAGTGAATTTGTATTACCAGATTTTAAAACGAGTACAACTGGGTTTGTACGTACAAATAAAATGGCATTACCAAAAGATGCACAAACATTAAAATTATCAGATGAAAGATTTACAATACCTGAAAGTTATTATCATCCTGAACTAATATTCAATAATGCCAATAATGTTATGGTACAAGATTTACCTTTACAAAATTTACCAGATTTAATTGTAGAGAGTATTATGTCATGTCCTGAAGTCTCAAGACCTTTATTATCATCAAATATAAATTTAGTTGGAGGTAGTTGTTCGCTACCGAATTTTCGTTTAAGATTAGCAGAAGAATTAAAAAAGGAACTACCCCTGGAATGGTTTGTTAATGTTAAAATTCATAATGAAACTACAAGTTGGCAAGGAGGTAAAGTTTTAGCACAAGATGAAGTTTTTGACAAGATAAGTATTTCTAAACAGGAATATTTTGAACATGGATCCAATTGGTGTCAAAAGCAATTTGGTTTTAGGGATTTATAACTTAAATAAATAATTATATGTCAAATATCTACTAAGTAATAACCATCCATATCTATACCAAACCATTTGAGAATAGTGACCATTTGCCATTGCAGCATAACTTAAACTTAACATATTCAAATCAGAATAGAATTTAATGGAATCATGAGGATAATTCAAATTTATGTTGATGTTTAATTTGAATACTTTACGTGCTAATGTCAGAAAATGATATAATGATAATTCAATGTTAGTCAATAAGGTAAAGGAATATTTCTCCCATATACTTGATGATTGTAATGCAAAGGCTTGATAGGTTTTGTTATATATAAGAAATTTTTTAACCCCATGATAAAGCGATATATGATTTGGATGACTTGATATACCATTTGAATCAAATGTAACCAATACATTATTATTGGAATGTGGTATAATAAAAGAAAGAGATGATGATATTTGTTCTGGTGACCAAGTTTCATTCATACCATCTTTATAATCTAAGATTGTAATGTTTTGTATACCTAAAATTCGTCCTGACAGTTTTAATTCGTTTGTACGTATAGCTCCTAAAGAATCAGCTCCACCATCTGAAAAACAAATTAGTGAAATCGAATTATTGAGATATTGCTTATTAAGTTCTAGAATTGCCGGTGAAAAGAACATAACTTCATCATCTGGATGAGCTATGATAAAGTAAACATTACTATTTTGTATGGTTGTTTTAGGAGGTATTATACTATTAGGAATTGGAGAACTCGTTAGTAGTTGTGGTATTATTGTTGTTAAAGTTATCCAATATATAAACGAAATTGAAAAGAATTTGATAACAAGCAGTGGTATCATGATTTGTTACAAGATCTAAAATCGAATTTGTTGTATATTTGTCCTGCCTGTATATAACTCTATATTATATATAACTTCAATGATAGCTTAAAATAGAGCCAATTAAGCCCTTGAAGACAAGCTGAGAGTGTTAAACTTAAATTATACGGAATTAGATACGAATGTAACCATTGAAAGATTAAGTTCATATACAGGTTAAAGATACTTTATATTTGGAGTATCCAAGAGAAATTATCATAACGTTACAAGTATTTGATTTATTCACTTTTAAGTTTCACTCACATAGTGTTTTGACCTTCCGCGGGTGCAACATTTGTCTTCAAGTTGTGACTTTATCGATGTCACATCCAGTATTTCAAAACTAAACTTTAAACCCCAACTCTTAAATTGTAACGTCAAGACTCCAATCTTTAGACTGAAATTATATGTTACATGATTTTGTGATTTTATATAAATACTAGCTTCTTTTGATCAAATAATATCATGTTTTTTCTTTTCTATTTGATTTCTATTATTCTGTGTGCTTTAGTTAATCCACTTCCAGTCCCAAGAGAGATTGTATGGTTTAATTCTACAAGTTTATATCTTGTACCATCAAGTCTCTTTTTACATCAAAATTTGAATTCAAGTGATGTTGAGGAAGCTTTTTATAGGTTGGCAAATACAGTTGAAAAGGTAAAATGGTTCCCATTGGCATTTGAAGCTCCATTAGATAATACCAATAAGCCATTCCCAGCGGAAAAACATAAACAAGCAGTATTCTCCAAACCTGGGAAAAGAATTTCAAAAGTATCAGTTGATATTGAAAAATTAGTTGATTTACAATTGGAAGTTGATGAATCCTATGAATTGAATATTGATGATGAAATTCAAATTACAGCGAAAACTCAATGGGGGGTCATAAGAGCATTATCTACTTTACAACAACTTATAATCTATTCAAATGGGAAATTCCTTATTGAAAATCCAGTTAAAATCAAAGATTCTCCTATATATCCTCATAGAGGTGTTATGCTTGATTTATCACGTAATTTCATAAAACTTGAAACTATACTTGAACAAATTGAAATTATGTTTTTAGCCAAGATGAATGTACTTCATTTACATCTTGCGGATTCGCAATCTTGGCCCTTGAGTTTAGAATCTTATCCAGATATGATTTTGGATGCTTATTCACCACAAGAAGTTTATACCAAAAATGATATCAAAAGAATTGTAAAGTATGCAACTTCTCATGGTATTAGAGTTATACCAGAAATTGATGTTCCCGGTCATGCAGCAGCTGGGTGGAAAAGAGCAGATCCAAAAGCTGTATCATGTGTTGATCAATTTTGGCGAGATCTTAAAAATCCAATTGCTGCTGCTCCACCTCCAGGTCAATTAAATCTTTTATATGATGGTACATATAAAGTACTTAAAAATGTATTAAATGAAGTCATGACTTTATTTCCTGATAAATACTTTCATATTGGTTTAGACGAATATAGACCAGCTTGTCGTACTGAACCAGAATATTCAAATTATATCAAACAAAATCATACTGATGAAGATGTTCTTGATCATTTTATGGATAATTTATTACCAATAGTCAGTAACAAGACTGTTGTTGCATGGAATGATGCGGTTACTGGTGATAGTGCTCCTTCAAAATTATCAAATGAAACTGTTATTCAACTTTGGCTTAATCATGTAAATCAAATCCGTAAAGTAGCTGATAATGGTCATAGAATGATTTATTCAATGGTTCATTACTTTTATCTTGATTGTGGCCTGGGTATTTGGGTTCCTATTAACAACAGATCATTTTATGGAGATTACTGTGCTCCATATAAAACATGGCAAAGAATTTATAATTTTGATTTTGCTCTACAAAATATAACCGCTGAACAACAAAAATTGGTATTAGGTGCTGAAGTTCCACTTTGGACTGAACTGCAAAGTTCTGAAACTGTCACAAGTTCGATTTGGCCAAGATCTGCTTCTCTAGGTGAATTGACTTGGTCAGGGAATAAATACAAAAATGGAACAATTAGAATTAAAGATTTTACACAAAGAATTTATAATTTTAGAGAATACTTGATAGCTTTAGGTTATAATGCTAGAGCCATTACACCAAAATGGTGTATTTTTCACCCTCATGCTTGTGATTATGCCGAGGTATGGGATCCAGTTGTTTCTTGAATATCTATGTTTTCAACAGAAATACAAATATTGTACTCCAAACAAGATCGAATGTAGTATCTTGATCTAAACCTATATCGTTAAATTCTTGTAATATTTTCTCTTCAAAGTCATTTTTCTCACCTACAGCTTCTTTATAACCATGATAAGCACTTGCTGATTTTAAGTAATTAATGAAATCGTTAATGGTACAATTCTTCTTTTCTAAAGAAAGTTCATCATCACCGGCACTTGGATTTTCAATAGTTGGTACAAATTTTCTAATTTTGATTTGTTTGAAATTATCTGGAATTTGCTTTGTTACTTCATTCAAATGATTTCTTAAGATATCTCTACCTGGTTGTTCCCAATAAGGTCCAATAAATCTAGAATCTTCATAGGTAAAGTTATCATACAAATCATTCAATCTTTTTATTGTTACCTTGTTGTTTAATTTTGTATCATTAACTTTTACAATTACTGGATCTACATACCCCCAATACGCAAGTACACCATTTTTATTAAGTAATTTTGAACAGTCTTCAAAAAATCTCGGATAGTCTTGAAACCAATGAATAGCTTGAGCTGAAGTTATAAGATCAAATTGATTTAAATTTTCTGGTTTTTTAACAAATGTCTCTGAAAATTCATTTTGAAACTCAACTCTTGATGACTCTACACCAAGTTGTTTACATCTTTCATCTCTTAAAGACTTTGCAGTTTCAATCTGTGGTTTTGAAAGATCAATACCAATGACGTGAGAGCTCAAGTTTAATAAAGGATAAGTTGCAACACCTGTACCACAACCTAAGTCTAGAGTATTTTTAATTGGAACTTTTTTTTGAGCAACTTTAGCAAGATAATCAGATAAGATTTTGTAAAAAGACTCGGGATAATGTGGCCTGAAAGAATTGTAATTCAAACTTTTGAAGTTTGCTTTTGAAAAGAGAGACATGTTGATGTTAATTGCGATTGATCTTCTTTATATAGATAATTTTTCGGAGCCGAGAAACTCCGACGCATAAGACCTGGAGGTGGGGATGGAAAGTTACAAACCAAAGAGACGTAAACCTAGGAGAGATATAGAAATGTGAGAGACTTTCAATAACGGTAATTTGTATAAAGTCGAAGCTTGAAAAGAAATGGCGTGCATTCGATATCACTACTCATAGAGATCTAACAACTATATCCTGTATAAACCTATAATCTGGGGTAACTCATCTCTTTCTCATAAACACGTAACAAGTTGTGAAAGCAATTGTTAACTTTGTTGTATTTCTATCCCAACCAAGAGATTCCAAATCTTTGAGGAAACGTTCGAGAATGTTGGTTTCATCTCCTGTTTTTTCCTTATAAGTATGATAAGCACTAAATGAAGATACATAATTAGAAAAATCTTGTGTTGATACATTTTCTTTAACGATGGCAAGATCTTCTTTAGAGTTTGGTCTTGGATTTGTCTCGGTTGGTTTAAATTTTTGAATCTTTATATCCTTAAATAATGTCTCTGGAATATGTTTATGAATTTCATCATAAAACCCTTTTATAATAGATCTACCTGGTTGTTCCCAATGATTACCTAATAAATTTGGATCATCATAAGCAAGATCCCAATAGATTTTATTGGCTTTCTCAAGAACTTCTTTCTTATTACCTTCACCATTATAATCAATAATTATTGGATCAACATAACACCAATAAGCTAAAACTCCATTATCTGCTAATAAATCATGACAATTGGAAAAAAATCTTGGATAATCTGTAAACCAATGAGCACATTCAGCAGCTGTTATCAAATTATAAGCCCCTTTGGATTCTGTTGCAAGTTCTTCGGCGGATTTTGCATAAAATTCAATCTTGGAGGTGTCTTTATTTAAAGCACTACATTTATCCAGTTTCATTGAATTTGCAGATTCTATCATACCTGAAGATTTATCCAATCCAATTACATTGTCACTGATAGTAAGTAAAGGATAACTTGCTACTCCAGTACCACAACCTACATCAAGGGTGTTTGAAATTGTAGAATTAGGATTGACATAAGATTTAAGGATTTGATAAAAAGATTCCGGATACTGAGGTCTAAAGGTATCGTAATTCTTGAACTTAAAGTTAGGTAAATTATACGTTGCCATTATAAAGTTTAGACATAGCAAGGTGTCCTTTTATATGTGAACTTAGATAGTTTCTGTGGGGTTGCAAAATCCCGGTTTCGGGCCGTTGCCGGCCAATATTGTAAACTATGTAATTATACCGGCTAACAATTTCTCTATATTCTATACTCTACCACATTCATCTAATTTATAAATACCCAATAAATATGCTAACCTTGTAACTACCAAATCAATTGCCATTCCAATTGAATCTCTAGCCAAATCAACTTTTGAACCATCAACTTCTTGCCAATTAACAGGTAATTCTTTTAGTTTTATATTTTGAATTTCACCTAAAAGTAAAACTTCAACATCAAAAATCCACCTTTCTGTATGCATATGGGGAAATATCATACTTAAAGCTTTCCTATTAAATAATTTAAATCCACATTGAGTATCTTGAACATCTCTAATACCAAATACGTATACTAATGTATGTAAACCATACATTAGAAAATTTCTAATAAAAGTTCTCTTAACAACTGCATCAGTATTTACCATATGAGCTCTTGATCCTATACCAATAGCTGGTCCATCAACAGATTCAACATACTTAACTAAATTATCAATATCAGAAAATTTGGTTGCACCATCAGCATCTGCAAACACAACATATTCACCTTTTGAATGTAATATACCATGACAAACTGCTCCTCCTTTACCTCTATTTTCTTTAAGTCTAATTGCTTTTAACACGTGAGGCTTTAATCCTAATTCATTTGCCTTTTCGATTGAAAATTCTGGTGTACCATCATTTGATGAATCATCAACAATAATAATTTCGAAATCATCTTGAGAATATTTGGATTTTAGATGATCTATACACTCTATAAGCATTTTCTCAAGTCTTTTAGTTTCATTATAACATGGAATTACTACACTTAAAGAAAGTTGAGGTTTAGAACTATCTTTACTTGTAATTCTATCACCTAAACGGAATTTACCTATAGTATTTGTCTCATAATAACCTTCAGATTCTAATTCTTTTCTAGGAGTATGTGATAAGAAGATTAGTGTTGTATATGCTATAGCAATCAATGCTATCACTATTGCAATACCATAACCAAACATACAACGTATCAAGAGATTTTCAAACTGTTATATTACGAGGTCGTGTATATGATCAAGTTAGAGACAAGGCCGTTTCATTGACATAAAAGAGTACAATGAAATTTTGAAGTTTATTATGACATAGATCCTAAATATATACGTGGTCTCTCACAGTTTATTTGCTAATTTTGTAACTCTATTATTTAAACATCTCGCATTATTCACAAAAATCTCAACCAATTCTTCAAATCTAATTGAGTCAGCACCAGATTTGAACTTATCAAATCCGTTAAATAGTTCTAGAGTATCAATTTCTAATTCAACTTCAAAATGTTGATCTTGTTCAATAATTTTTTTACCCAGTTTGTGTACTATTTCTCTTGGACTAAGAACTCTTGTTAAATCAAATTTTGTAACTGTTTGTCTGTGACTCCAAGATTGACGTTTCTTTACTCTTGTTCTTTGACCACTTCTCTTTGATATCGACTCAATTGTATTTTCTGGAACTGGATGTTCATATGATAATGATAGTCTAAGATCATACATTGATGAAGGATTATAAATGAATAAATCTGATATTCTATGTTTATTTATAGCAGTTCTTCTTTTGGAAGCGTTATCAGTAGTTACTCTTATTGACTTTGGTTGTTCTCCTCTATTTGCAACATTATGGAAGGTATCAGTAACATCACTTTCTAAGAAATTAAATTTCCGTTTTGGTTTTGAAGGATTGTAATTCAATCTTAATTTGTCTTGATAATTTTTTTCTAATTCCTCGAAAAATTGACACATATCATTCCATCCAACTTCATGAACATTCATTTCAAAAAACGAATTTGAAGTATTTGTAAAGATACATTCAGTAGAAACATCAATCGATATTCTTCTTTGAGTAGTTTTATCCATTATCGTACCAAACTTTAGTTCTAATTCAACTAATCTTCTATTTTCCATCGGTATCTCATTAAAATTTGCATATATCCATTCGGCAATTGTTCTTGTAAC
This sequence comes from Glucitozyma multigemmis, assembly GCA_030572295.1. NCBI lineage: Eukaryota > Fungi > Ascomycota > Pichiomycetes > Serinales > Debaryomycetaceae > Glucitozyma > Glucitozyma multigemmis. The sequence goes on from JAJLZT010000003.1 coordinate 762,048, forward strand.
TGATGGAGGTGGAATCACTCCAGTAATTGAACATTCTAAATCAGTACTTACAGTTGATGTTGGATCAAATACAGGTCTTTCCGATAAGCTTGAATGGAAAGATTCTTGAATTTCATGTATGTGATTATTTGTCTTTTTAAAAGGTTGTGAAGGTGTACATTCTTGTGCCCATATTGGAGGTGTAGTATATCTTTTAGGTTTATTATTAGACTTTAAGGCTAGGATACGTTTCATTTCATCTGTATCTTCTTCCTTCCCATTCACAGTTTTAGTTGATTTCTTCGCTGTGTTTAAGTCAACATCATTATCATTTGTTATACTTGCAATTGAATTTCGTTTAATTGATGTTGGACTTTCTGTTGGTGAGATTGTTATTTTAGAAACATCTGTTATGATTTTAGATTCCTTTTCATTTGTGTCTTTATGATCAACTTGTTGTTTTACTTTTGAGATTTTTGGTGCCGATTCATTTAATAATGAGACAATAGACAGTCTTGATTTACCATTATCACTTTGCGCAAAGCTACTATCTATATCATCACCATCACTTTGTGGTGAATCATTGTTTAAGATTGAACCAACATTCATCTGGTTTAATATAAAATTGAGAAGGAAGTTATGTGTGGGCCATTCGCGTGTCACGTGTGTTGATTGAGGTCTGGCAGAGCTCACTACTTCCACGAAGCTACAACTCTTTCGTTGATTATTTCTCTACAATTACAAATTGTTTACTGATAACCTTGTCTCTCTCTCACATTTCAATGTATTCAAATTAATTTATCTAATCTCTCTTTTACAGCATCAATAAATCCTTCAGTTGTAACATAACTTTCTCTATTTGTTTTACCTTGAGCTAAAGATAAATCTTTAGTCATTTTACCATCAATTGCAACTGTTTCAATTACTGCTCTTTCTAATAATTCACCAAATTTACTAACTTCAGGAGTATCATCTATTTTACCTCTTTGGATCAAACCTCTTGTCCAAGCAAATATAGATGCAATTGAATTAGTTGAAGTTTCCAATCCTTTTTGATGTTGTCTATAGTGTCTAGTGACAGTACCATGAGCAGCTTCAGCTTCAAATGCTTTACCATCTGGAGTCATTAAAACTGATGTCATCAAACCTAATGATCCAAACCCTTGAGCAACAATATCAGATTGAACATCACCATCATAATTCTTCATTGCAATTATATATCCACCTTTTGATTTTAACATTTGCGCAACCATATCATCAATTAATCTATGTTCATACCAAATACCAGCTGCTTCAAATTTGGATTTATAGGTAGATTCATATAATTCTTCAAAAATATCTTTAAATCTACCATCATATTTCTTAAGAATAGTATTCTTTGTTGATGAAAACAAATTTAATTTTCTTTCTAAAGCTAATCTAAATGAAGATTCTGCAAATGCTGTAATTGATTCATCAGTATTATACATTGCTAAAGCAACACCTGGTCCTTTATAATCATATACTGGATAAATTTCTTCGGGTGATCCATCATCAGGTTTAAAAACTAATTGGAGTTTACCAGCTTTTGGAATCACAAGATCAGTTGCCTTATATTGATCACCAAACGCATGTCTACCAATTATAATTGGTTTTTCCCATTGAGGTACAATTCTTGGTATATTATCAATTACAATTGGCTCTCTAAAGACTGTACCACCCAAAATATTTCTTAAGGTACCATTTGGTGAAAGCCACATCTTTTTCAAGTTAAATTCTTTTACTCTTGCTTCATCGGGTGTAATTGTAGCACATTTCACACCCACGGAATATTTTAAAATCGCTTGAGCTGCATCGATTGTAACTTGATCATCAGTTTCATCTCTATATTCAATACCTAAATCATAATATTTCAAATCGATATCCAAGTATGGTAAAATGAGTTTATCTTTTATAAAATTCCAAATGATACGCGTCATTTCATCACCATCCATATCAACAATAGGATTTTTCACTTTAATCTTTTCAACCATATTTAATTATCTGAATTCAAAACATTGAATCTGATGACTTTATATACTTTTGATCTGGTTGGTGTAGGGGTGTTACCCCAATACCTATGAGGGGTTGAAACTGTACGATCTATATCAGCTAAAGTCAGGTATTCTTCTTTAAAATTCTCGGTTTAAGTACAGAAAAAACAGATGATAAGAATGTGTTCTTTATGGTTCCAATACATCAATGTATCGTTAGAATTTACGTGTTGAAAATGGTTTGTTCTTGGAATTTTTGGTTCTGGAGTGTATATAAAAATCTTTATTTTCTGGAGATATTAACAATATTTGTAATACAAGTGTAATTAATCGGTAGTTTTCGGGTGCGATAAACGCCGGGAATTCCCAAAATCCAACACCAAAGAGTGAAAATTTTAGATAGTAATGTATTTAGCTATTTAGAGACATTGCGTTTTTTTTTAGCTTTTGCACCCAATTATCATAATTATAGGGCTTCGTATATCGTATCGTATTTGATTTTCCGGGTAATAATCAATATTGATTGGTACACGAACATTTTCAAGTATAAAAACAAAAGCCCATCGCGAAATCTAATAGTATGCGAATTCTTTACTTTACCAATTGTATGTAATTTGTTGTGATGATAACCTAACTCAGCTCACTCTTAGTTACGACGATGCTGATAATTTCCTTTTTCCAACATTCATCTTATCTGATTCAAACCCCATACTAACTTTAGCAGAATTTCATTTAGTACTTATTGGACTTTTAGGTCTTAAATCATCAATTTCTTTTGTTTGTTCAACTAAATATTGAGTTTTATCACCCATTTTCAAACTTTTATTCTTTATTAAAGATTTTCTTTCAATTTCTCTCATATATAAAGTTTTATCAAAATTATCTAACAAGATATCTGGACTCATTATAACCCAACCCGGTCTTAATCTTACAGTATTATTATAACCAATTTTTGATGGGATGATATGAAGTCTTCTATTTGAATTTGAAAAGTTTTCTGCTACTCTATAGATTGTGTCTGGTATTGCAGATAAGTTTTTTTCAATTGATAAATCAGTATCAACATTACAATGAATTAAATCTTTATCATTACTTCTTCTGACTGTACCAGTAATACACATCCAACAATGCCATTGTTGATTCTCCAAAAGTGAGTTATCATCATCAAACGTGTTTGTATTTTTGTCTACTGGTATAAATACTAATTCTTCTGATCTTCTAAATTTCTTGTGCCATACATCTGAATTCAAAATTTTCGTCAATTCTAAAATCTTTTGACTTGTAGACCAAATAAATAAGAATCCTGGTTTTGAACAAAGTTCATATAAAGGAATCTGTTTCAAAATTGGTAATATAAATTGATTTTCTACAAGTGCACCAATCATTATAACATCAAATTGTAATTTGTACGACTTTATCCATTTATTAAGAGTTGGTACTATCTGATTTGTTTCTATTCGTATTCCATAAGGTTTTGTAGAATGTTTTTCAATCTGTTGTCTTTTCAATTGTTTAAGTTTCTTCAATTTTGGATAGCCTTCAATTGGATCATTTACATTCTTTATATAGTTTAAAGGTGATTTTCCTTGGTGGATATAGTTATTTGTATAATCGTTTTCCATAATGTTGATAAATAACACCTTACCAGTAAGATTTATATAGATCCATCTTCTTCACCCTTCTTCTTCCTCTTTCAGTTTCAATCGAATTGGTGAAACTCTTCAAGCTTATATAAAACAACTGATTTCCTTCATTTGTTGTAACAAATTTGTACAAGTTACTTAATTTAGTCGTGACAATAAAATGTTTGTATGTAGGTACAAGTATAAGGGTGAGATAAGTGTATACAGGTATGATTGCAAATTGAAACCACAATCATGTCTAGTGATAGTAGTCTTGAATACTATTGTCGTAGAATAAAAGAGTCCTCTAACAATGAAGACTTGATAAAGAATCTTGGATACTTTAATCAACAAATTACACCAAAAAATCTACTCTTTTTCCTCTCAATAAATTATTTTGAACAATTAATATATAAGTTATATGATGATGATACAAATCTTAATGAACAGATTTTTTCTCTTTTTGAAACACTTTTACAATCAACAGATGATTTGAGTAGATTTGGAAGATGCTTTGGATTTTTTTTTAAATATTTTGTTGATTTCAAGTATACTAAATCAATTTTGTATTCAAGTTTAATACCCAAATTTCTTTGTAGATGTACGGAAAATCCAAAGCTAATAGAAAATTGGTTTCAAATTGAAAATTCTAATCGGATTGAACAGAATAATTGGAGAATGCTTCCAATTTATAATCTAATCATTTCAAGTTTATTTGATAGAAATCATCCAAATAGTAAAGAATATTTGTATCAATTAATTTGTATTGATAGCAAGTTATTAGTCACGTGGTTTGAAGTAGTCTCAGACTTAAAACATCGATTTTCTGAAAAATTCAAGTCACATGATTATACAAATTTAGATCTATTTTTTAGGATTGTTAGTTTGAATAAAATCAAATTTGAAGAAGAACTTTTTAGATTTGATTGGAGCTCTGGATTTTTTGATTTGGCATTAAAATATCCAGAAAATTCACAAATTGAAAAATTGGTTGTTTCAAAATTCACTGAGGATTTTGATATTTATCTCATAGAAAAACTAGTACTTAATAATTGGACCAATCTATTTCAAAATGAAATTCAACTTAAACAAGACAAAGACCTCCTTTATGAATTTCGTGAAATGGCATCAAAAACGCAACGGATGTCATATTCCATTTTCGAAGAAATGCTCAAATTAAATTTTGCACCCATTACCTCAATACTATCAAATGAAATGAAATTACCTAAAAGATTACTTTCATACTTGATGAACTTTTTCAATAATAAATTCGAAGTCAATAGAACCTTGACTAATGTTTTAATCGAATTACTTAAAAGAGGAATTTCAATTTTCAATAGTGATTTCATGTTGATAATGAACTTTTTACTGGAAAGTCTTGAAATTTATCAAAAATCTAATAGGATTTTGCAGCCTACAAAGGTTTTGGTTGATGCATTATCTTTTCAAATTCCTTTTACTAATGAGAGAGAGGATATACTTTTGAATTTAAATTTGTTATCTGAATTTGAAATTCAACTTTATTGTTATGTAAAAATGTTACTGATGCGAAATATCGTGGAGGTACTAAAGTAGAAGGACCGTAATGTTTAAAATGTAATTTTGTAATTTTTGCAATTTTTGCAAATTTTGAAGAATTTTGGTTGGTTAGAAATTTTGAAGTTTGGCTTAAAGAGAAAGGTGTAGCTTTTTTTGATAAAGAGAATGTGGTTTTATATAATCGAATAACCCTTCTGTATTCATATGAAAACTGTTTATTGTCTTATGCTAATATTCAAAAGCCATACCAATTTAACTCAATAATGGTTGCGTGGTCTAGTTGGTTATGGCATCTGCTTAACACGCAGAACGTCCCCAGTTCGATCCTGGGCGGAATCATTTTTTTCTTTTTGCAAAATCTTTCTAGTAAGAACTCATATCCAAATCTACTATTCGTTAAGCTATCCTCATTTACATAATCTACACTATTCGCTCTCTCCTCCTTTCCTTCCCTCATTGCTCTCCTCTACTACATGTTATTTCGCAACTCAAATTTTACAGGTTGATCAAATTATTTTACAGTTTAGCTCCAACGAAAATAGCCAGAAAAACTAACCAACCAAATCGAAATAATTCAGTAAACAAGAAGTAGAAGAATAAAAGGGTATGTAATAGTAATAATTAGTGTTTTATATAGCATATGAACTAATTGAGAGAATTGTCTTTGTCTTGAGCTCTTTCCCGAGAATCAAAACTAATTACTCACTGATCTTTCCAAAGCTATGTAACTCCAAAGAGTCTCTACTAACATCAGATGTCTGAACAAAAAATAGTAAAACCATCACAAAACTTGTTGAATGATAAATGGGATGTTGTATTATCGAATACATTAATTAAAACTGGTTTAGGTTTTGGTGGTGGAGTTTTAGCTTCTGTTTTATTATTCAAAAGAAGATCATTCCCAGTATGGTTAGGTGTTGGTTTTGGTTTAGGTAGAGGTTATTCTGAAGGTGATGCAATCTTTAGATCAAATCTTGGTTTAAGAACTATCAAAGCTTAAGGAACAAAAGTTTTCAAATTGAAAGATTGGGATAATAGATACGTATATACATTAAGGCTTTTGCCATCTTATTGATCTTATAGCATTGTGCTAAATTGTAGGAAAAGAGTAGATTAGAGTGGATGAATTGCAATCATAGTCTTGGGGTCTCTATAACTCTTAATACGACATCGCGACATATACTTTATATCGAGTATGGACCCAACCAATGGCAATTTGGATCTCTATGAATTCCTTTCGCTAAAAGAAACGGCAAGTCAAGCTGATATAAGAAAGCAGTATAGAAGAAAAGCTTTAATTTACCATCCAGATAAAAATCCAAGTGAAGATGCAAAATCAACTTTTGATCTTCTTTCAAAAGTCTATTCTATACTCTCTGATTCTAATCTTAAAGCCCAATATGATAAAATAAGAAAGTACAAGCTTGAAAAACAAGAGGATGACAAATTACTTGATGAGACTACAAAACGATTTAGAGATGAATTGCAAAAGGCAGAACTAGATGCTAGAGCAGTTTATCAATCTACAAATGATGGTTCAAAACGAAAACTAGAACTAATGAAAGAAGATGGTCATAGGAAAATCAAGGCTCTTGATAAAGAATTGAACTCAATTTCAAACGTTTATGTTCCATTCACGGATATTGATGTTGACCACAACTTCTCTATTCTTGATAGTGATTTATCAAACAAAGTGATTGTAAAATGGAGACATAAACCTCAACTTGTATCTCTCTTCACTTCAGATGTTCTAGGGGAAATTATGTCAAAGTTTGGTTCAATTAAAGAATGTCTTATTTACCCTCATTTCTTTAATACTGATTATGATACTGGATGTATATCGTTTTCGGAGGAGAGAAGTGCAAAGCTAGCAGTAGGTTACGATTTTGGGTCGCTGAATGGAATCTGGAAAGGGACAAATGTTGAAAAGTTGGCTGAGTTGATATATAGTTGTTCGTGGCAAACAAATAGAGCTGACAAGCAAGCCGACGAGCAAGCTGAACCACATTCTACCTCTTATATAGACAGTGTCTTTGAGGATTTGATTGTCAGAAATAAGTTATCTACATAATCTGTTTGACCCGTATCTGAGATAAATTCAATCAACACAAAGATATCCCCTTATTGGACAGTTTTTCTTTGACGGTACCCTGAGCAGAAACCGACCAGAGTTTGTCAAACTACACCAAAATCTGTATAATATATATATTAATCATCACGCCAATTTACCCAAACTTCATCTGTTCTAAATCTTTGTGTACAAACAGTATCTGATAATTTGTTGATTTGTCCCATTCTATAACTTAGTAAACCAGCATGTGCAATCATTATTCCGTTATCAATACAAAATCTCTCATCAGTTGCATAAACTGATCCGTTTTTACGATCGTTTACCATTAATGACATCATTTCTTGTAAACGTTCATTCGAACCAACTCCACCAACAATTAAAACTTGATTACTTTGGACATGTGCCATTGCACGTTCTGTTATTTCTACCAACATTGAAAATAAAGTCTCTTGTAAAGAGAAACATAGATCTTCTGGAGTTATCAAGTCACCAGTTTCATCATCAACCAATTTCTTATTTCTGTTATCTGAAAATAAGTCTTTAGCAAGTCCATCAACATGAGCAAGGATTCCAGACATTGAAAGATCCATACCTTTGACTGTATAAGGTAAAGGTACCAAAATCTTTCCTTTTTTGGCCATTTGTTCTATATTATAACCTGGAGCAGGATCGTTTGGAATACGTAATGTTCTTGCAAATCTGTCTAAACAATTACCAATTGCTATATCAAGTGTTTCTCCAAAAATTCTATATCTTTGTTTAGAGTATGCAATTACTTGAGTATTACCACCACTAACATATAATACAACTGGATTTTGTGCACCGGTTATTTCACGTCCCATTTCAATATGTCCAACACAATGATTTACACCTACAAGAGGTAGATTCCATAGTTGGCTTAAAGTTCTAGCAGCAATAACTACACTTTGTAAAGGTGCACCCATCCCTGGTCCTTGTGTAAAACAAATACAATCTAAATCTGAACCTGTAACACCAGCATCTATAAGTGCTTGTTTTATAATCCTAACTACCCAATTTCTATGATGACGTGCAGTGTCTCTGGGAAGAAAACCTTCTCCAGGTGGTGTTATATATGTATGTCTTACATTAGATAAAACTTCAGCTCGATTAGTTTCCGATAAAGCACCTGACTTATGCTTTATTACACCTACACCTAATTTATTTGCAGAACCTTCAAGACCAAGTGCAAGGTGAAATGTCTTTCCTGGCTTTAAATTTTCATCAAGATCAATTGTCATGTAGATTATAGATCATCTCAAAGTATTTATGAGAGGTAGTGCGATACACATTTAGATAAGTATGCGATGAAAGGTAAACAAGCTAAGCTTGTAGATCAGTTGTTTGTACATTAGCTTGACTTCATTCTTATATCAAACTTTGTATTCATATTATATCATGACAAGAATTGATGAATTACTTGCAAGTACAGAAAAGTCATGTGAAAATATTCAAGGATTAATATTTAATCCACCTGGAATATTCATAAATGCCTTTGTTCATGAACCTCCAATTACAAAATTACTTAAAGATGCCCAAAAACACGAACAACAACTATTTAAAAAGACAAAACCAACTTTCAATAACTATGATGAAGTCAAACTAGAGAGAATTGATGGTAATTCTCATTATATAGAAAATAGTTTTATTGAAGAACCAGATAAAATTATTGGACCAATTGTCAACTTACCTCATATAAGAAATAATGTAACATCACAAAACTTGCCAAAGGGACTTATACCGAAGTTGAATTCTGAATCCGTGGAAGATTGTTGTAACGCGTTATCAAATCTTGTGCAAGAATACCCCAAATTTTTAGAAGATGACTCGTTACTAAAATACATAGCTGATAACAAAAAGGAATACACCACGTTAACTAACGAGATTTCAGAATTGGAAGACATGGTAGAAGAACAAAGAAAGCATTTAAAATATTACAATATGCCCTCTGATTCAACAGAAGAGGAGGTTGATGTTAATGAACTAATAAGAGCAGAAGAAAAGGAAATTGAAGCATTAGAGGAAAAGTTAAGTGTACGAACATAACGATACATAGAAGTAAATTAGTGATTATATATTATCGATTAATTTAAATAGAAGACAAGATATCGGAATCACCAGCATCTAAAATAGCTAAAGTACCAACTCTGAATAATTTACCACAAACGGTACCTAATTCATTGTTACCACCTTGGAAGTAGTAGATTTGAGTCTTTGACAACATAGCGTAGTATTCCAATTCGGATTTTCTCAAAACTGGGGTGTTACCGGCAATGATAACTAACTTGGCTTTACCAGTTCTTAATGACTTAACAACTGATTTGTAACCTAAGGTATATTTACCAGATTTGATAACTAAACCTAATTTTGAGTTAATGTTTTCTTGTTTGTTTTGTTTTTGGGCCATCTCTGTGTATTTGTCACTCCGGTCTTAATATGAAAAGTGTGCTTGTTGTAGCTGACTTGTAGTGAAGCTTTTTGCGATGAATGAAAAATTTCCAATCGATAGAGTTACCCGGAGTTCAGATTGTTAGAAACAGATCTTACACGTGACAATATAAACATTAATATATGCAAATTTCTCATTTCCAAGGGCTAAAGCCCTATATATTAGCTCGAGCTTTGAAATTAAATTAAATCTGCATATAAAATCTCAAATTTTTCAATCAGTCTCACACCGGGGCAAATTTGGATTAACAAAATCTCGTTGAAAAATTCATACTAGAAACTAACAAATACAATGAAGGTTGAAGTTGATGCATTTTCCGGTAGCAAGATCTACCCAGGTAGAGGTACCTTATTCGTAAGAGGAGACTCAAAAGTCTTCAGATTCCAATCCTCAAAGTCTGCTTCTTTGTTCCACCAAAGAAAGAACCCAAGAAGAATTTCATGGACTGTATTATACAGAAGACAACACAAGAAAGGTATTTCTGAAGAAACTTCAAAGAGAAGAACTAGAAGAGCTGTCAAAAACCAAAGAGGTATTGTCGGTGCTTCATTAGAATTGATTAAAGAAAGAAGATCTCAAAAACCAGCTGACAGAAAGAAGGCTAGAGATGATAAATTAGCCAAGGACAAGGAAGCTAAGAAGAATGCTAAAGTTGCCAGAAAAGCTGAAAAGGCCAGATCTGCTGCTGCCGGCGCTTCATCTAAATTCTCTAAGCAACAACAAAAGGGTGCTTTCCAAAAAGTTCACGCTACCTCCCGTTAATATATTTAATATATTGTAAAGTTACTTAGATTATACGTAGATTATGGATACATGGTTATTATTTACAATTTATACTCTCCTGTTGCAATTCCTTTTGAAAGTCTACTTAGTATAACTTCTCTTTTATCTCCTTTTTTGAACCCAAAGTAAAAAGTCTCGGTGCTATGTATGTAGATGAGCTTACCTTGTTTTAGTATAGTATTGTAAAATGATACAATAGCACCAAAGTAAAGTCTATTTATACCATGTTGACTATATCTATTTTTTATTTCCTTGATTAGTTTTGTAGATATATCCTCATCTTCTGGAGAAACCTGATTAATAATGAAATTTGCTAGTTGCAAATTAATTATATCGTCACCATCTCCACTACACATACAACAAATATTCCAGTCATTCATGGTTTTAAAATCTATTCCACATCCTATTAGACCCGCACATCCAATTCTACCAGGTAATTTGAAAAAGTTACCTCCTGAAGAAGTGTAAATGGTTGTGTTATCGGAATCATATTCTATTAAACCAATGGTATCAGAAACTTCAAAAGAGAATTCTTGTTTAAGGTGATTTTTATAATAGTCATAAATCTTCTTCAGAGAGGTCAGTATCAAATTTGGAGGAGTTCTCGATTGATGCTTTATTAACATGGGTCTACTTAAACCTAACTTAGATTTATTGTACAACTCATCAATTTTGGAATACTCTTCTAATAGTGCAGTTATAGGCAATTTATCTTTTATATTATACATTGAACCTTTTTGAAGCTTTCCATGTTTTAATTCTATATAACTTGCATCACACTCAACTGTACCTTCATTAGTTAAAGAAGAACCATATCCGGTATTAGTTAAAGAGGAAGTTTCGATGACTTTACTACTTTCTAGTATATTATGTTTTAGACTGGCTTTTATTAATTTTTTATATTGTTCATTTTTTGTATGTGAATGATTTCCAGCACCAATATGAACTATAAGCATAATGCTTTGAATTTCGCATCTACATATATATTATAGTTGGGTAAAGAGTCGAACTTGAGTTTTTGACGCAGATTTAGCCACTACGCTACAAAGGTGTTTTTCGAAAATTTCTCAATTATAAACCAACTGCATCTCTTGCTTATTGATAGTACACACGTTGATTTAATCAAATCAATTGAGATGATGTAAACTTCAATACAATCCTGAACAACAAAAACCTGGCAATTAGGTCATTCAAGCCTCTATTCTCAAACCTCGAAATGAAATCTTTCAAGATGTTAGGTTATGGTATATATAATGATCTAAGGACTAGATTACCATTCTATACATCAGATTTTAAAGATGGTTGGAATTATAGAGTTATACCAAGTACTACATTCATCTTCTTTACTAATTTATTACCAGCAATTGCATTTGCTCAAGATATGTTTGACAAAACTGATAATCTGTATGGTGTTAATGAAATACTAATGTCATCAGCTATAGCAGGAGTTTGTTTTGGATTATTTTCAGGTCAACCATTATGTATTGTTGGTGTTACAGGACCAGTTGCAATATTTAGTTATACAGTATATGAATTGATCCATCCAAGAGGTACACCATATTTCCCATTTATGTGTTGGATTTATCTATGGTCTATGATATTTCATTTTATAATAGCAGTATTTAATTGGGTATCATTTTTAAAGATCATTAGTCAATTCTCGTGTGAAGTGTTTGGATTTTTTATATGTGTTGTTTATCTTCAAAAAGGAGTACAAATCCTAAATAATCAATTTATAACGCTAGAAGCTGGGTTTTTATCTATAATAATTAGTGTATTGATGACTATATTTGGAGTTGGAAGTGGGTTATTTGGCAATCTACATTATTTTAGACCTTGGATTAGAAAGATTTTTACAGATTATGGTGTACCACTACTGGTTATATTTTTCACTGGATTTATTCATTTTGGTGGACATTTAAGTGAAGTTAAATTAGAACATTTACCAATAACAAAATCATTCCAACCAACAGCTGATAGAGGTCATGGATGGTTTATACATTTTTGGAAAATATCAATTGGTGATGTATTTTTAGCAGTACCATTTGCAATTTTACTTACATTCTTATTTTACTTTGATCATAATGTTTCATCATTGATGTGTCAACTGAAAGATTATCCATTGAAAAAACCTGGATCATTTCATTGGGATTTTGCTTTATTAGGTCTTACAACTGGTATTGCAGGTTTAATTGGTATACCGGCACCAAATGGATTAATACCACAAGCGCCATTACATACAGAATCTTTAGTAGTTCATTCAATAACTGGTAAACCTGAAAGTGTTGTTGAGCAAAGAATTACAAATACTGTTCAAGGATTATTGACATTTGTCATGATGACAAGACCATTTTTAGTAGTATTAGGGTTGATCCCACAAGCAGTTTTAGCAGGATTATTCTTTACCATGGGGATTACAGGCTTAAACGGTAACCAAATGACAAATAAAATTCGATTTTTGTTTTTGGATAAAGCTTATATAGAACTGGAACAATGTGAAGAATATTTTAAAGAGATGTCGCTATTTGATAGAAAATGGTTTATTGTTTATCTAATATTACAACTAATTGCATTTGCATTTGAATTTGGTATAACTTGTACCAAAGGAGCAGTTGGATTTCCTGGAGTACTTATGTTTTTTGCAATCTGTGCTCAATGGGTTTGGCCCAAAATAATTCCGAAAGAGGAATTAGATCGACTTGATGGGGAAGTTGCCGATGAAAAAATTATTCGAAATTTGCAGGTTGAAAAAGTTAAATATTGAGAAAGAGGTATAGATACGGAGGAGTTACGAAGTCACGATGTTACGAGTTCACGGAGTCACGGAGTCACGGAGTCTCCAACGGAGTCTTTAGAAGAGCCAATGGAATGCGGAATATTTATAGAAACTCTGAGGGATAAAAGATTTCTTGGTACCTTAATCAGATTATACAGTTTATGAGTGTCGATTTGTTACAATTGTTAGTCCCAATACAAAGATCGTGACGAGGAAGTTTATTAAATACAGTGAGAATAAAAGGAAATATAATAGGAGGTAAGAGGGGTGGTATAATGGTCAGATGTGAATAGGAGTTCAATATCAATCTGATACCATTTCATCTGTCAAATGATGCACATGAAAAATATCTGCATGAATTTATTTTAAGCGATGCATAAAAAAAATCAAAATAGAAAGGTTAATGATATTCGATGACAAGACACCACACATACTTCCATACTCAAAAAAAAAAATTGAATCATCAAACATACGGCGCACTGCCACCTATCCACATGTTATACTAATTTAGTAAACTATTTACTTTGAGGGATTTATACAATATTTACGTAAAGGTGCAAAGTAAGGAAAGACAATTGGTCTTCTTGATTTTGTGTAATTTCGATAAGGTAAACGACGCTACCTCTTCTAAAGTTGTAAGTCAAATTTTTATGACTGGACGCAAAATCCCTCATACTTAAGATGATTTTAGATGTTAGGACTAAAGGATTTCGTAATTAAGCTTCCATTAGATAGTGAAAGATCTTTTTGTAAAATTTGGATGAATTTTGTATAAATATCGATAAATGTCTTTCGGTTCAAACTTCAGTTTTGATGAGTTCAGAGAGAGATTTAGAATCTGTAAATAGTAAAGAAATTGATGATGCTACATCATTAGATTCAAATGAATTGCCTGGAAACTCTACGTCAATTAGATTTGATAATACACCAAAACCAAAATCAAAAAAGAAAAGAAGATTGTCATTTCATGGATCTCATTCACGTTTTGGTTCACAATCATCAATCTTTACTATAAATGAGAAGGTGCCACCTGAAGCGGTTTTACCAACTGCTTTCAGAACAGTTTCGCATAAAATCGATGATGATATCGTTTCAACTTATCATGAGGAAACTTCGCATACCTCTAAAGACAAAACTGCTAAAAATTTAGCAACTTTAACTTGGCACACTGATGAAGTTTCAAGAGTTGTTGAAAAATTAGGTTCTGATGTCACAAATGGTTTAACACCTCTGAATCACCAAAAGTTTCAAAAATTGTATGGCTTAAATATTCAATCAAAACCTTCAAATAATTGGCCAAAAAAGATTTTTCTATACTTTTTCAGTGGATTTGGTTCTTTATTATTAGTTGCTGGGATCTTGTGTATTATAGCGTGGAAACCTTTAGGACAACCTCCAGCTATAACAAATTTGATTTTAGGTATTATTCTAATTGTTGTATTTATTGCAGCAGCAGCTTTTAACTTTGTACAAGATTTTTCAAGTTCAAGAGTCATGGAGAGTATAAATAATATGATCCCAATGGATTGTATGGTTATTAGAAATGGTGAAAGACAATTAGTTGAAACAACAAGTTTAGTACCAGGAGATTTAGTATTATTAGAAAGTTCATCAAAAGTTCCAGCTGATATTAGAATTATAACTAATACATCAGATTTAGCATTTGATAGAGCTATACTTACAGGAGAATCCAAACCATGTATTGCCACCCATAAACCAGATTCACCAAACTCAAATTATTTAGAATCAAGTTGTATTGCAATGCAAGGTACATTTATTGTTTGTGGTCATGGAATGGGTATCGTTGTTAATACTGGTAATGATACTATATTTGGTCAAATCGCAAAGATATCATCACAGAATAGAAAAGGATTATCACCATTACAATGGGAAATTCTTCAGTTTGTTTTACTTGTTTCAAGTGTTATCCTTATATTAATCATACTAGTTATTATATTATGGGCTGCTTGGTTAAGACATTCTTATCCAAATTGGATTAATGTACCAACTTTAATTGTTGATCTTGTTTCTGTTACAGTTTCATTTATCCCTGAAGGTTTGCCAATTGCATTAACAATGTGTTTAATTATAACTGCTAGTGCAATGAAAAAGAACAATATATTATGTAAATCTTTAAGTATAGTTGAAACTTTAGGTTCTGTTAGTGTTTTATGTTCAGATAAAACTGGGACTTTAACCAAAAATCAAATGACAGTTACTTGTGCTGCAATTGGAGAACATGTTATTGATGACTTTAGTGATATAGAGAAATTATCTCCTGGTTTGAATTGTTTAACTTCAATTGCTTCTTTATGTAATGAAGCTTATTTTGATGTTACTTCTATGGATTTACCAATTGAACAAAGGAAAATTAAAGGTAATGCAACCGATAAAGCATTATTAAAATTTACAGAAGAATTAAATCCAGAAGCAAAACTAGGTTGGACTAAGAAAGCTGAAGTTTCCTTTAATTCAAAGAATAAATATATGATTCAAGTTTTTGAAACTACAGATTTAAATTCTTGGGATAATATGAATTTGGGTGATATTCCCCAACAAAGTTATTTATTTGCAATGAAAGGAGCACCTGATATTTTAATGAATAGATGTGAATATTTCATGAATTCAAATGGTGAAAAGATCAAACTTAGTTCAGAACAAATGGTTGAACTTGTAAATATTCAAACAAAATGGTCAAAAAATGGTCAAAGAGTTTTATTGCTAGCTTGTAAAAGTATATCTAAAACTAGCATTGATTCTATAATTGATGCAAATGATAAAGTCGATGTTCTTAATAAAACTGGTGAAGAAGGTTTAATTTTGGTTGGTATGGTTGGTATTTCTGATCCACCAAGAGACAAAATGGGTGCAGTTATTGATACACTTAAAAATGCTGGAATTAAAATTGTTATGGTTACTGGTGATTTTGAATTAACTGCTGTTGCAATTGGTAGAAAATGTGGGATTGTTTCAAGTAGAGATGAAGATATAGATTATTTCAAACACCTAAAATCAGATTATCCAATTATTGAAAAACCCCAAAAAATTGATCTAGAAGAAATTGATGGTACAATTGTTATATCAGGTCCACAAATGGCTGAACTTTCTGATAATCATTGGGAAAATTTAACAAAGTATAAAGAAATTATCTTTTGTCGTACAACACCTGAACAAAAATTAAGAATTGTTACCGAATTTCAAAAACGTAAACATATTGTTGGTATGACAGGTGATGGTATTAATGATGCACCATCATTGAAACAGTCAGATATTGGGATTTCAATTGGTGATGCAACCGATGTTGCAAAAGAAGCTGCTGATATAATTTTGATGGATTCTATCTATTCAATTGTACTTGCTTTGAAATATGGTAGATTAGTTTTTGAAAACTTGAAAAAGATTTTGGCTTATTTATTACCAGCCGGGACATTTGCAGAATTATGGCCAGTATTACTTAATGTGATTTTTGGTTTTCCTCAAGTGTTATCATCATTTTGTATGATTGTTATTTCATGTATAACTGATTGTCTTGCTGCAACAATGTTATCATTTGAAAAATCCGAAAGAAATGTCTTAAAGAAGAAACCAAGAAGTGTTAGTGGAGAAAGATTAGCTGATAGAAATTTGATTTTACAAGCATATTTTTTACTTGGTACTTGGTTTACATTTACATCTATGTTCCTTGCATTTTTGGAATTTAAAAGAAATGGCATACCATTTTCTTCTTTAAACATGTCTTATGGTACATTTTTACAATTGAAGAACTACCTTCAAACGAGTAATGTTGCATCTTCAATCTATTTTAATAATTTGGTTATAATGCAATTTTTCAATTTAATGGCAGTTAGAGTTAGATACTTGAGTTTATTCCAACAAACTTCAATTTTTGATAAAGCCAATCTTAAGTTTGCATTTGTTGTTGTATTCAATCTTTCTGTAACATTTATAATTAATTATGTTCCAGGAATTCAATTGGCTTTGAATTCAGGTCCACCATCAGTTGAATATTATTTTATTTCGATTGGATTTGGGATGATTTTGTTTACATTTGATGAATTAAGAAAGATGTTTGTTAGAAGAAACCCAAAGTCATTGATCGCTAAATTTGCATGGTAAGTATAAATAGAATATATATATAATGTATAAGTAGAGGTGGGAGAGTGATGTAGTGAGATTGGTGAACTTAGACCAGGACTGAGACCAGGACTGAGATAGGTAGTCACACGAGTGACCCAGTAGCGACACCAGTAGTGAGACCAGGAGGTGTGGCCGCGAGGTATAAAAAACCATCCAATGAGACCAACAGCGTACTGAGACCACTAGTAGTATCATCAAGTAATAGATAATTGGATCATCAAAGAGTTTATGTACGTAGGTATTAATGAATATTTATGTAAATTTGTTTGTGTAGTTGTGTAGTTTATTAGATTTTTTTTTGCAATGACCTTCTTTCCTCCTATTTATTGTCTGACTCTAATAACCATTGTTTATATGAATTTTTTACTTTTAACTCAACAGTTTGAATATTTGCCAATTCAGAATCTTCACCATCTTGATACTTGATATCCAAATTTTCACATTGTTCAAGGCATTTTAAAATTGTTTTTGATACATCTTTATTAGGATTTGCATTTTGAATCCCATTTACAATAATTTGAACTCTTTTAAAATTTAAAATTAAAGAAAGTGGTACCCAACCTTCTTGGTTCATATTCTTTCTAAGGTAAACATCTTTTACTAAATTTTCTAAAGAAAAGTAATAATCTATTTGACTTGTTAATGCATGTTCAGGATCTTGTTGAGATGAGATGGGTGGCGGGATTTGTGATTGATGGAATTGTAGTGGATATGAATTTGGGAATGTATTGTAACCATTCAAATTAAAATGTTGATAATTTCTTTTATTGGATTCAGAATCAGTTTCGGTTTGTTGTTCATACGGATTTTGAAAATTATTTAAATATGGATTTTGTGATTCAACTTCTTCGTTAGGTATCGTTGGAGAATCTTTTCTTTGTTTTGTATTTTGCTTTTGTTGAAACTTTCTATCCTTTTCATCTTTAAGTTTTTTAGTTGGTGACAGTTTCTTCTTTCTATTTTTGTTTTTACCATTTGAGTTTTGTTGTGTTTGAGTTGATTGTGAAGTTCTTGGAAGTACAACTTTTGCAGGGATTGGAACCCATTTGTTTGTAATTGGTTTTATAAATTTTTGACCCTGATTTTTTGATTTTGATGAAGTTGATACTGATTCTGGTGTTGGCCATTTATTTTCATCTACATTTGACGAATTACTCGATGATGTTGAACCCCAAGCCGATTTAATTGGTACAGGTGCCGGTGCAAGTATTGGAGCTGGTGGCTTTTTCGAAAGTTTTTCATCAGACTTTTCAATTGGATTACTATCATTATCATTTGATTCGATATTTGACATTTCATTACCATTTAATAATGAGTTTGGTTCAATATTTGTTTCAGATGTAACACCATTTACTGTTGTACCAGCAGCTACATTTGCATATGAAGACATCTTTAACGTCAAATTTAATGAAGGATAGTTTGAAGAGTTTAACCTGAAGGAATCTGAAAATTTTTTTTGTACGAAGAAAAAATTTCGCAGTCTAATGTTTAGGGCAATGGGACGACCTGGTGATGATGAAGAATTGAAGAGGAGGTGAAAAGAAGAAGGGATGAAGAGAGGAAGAAATTGAGGAAAGAAAGGTGTGATTACGAATTCTCCTTATTAAAAGTTAATTGGTAATCAATTTGTATGTTTGCAAAGTGGCAAATTTATGGTATCGTCAATTATAGATAAGACAAGTGGAGAAAATTGATTCTTTGACCTTATTCAACCAAAGCCACTATTACAATGGGCCGATAGCTTTGTCGTGGAAGTAAAACTACAAGATCACAATAAAACTAAATAGCCAGTATCACAACTTTCTCATATTACCATCCTCGCATCCACTGACTCTTTAATTGTATTACCCTTCTCAATTCACCTTGACACTACCTAACCATTTATCAAATCTACAACTAAACAACCTCAACATGACCATACTTAATAATCCAATTTATAGACCTCTTCTTGAAATCTTACGGTCATCTAGAAATGGAATTGTTTATGGTGGTAAAATAAGATTTTCTCATGCTTTAGTTATTAATCTTCTATACAGAAAAGGTCCACTTAAATCAAGACTACAAGAAGTACTTTTAGCTACAAAAAACCATGCGCTGGTTCTCGCAGTTTTTGCAGTGATTTACAAATTTGCTTGTAAAATTTTGGAAAACGATAAACTTTTAAATCATAACCTTGGTCTTATAAAACTTCTTTCTGGAGGATTTGCTTCATGGATTGTTTATTCTCAACATTTTGGATATTTCCATCCGGGTATTACTCATCAAATTACATTATATTGTTTCTCTAGAGTAACTTTAGCATTAGCAAAGATTGCTTTAGATCAATATTTAAATTATCTGAATCCTATTTTTTCAATTCGTAGCGAACGGGTTCGTTTTGTTGATTTGACTTCACAACAACAAAAGAAATTGAAAAATGGAATATACAATAAAACTTGGAAATATTTTGCCGTTGTTGTTTGGGCTTTAGTAATGTTTATTTATGATTCTAATCCAGGTTATTTACAAAGTAGTTTAAGACATTCAATGGCGTATATTTATGATGTTGAAAGAGACAATTGGGGAAGTTGGTGGGAGTTTTTTACTTGAATAGAGATTATTGGTTATCTATCAAAGCTTTAGACTAGGTCTTTAGCTTCTTGGCTAATCATCTGCAATTCCAAACCAGTGATTTCATACTGCAGGTCGGATACCTAAATCGCAATTAAGCTTAGGAACACGAATACATAATTTGCACCCAAAATTTAAATACATACATTTTTTCAGTTTATAACAGTTTAATTAACTCATAGTTACTAAAACTGGTCATTGTATTTTTCATTGTAATCAGATTCAAATAGCCAAAGAAATTTCTAGTACGGGCGTGGCAAACACGTCACGTGACCGAGTTTGTGCTACGTGTCGAATTTTTAGTATAAGAGATCTGTCATAACACCAATTCAACAGTTAAAATGAAATTCTGGCAATTTACAACATCAACTTTGGCAGGTTTATTAGCCGCCGTATCAATAACCCAAGCCTCTGGTCCAGCTGATGGTGATGCAGTTGCTGATCCAAACTCAGCTGTTGTTCAACTTAGTGCTGCTAATTATAAATCATTTATTGAAGAAAATCCATTAGTTTTAGCTGAATTCTTTGCCCCATGGTGTGGATACTGTAAGATTCTTGCACCAGAATTCTCTAAAGCTGCTGATTCTTTAAATGAATCAACACCTAGTGTTAAATTAGCTCAAGTTGATTGTACAGTTGAAGAAGAAATTTGTCAAAAACTCGAAATTAGAGGTTATCCAACTTTGAAAATTTTCAGAGGTGATACTACAAAACCAGTCGATTATGAAGGTCCAAGAGAATCTGAAGGTATTGCTGAATATATGGTTAAACAATCATTACCAGCAGTTCTTCTTCCAACCACCACAAAAGAAGTTGATGAACTTTTAACTAAGGAAGGAAATCCTGTATTTATTCAATTTGGTAAAGCTGATTCAGACTTTGAATCTCTTGCTCAAGAAAAGAGATCTGAAGTTTCGTTTGTTTCAGTTAGTGATAAAGCCATTATTTCTCACTTGGAAAAGAAATTGTCTGTTAAATCAGCTAAATATGTTTTAGTTCACCCAAATCAATTGGATGATGCAAGATTATACACATCAAAAGATGTTTCCAGAGACGCATTACTGACCTTTGTCAAGAATGAAATTGTTCCATACTTTGGTGATATCAATAGAGATACCTATTTAATGTATATGGGATCAGATCAACCACTTGGTTACTATTTTTATAAAACCCCAGAAGAAAGAGCTGAAGTTGTTAGTCTTTTCAACAAGTTAGGTAAACAATATAAAGGCAAACTTAATTTTGTTGGATTAGATGCTTCACTCTTTGGTAAACACGCTGAAATGTTAAATATGGATCCAGAAATTGTACCACTTTTTGCAATTCAAAACGTTGCTGAAAATAAAAAGTATGGTCTTAATCAAACTGAAAATCCAAAACCAACTGCTAAAGCAATTGAAAAATTTGTTAAAGAATTTATTGCAGGTAAGATTGAGCCAATTGTTAAATCAGAAGAATTACCAACACCAGAGGAAGTTGCAGCATCACCATTGATCAAATTGGTTGCACATAATCATAAAAGTATTATTAATGAAGCTGATAAAGATGTATTTGTTAAATATTATGCACCATGGTGTGGTCATTGTAAAAAATTAGCACCTGAATGGGAAGAATTAGCAGGTATTTATGGATCAAATCAAAAAGATGCAAAAGTTGTTATTGCTAATTTAGATCATACTGCAAATGATGTTGATCTTCCATTTGAACTTCAAGGTTATCCAACATTAGTTTTATATCCAGCAAATGGTGAAATTGATGAAAAGACTGGATTAAAGAAACCAATCCAATTTGAAGCTTCAAGAGATTTAGAATCTTTAATTGATTTTATCAAGAAGGAAGGTACTCATAAACTTGATGGTCACAAGTTGAAAAAAGTTGTTGAAGTAGAAGAAGAAGAAGTTGATGTTGTTGAAGACATTGATGATGAGTTGTAAGTAGTATATATCTATATAGATTGGTAATACTTAAATTTTGATATCTTTGATTGGAGGCCCCCATACTTTAACTAAATTATCATCACCAACTGAACACCATAATTTACCCAACTCTTCATTGTTACCAAAGTAATGAGAATTCCAATCTATAGAATTACATAAACCTTCATGACATTTTATCCTTGTAATCAATTCGCCGGTAATTTTCCATATATAGGTATAACCATCATCACTACCACTCAATATCAATTCTTCACAAGAATCGGGTTTTGACAAATAACCAAAACATGATCTTATAACAAAAGAAGATTGAGTATGACCCATTAACTTTCTAAGTAGTATAGGAGGTTTTCCAGAATATAAAGGTAAAGCATTCCATATTTGGATTTCACCAGGTCCAATATTGACTAAGAATTTAGATCCATCATTAGAAAATGAACATGATGTTAATCTTCCATGTAAAGTTATAGAAGCAATTTTTGTAGTAATAGATTCAAAATTTGTCAAGTCAGGGATTTTGAAAAATTGGATTTGTTTATCATCATTAGCAGTCATTAAGATTTCATCATTTGGTGATATACAAAGATCATTAGTTCGATTGAAATTTTGACTAAAAGTTTCATCTTTAGATTCTTCACTATAACCATAAAAATCAAATAGTTCTTGACCAGTTATATCAAATGCTTTTAAAATTTTATCTGGCAGACCAACAATAAATTGTGGTTTATAAGGGGTATCAAAATGGAAATCACTTACTGGAGGTATAAATTCACAAGTATAAACTCTCAAATCTTCACCCAAAGTGAAAGCTGAATATAATTTCAAAGTTTCCAAATCCCAAACTCGTATTATAGTATCTGAACTACAAGATATTAAATATTTTTCATTTGAATCCCAACAACAATATATTATAGCTCTTTCATGAACAGGTTTTGGTTTTGGTTTATGAGAAAATGGTACAAAAGCTTGATTATCAGTTATAGCATCAGATTCCAAAATCCCACTGACTTTAAAATTATTAACCACATCATATATAATTAATTTTGAATCTCTTGATCCCGTCACTAAAAACTTACCCAGAGGTGAAAATTTTGTAAACCAAACTTCATCTTTATGAAGATTTAAAGTATATAGTAAATTTGTAGGGAATTGTTCTTCATAAGTATTTGAAGAAAGTAAATCATATGATAAGATTTGGTTAGTAAAACTAGTTCTAGGAGTTAAGTAATATAAGAGTTTTTGATTTTGAATACAAAGATATTGATCTAAAATATGATCTATAAATTTTGGTGGTAATTTTGGCTTTTTTTGAATATCGTTAAATAGTAAATCTGGAGATTCGGTTAGTTGAAGTATTAATGAATTTAGTAGATCGTTACGTTGATTTGTATTTGATTTCATAACTAAAGGAAGTAATAGTTTTGATTCTGAAGGAAATGAAAGTTTGAATGGATTTATCTTTATTGATTTCAATATTATAAACATTTCATTTAAGCCCTTCATCATCAGATTTTCATCCAAAGAGGTCAGTTTGAGTAATTCAAATTTTCTTACAAGATAATTCAAAGTTGGTAACATTTCCAATTGTACTAAACCATTTGAATTCAAAATTTGAACCCATGGGAGTAATGATTCTTTTGATTTAACTGCATCAAAAAATGATAATATAAGATTTTCCTTTTGATTGAATTCATTTCTAGGGATTATGATTGATGAAGCGATTTCTGAATATCCAAGATCATCAAGTGATTGTTGTATAAGTTGTAATATAAATGATTTACGTTCCATGATATGATATAAGGGATAAGAGTCGTGTGTGGTAGTTGATAGAGTAAACCCTAGGACCCGCGTAGCGCGGTACACGGCGCTAGGTCACCTTTGAGTACTTTAAATCCACATAAAACCACCCAATTCCGCACTTGATTTCCTACCTATAATAAAACGTCACACATTCTTTAATCTATAATTTCCGAAGTGAGGCTAACCTTGATTTAATAATTGTATGCAAATCTTGCAACATGGTGTTTGGTTGAATATTTCGTAAATCGATACAAGTAGGGTGGCAAAATAAATATTAATAATAAAGTGTAACATCTGTAATTAGAAAATAGTTTTGGCCAGAGCTATAAACATAGAACTAGAAACATATCTAAACTTCTCCTTACAAGCTTCTCTTACAAGCTCTTACAAGCTTCTCTTACAAGCTCTTCCAAACTTCTCTTACAAGCTTTTCCAAACTTCTCTTACAACTTCCACTTACATCTTCAATATCGTAAATATCTTGTCTCGACTTATTTAAAGATTATCGATACCCATCTTATATACACACCGGAAATATATTTATATAAACTCATCATAACCACTCCAATTGATAACTATGATACGTAAAAAGAGGAATAGACCAAGTGTTGTTTGTACTTTTTGTAAAAAACGAAAAGTTCGTTGTGATAAAGGAAATCCATGTTCAACTTGTGTAAAATATAGTAATACTGATTGTCATTATAATAATGATAGAATTGAAAAATTTATTGATGATATGAGTAATATAACAGTTAGTGATGAACTTAAAGTACTTCGGGAAAAAATTCAATTAATTGAACAATCAGTTTTACAAAAACAAGAAGAAAATTCAAAACATTCTCCCATCCAATCAATGGGTTCATCCTCAATTGGTAGTTCAGTTTCACCAGAAAGTTCAAGAACAACAAAATCTCCAAAATTATCACCACTAGATTCATTTGGTTTTGTAACTCAATCTTATAAATTGAAGAATTTAGCAAGTCTTGATGAAATGTTAAAATATACAAAAATAACAGAAATGCTAGGTAATAATCCAGTTCATTCTATAGATGATGAGATATCTTTTATGGATAAATATTGCCCAATTCACGATAATGAACCATTTATAAGTAGATATTATGGTCCATTAACATGGATTGCTTTGATAAAACTGGATCCTCATACAGTGCAACTAAAGAAATATTTACATGGGGATTATAAAAAAACTTTTATACCAATAAAACCTCATGGTTATCTAGAAACAAAAGAAGAACATCATTTTAAAGATAAAGTCTCGGAGGTTGAAGGAATTACAAATATGAAGTTATATAAAGATGATAATCCATGTAATCATGATATTAAAGTTGAAGTTCAAAAACTGAAATTAAATGAAAAGGCAAAAGCTTTAGGACTTGTATTTTACGAAGGTCATATTGAAAAAGAATTAGAATTGATTAACAAGATTGAATTAGTATTACCTAATCGAAATGTTATTTGTAAATTGATAAAGAGGTTTTTCACCAATGTATATCCTTTTTTCCCTCTTCTTGATGAAAGGGATTTCAAACAAAATATCGAAAGATTAATCGGACCCGAAACAAATAATGAAGAACGAGTTTTAAAAGTGATTGTTGAAAGAAGATTAGATTTTGCTTATTTAGGGACTTTATTAGTAGTTCTTAGATTAAGTTATCTAACTTTGTTTACAATGGTTGCTGAAGTTAATGAAGCTAATCTATTGTCTGAAGATCCAACACCACAAGCACAAGAAATAAAATATTTGTTGAGTAATCCAATTAATATTAATGTTATAGATATAGCTCAATCGTGTCTTGAGGAATTTAATCTTGGTAGGGGTATAAGTATGCCAATAATGCAATTGGCATTTTTCTTGAGAATTTATAGAGTAAATGCACCTGAAGATGGTGATGGTGCGGATGGGTGTGATGCTTTACCAAGTGCATTTGTTGTACAATTGGCATATTCAATGGGTTTACATAGAGATCCTTCATCTTTAGGTGGTGATCCAAATACCAGATTAAATCACTTGAGAAGAAAAATGTGGTTTTTCTTACTAGTTGTTGATTTAAATAATTCAATGATTCTGGGTAATCCACCGAAAACTTCAATTGATTCTTTTGATACCGTGATGCCTTATTATACTCCTGGTTGTGCAAATGTTATAAATGAAAATATTGAAACCGATATTATTAGTTGTTTTAAAAATTTTGGTCAAATTTACGCTGCTTCTCAAGAGATATTATTCCTTATTGGGAAAGTTAGAGGTACTATTAAAATTGTAGATTTTGCTGAAAGATTAAATTATCTAGAGAAAATCTTTGCCGAGAGGTATCGAACAATTGATGATTTTGAAAAGGAATCCGATAATGCTATAGAATTGACATTATTAATGAAGATTTATTTCCAAACAAATTTGTTTATGATGTCGGCATTTTTCCATATATTTCTTCATTATGAGAGTAAAGAGAATTATACAATTGCTTATTACTACTTGAAGAAATTGATTGTTATCACTATATCTGACTTACTACCATTTTATTTCAAATTTTTGGATAAAAGTCATCTTATATTTTCAAATACAACTAGTTTTGTTGTAACACCATCTTTTGAACTGATACTTCATAGATCAACTATAATTTTATTTGCCCTTGCAATTAGAGTTAAGAAGACTCTTTTGAAGATGAAAAAGGGTTTTGAAGGTGTTTTACTGAGTAGTACTTATTATATGCAATTAGAGAGATTAATGACATTGGTTGAAAGAATCTTGAGGATGTTTTTAGAAATCATGTCAAGATTAAGTGCTAGATATTATTATTCATGGAGAGTTACCAAAATCCAAATTACTGGTATTGAAATTATAACCAGTTCAGAATTCTATGAAGATTTAGATTTAAATTCTGGTTTGGATGTAAGATTTACAATGCAAACGTTAAATGATCTTGTTTCTGTATTGGAGAATTCTATAAATGCAATGGAGGATTATAAGCAAAAGAAGAGTTCTGGATATCCACCTGAAAATATGGAACAAGATA
This sequence comes from Glucitozyma multigemmis, assembly GCA_030572295.1. Classification (NCBI taxonomy): domain Eukaryota; kingdom Fungi; phylum Ascomycota; class Pichiomycetes; order Serinales; family Debaryomycetaceae; genus Glucitozyma; species Glucitozyma multigemmis. Next base: position 788,810 of record JAJLZT010000003.1, read on the forward strand.
AGGAGCAAAGTGGTCAAACTGTTTCGGATCTGGCTTCAGCTCCGGCTTCAGCTCCGGCTTCAGCTCCGGCTTCAGCTCAAACGGCTTCAACGACAGCTCCTTCAGCCTCGGTTCCAACTCCATTACAATCTCAATTCAATTTTGGTATTGATTATCCAAATCATTTTACAAATTCTCCAGCACAATTTACTCAATTTTCTCCTGTTGATATTACAAATCCTGAATTCAATTCAACATATAATCAAAAATTAGATCCTTATGAATCTGATGGGTTTATGAATTATGGATTCTTTAGAGATGAAAAGGTTGATAGCTTTTGGGAACAACTAACTTCTTTTAAAACTGATTTACCCAAAAACACTCAAGTTGAACCTGATGCTAATTTGAATGAACTAATGAATTCTATAGGTCAAAGTACTTATAATCAAAACGGTTGGAATATTTAAAACTTCTGGTAAGTAGAATCAAATCTTGTATATATATTTATGTTTAATGAATGATCCATTTGATGATGTTTGTGGTTTTGTAATATAGGATATGACAGGTTTTTGTTTTAAAGCTTAAACAAGTCCAATTCAGATCTAGGATAGGTTTTAAGCTTGACGAGGATACATTTTGTATTGTTGTTTGTTGTAGATCTACTTGTGCTCCCTTTAATGGCTCATAAGAACTTATGAAAGGATCATATATATGGATCTTATTTGAATGTAGTAGACTCAAATATTCATATAATTCAAATCTATCTTCATTAATTGAAGGTAATTGAAATTTACGAGATGTATGATCAACTCTAGGTGAAGATTCAAGAGTTCCTCTTCTCTCACTAAATAACTTTACATGACAATCACCAAACAAACTTGAGACTAAATGTCTTAATTTCGTTGTAATATCTTCAACTTTACATTGAATTAAATAATTATAACTAGCTAGAACTGATGAACCATGACCTTTCTTTGTATTTTTCAATTTTGTAACTGAAATCTTGTTTGTTGTAACACTTGGTACAATTTGTAAAGAAGATTGAGATACTTTGATTTTGATAATTTGACTTGATTTGTTATATTCAAACAAGTCAATTGTGTCTAAATTATCGTTCCATTTCCGTTCAAAAGGTATAGCTACGAGACCTAAAGTATCATTAGATATCAAATCTAATAGACTTTTTTGATTCCTAAACTCATAATAAAAATCAATTGGTTCAACAGATTCACCAAAAATACTGACTTCATCAAAATGAACAAATTTTTGCAATTCTACAACATCTACAACATCTACAATCTCACAATTCATATCTATAAGTTTATACATGCATCGCATTCGATCTCATCAATCTCAAAACTTTTGATCACATGACTACCAATCAGTTATATTTTTCTCTGCTTCACCAAAAACTGATTCACCACCATTATCAACAGTTTGAACATGTTTTTCCCAATCGTGGAATAATTCTATTTTTCCTGAATCATCATAAAATTCTTTTAGATGATGTTTCAAGAAATCTCTACAGTATTGATCAATAAGTTCAAATTCTAATAAAAAGGCATCATGACCTTCAGGTGAATCTAATTTTTTCAAAGTTGAATTTGGAAGATGTTGATCTAATAAAAGTTGTTCACCAATTGTAAATAACCCATCAGAATTAATACCAATAACTAGATGTGGAGTTTTGATACATTGTAAGTAATTTGGTAAGGGATCTTCTTCAACTTCAAGTGGTGCTCTATTTCTTGTAATATCATGAGTATCTAATTTTCTTGTAATTGATATATAACAATTAGCATCAAATCTATTTATAAACTTTGAACCCTGATATCTTAAATATGATTGTGCTGTAAAATAAGTTTGAAGTTTTAATTTCCCTCCCGAGGAAATACTATTCTGTTTGTTCAAATTCGATCCTTCGTTATGTAATAACCAATTCTCTTCATCTTTATTCTTTGGATATCTTATTTCTAATTTTGATTCAGTTTTTGGTTGATTTCTACCAAATCTAGTTTCAAATGAATTTCTTGATCTATAAGTTAATAATGCTGTCATTCTAGCAGCACTTAAACCAGAATCTGGTTTGGTGGTTCCTTTTTCAAAATAATGACCATCATCATAAAATGGATCACTAAATATACATTGTCTTTGAGTTTCATTCCATGATATACACCATGCAGATGCTCTTGCTGCAGTTGCAAGTGCAATTGCTGTTTTGACATATCCAGTACCTGAATAAGTTGAAGAATATTCTAATGTAATCATACCACCCATTGAACCTCCAATTACACATGCTATTCCTTTAACTCCTAATGAATCAAGAATTAATTTTTGTATACCAACATCATCTTTAACTGTTACCAATGGGAATGATGGCCCATATGGCTTATTCGTTGATTTATCAATACTAACTGGTGAACATGATCCATATGGTGATCCTAAAAAATTTATACAAATTATATAAAATCTTGATGGATCAAATGTTTTATTTGTACCTAATAATGGACCCCACCAATCTTGAACATCTGATGATCCTGTTAACGCATGACAAATAACAAGAACATTATCACAATCGGAATTTAATCTACCCCAAGTCTTATACGCTACTGGGAAATCCTTTAATATTTCACCACATTCTAATGTAAAATTTGGTATTTCAACCACAGTTTGACCAGGAACCATGTTTGCAAACTGATTTCGCTCATTAACCTCTTGGGTAATATCTTTATAAATCATTTTTTATTCTAGTACAATACAAAGTGCTTGCAACTAATAAACATGTGTATTTAGTTTGACTCATTATTGACATGTCGTACTATCTATAAATGTCGCGGTTATATAAAATTACGAATTATCACGAGAAATATATTCAACCACTTTGAACTTTAATTAAATTTGTAATTGGTTCAGGTGTCCTGATACTTAGATACTCATCAGTATCAGATGAACTAATCTCAATATCCTTTTCTGCTTCTTCTTCCTCTTCTTCTTCTGGAACCATTGGAGTTTCATTACCTGATCTAAAATAATGTTTAGTTTCACCTTGTAAAAGTTTTGTTAAGGAAAGATTTCTAGCATATTCCAAATAAGAATAAATCATTTCAATGGCTGTTAAAACTCCGTTCTCTTGTTTAATTTTGAGACTAACTTTTCTAACTTTTTCTTTCATTGCTTCATCAGTTGTAGCAGTAATCAATGCTTTTGATAACGATTTTGAATTCAATTTCTTTAATGAGATACCAGCTCCCATTTCTTCAATTCTAGAAGCATAAAAAAATTGATCTCCAAAAAACGCTTTAATTATAGTTGGTACCCCTGCTCTTAATGTCGCACCCGTGGTTCCTGAACCACCATGATGAACCGCTACATCAAGTTGTGGGAATAACCAATCATGAGGTATTGATCCAGCGTTATAAATCTCTTTCGGTAATTCAATTTCTGGTTCTGAAGCGTCGACTTTATCCTCTTCATCTTCTTCTTCTTCTTTTTCTTCCTTTTCATCTTTTTCATCTTTTTCATCTCCCCTATCAGACCATCCTTTATTCAAAATACATCTTACATCTGATTGTTCAACTGCTTCGACTATAGCTTTGGTTAAACTCTTGGCATCATTAACAACAATTGATCCAAACCCAATATAAACCAATTTCTTACCATCCTTCTTTGCCTTTTCTATAAATTCAACAAGTGATTTTGGTGGTTTATAACTGTCAATACAACCTTCATCTAAAAACCAATAACCGGTAACTCTAACCCAATCAGGGAAATCAACTGCTGGTGGGAATATTGTTGGTGAGATATTGTATAAAAATGGTATTTTTGTTTGTTGTAATTTAAACAAGTTTGTCCTTGGAAGATTTAGTACATCTTGTCTCCACGAATTAACTTGACTTGATATTCCTTTCCAAAATACAACTTCAAACATTACATGAGTCAAGTAATTATATGAACCTCCTTTCTTTTGATCAGGTACAATAAATGCATGAGGATATGCTCTTGTTCTTGTCCATGGCATTGTAAATGCTCTCATATAAGGTATACCCATTGCTTCTGAAATATGAAGACCTGCCATTGATGAAGGACTTTCAATTATGATATCCGCACCTTGACATGCTTCCCAACTCGAATTTAAAAGTTCACTTATCCAACCTCTCCAATTTGAACTTGCTTCTTTTAAGAATGAAACCGACATTGAACCGTGATTTACCATTAAAGACATTAATTTGGCTGGATTACCCGCTATTTCTTTAAATCCCATTTTATGTTCTTTAACCCAACTTTCAAATTCTTTATGAGTTGCAATTGTAACATTATGACCTTCTGCAACTAATCCTTTTCCTAAAGCTATATAAGGTTGAACATCACCTCTTGAACCTATTGTTAAAAATGTAAAATTATAAGAATCTGATGGTTTGATTTCAACTTTGAAAAATGGTGAATCTTCTAAAATTATAGGTACATCTAATCCCATTGCTGCATTCAATTTATCTTCAAACATTTTGATTCTAGCATTTTCTATTTTGATAGTAGCTAAGCGGTTTTTCTGTTTAACCATTGAGTTTTCAATATTAAGCTTGATAGGCTCATTTGATTCCAGGTTGGTATATATCTTTAATTGACGCTTTGTCATAAATTCACAATCGTTTCTTGATTTTTGGTTTGTAAATTCAAATACAAGTTCTTCATGATCAAGTATCTTCATAACTAATCCAGAGAGTTTTAGTTGATTGGTTTTACCTATATGACAATCTTCAATTTCTGATAAAGGTAATATCATTTTGGTTGAAACTCCAGGTAATAAACTTCTAAAACAAAGACAATATTCTCCTAGATATAACTTACCATAAACTGGAATAGATCTTTTCAAATGGCAATAATAACTTGCTACAAGTGTTTGACGACTATTCAAAGAAAAATGTTCTTGGAAATGTTGTTGGGATACAATTCTTGTTTCAGTATCTTTTACAAAATACAAATCATCAGAATTAGTCTCGATAAAATGTGAAGCATGATGTGACCACATATTTGCTACATTTGAAAACACTTTTAGATTTTTCCCCATGACTTTAAATTTACCTTCTTTAGCATCATTAGGTTCAGAAGGATCAGCTAAATTTAATGGTCCAATCAAACTTGGTTTATATTCATTTTCAATTGAAATGGTTTTATATAAATCAGCTTTATTTTGTTTCATTTCTTTCGATTCTTTTCTATCTAGCATATCAATCACATCATCATTATATCTTGCTTGAGCAACATCAAAAGTCCGTTGGGTTGTTTCAAATGACATTTTCAAATCTTTTAAACTACTTAATGAAAATTGCTTAGGAAAATTGACTGGATCAGAACTAAAATCTGGATCAGTATGATCTTCATCTATTGGCAGTGTATATCCAGAAGGCAGTCGAAGTTCAAAAGCTGGCAGCAGATATCCTGAAGTTCTTTTTGGAAACAAACTATTTTGAAATTTGAAACTCTTTCCAATTTTTTTAATTGTACTTTCAGATTCGGAGGGGGTTGAAGAATCATGATCAATTGGTGTCTCGTATAATCTTTGTTCTCTTAGAAGTTTTAAATGAGTATTGACTTCTATAACTTTATCAACTATATGATTAGATGAATCACCAAACAGTAGTGTTGAAATTGGTTTTGGTATTGTTTTTTCTAAAGAACTGCTCAGTGCAATTGAATTTCTACGTACCATTAATTTTGCCTTTTGAACAATCCTTTGACGTTTTTGTATTAATGCTTCATTTGGTTTATCAACACATCTTTCCTTTATAAGTCTTTCTAGATGTTTATTAAAAGAGCTTCCATTTGAAAAAAATAAGAAATAAAGACTTCTTGTAAACACATTTGGGTCCTCTTCTACAACTTTGATATTGAAATTCTCTTTCATTTTCGTTGATAATCCAGATTTTTCTATTGTCTCATTATATCTCAAGTTTATGATAGTTGGATGAACATCTTCAACTTCATCTCCAGATAAACTATTTACATAATGCTCAACCATACATTCTATTGGGATCTTGAAAAGGACTTCGTTTTTAGAATTTGAATTTTGAAGTTGAAAAATCACCTTTGTTAAATTATTACACCATTGTCTTGCAGAATAAATATTATCAGTGTGAAATTTATAAGTCTTATTCTTTGATATAAGTTTAAACCATGTACCTCCAATAACTGATTCTATATTTTCTTCATGAGGTACTTCTTGTGATAATAGACTATTTATATCAGAATCACTATCAGGTGATAAAGTACCAGTATTTGAATTTGTACGAGATAAACCAGGGGATGTTGGTGATGCAAAAGCCAGGGTGTTTTTCCTTGATGATCTTGGGGTTGCTGTTGGTTTTTCTATAATCTCAGCTTTGATACATGATTTTAAATTAACAACCATACTTGGGAAATATAAATCAGTTGATGAACTATATATGGTTAAAGTTTCGGATCGTAATATACCCCAATATCTATGAGTTATTGGGGTTGAAAATATCGTATCACCATATTTTGCCGTTTTCATCCCAATTGATCCTGATTGCAATATAACACTTGAATCATCAAATCCATATTTTGAATTAGTTTCTCCTGTTGATGTATATGACTTTGGTAAAAAGGCAAAGAACAAAATACTATCTCTTGTTAAATATAAATGTCCTTGTAATAAAACATCTTTAATTAACCAGGCATTATAATTTGCATAAAAGATATCATCATCGTTAATATCAAACACTCGTTGTAATTTATCGGCAATTTTTAATCGAAGTACTTTACGCATTTCATCATCAGATTTAGGTAGTTCTTGTTTACTATTTGATAATCCATCACCAGGTAATGATGGATCAAAATTTTCTGTTACAGATTTCTGGAAATTTGATAGCTTTTTCAGACTTAAAATCGAATAAATCAGTTCTTCCATATACAGACTATCGTCAGAATCAGATTGATTTGAAATATTTGAATTTATTGGATCATCCAACAGTAAAGCAGTAACCATATTAACTACAGTACTTGAATTTGTTTGGTAAATTCCATCGTTTAGATTTTTATTATTAAATAGCTTTGGTAGTATCGTCTTTGTAAGATTCTTTAAATTATGAAAAGAGTCTTCAGTCATAATTTTAAAAGGTGGTGTAAACTACTAAATATATAGACTTCTTATAATCATTGCTGCAATTGAATTTTAAATTGTCGTGTACCTTGGCAAGTCCATAATTTGCATTCCTGATCCTGTAGCATGTGCATAAATGTTATATTTCGTAAAAAATAATAATGACCGAGACGTTCTCCGGATTATCGAGAATTTCGACCTCTATATAACACTACATTAAAGCCTCTGTTTTAATGATATTTATTAATCTATATTTTACCGATTGCAACCAATTATAAACCTGAAACTCGGATATTACCTGACTATTTCGCTGATTTATTCCCTGCTTATTCCCTTATTCCCTTCCCTTAATCGTTTCGTTTATTCGTTTTATTTCCCTCCCCAATTTAACTGTAGAACACATTTTTTCTCTCTCATTTCAAATTCGCAAGCTAGTATTAAACAAGTTCCAGTTGTACTTATTATACTAACAAATAACATAAATACTTGTATACCAAAGGGATTGACATTGAAACAAAGTTGTTTTTGTGCCATTTTATTATAATTGGAAATTTCATAAAGATATATTTATTTATATATATATGTCAAAAGTTTAAAAGTAACGTGATTTGAGATGAGATGTACTCCGTACCTATAACCATTTCTTTTTTAACGGGTGATTTACTAACTATAAGAAATATTGGATTCTGGGAAAAGCTGTTTTGAATATGACAATCATAAGTATCATCTTATGTATGATTTGATGAGTTCTTGACATGTTATTCAATTTGATGTCTCGCAACCCTCGGCAATAAAATCCTCGGTAATTTCAGTAAAACCTTGTTTTTGTAGTTTCGGATTATCTCTCGGACTTCAAATCAATTTCACATGCATCTCACCTCATCTAGACTATTTACTTGACTATCTCTATTCAGTTTGCACCCGAAGTATCTTATTTAATTCACTCTCTTCATCTATAATAAGGTCATCAAACTTTCCGTCTTCGACAATTTCACCTTTTGAATTTAATACAATGATTCTTTCACTACTCTTTATTGTTGATAATCTATGAGCAATCGAAATTATCGTTATATGTTTTAAAGTTGATAACTTACTCATGACATGTTTTTCATTTTGTGAATCCAAACCTGAGGTTGCTTCATCTAAAATTAAAATTTCTGGTGATTTGATTAATGTTCTTGCTAATGATATCCTTTGCTTTTGACCACCGCTTAATTGTGCATTATTTGATGATGGTCCAACCTTGGTTTCAATCCCTAATGCAAATTCTGATAAAAACTCATTACAACAACTTATCTCCGTTGCCACTTCGATTTCTGATTTTGTTGCTCCAAGTTTACCAAACTCAATATTATCACGAATTGTACCACTAAACAAAAATGAATCTTGTTGTACATAACCAATTTTATCCCTATAATAATTTAAGTTTAACAGTTTTATATCTTGATCATTAATTGTAATATTACCTTGTATTGGATCATAGAATCTTAATAATAATTGTGAAATTGTTGATTTGCCACTTCCAGATTTACCAACAAAGCAAACATGTTCTCCCTTTTTAATTGTCAAGTTAAAATTTTTGAAAATTTGTTGATCTGGTCTTGAATAATAACTAAAGTTGATATTATTGAATTTGATATCACCATTTAGATTTGTTGGTTTCTTTCCTAAAGAAGTTGTTATATTTGGTTTCCAATCCATGATTTCAAAAACCCTTTCAGCCGCTCCAATTGCTTTCATCAATTCAGTATAAAAATTTCCCAAACTGAAAACTGATGATCCAGTGTAAATTGCATACATCATAAAACTTGATAAATCTCCAATTGTAATATCACCCGAGTCTATAAATTGTGTACCTATAACAAGTAAACTTATCATTGAAGCATTACCTAATAAACCATTACTACCATAATATATCCCACTTAATTTACCTTCTCTAAGCGAATTTTTAAAAATTTTCTTTATTTCATGGTTATATTCATGGACAACTAATTTTTGTTGACCAAAGGCTTGGATTGTTTTCAATCCATTCAATTTTTCTTCTGTAACTTTTGTCATTTCTCCAAGATTTTCTTGGATCTTTCTTGATAATTGTTTAATCTTTCTACCATAAAAAAATGACATTATAATTAATGGTGGGAAAAGTAAACTCATACAAAGCGTTAATTGCCAACTTACGTAACACATCATTGATATACCAACAAACCCACTTATTATAGCTCTAAACCCATCTGACATGTTACCACTAAGAGATTTTGCAATTATTTGGGTATCACTTGATATTCTTGATATCAAATCACCAGTTTTCATCCCTTTACCACCAGGTCCAACTTCAAAGAAGAAAGAATCTTGACAAAGAATTTTTGAAAAAACTCTTGATCTTAATCTAGCAACCATTTTTTCACCAACTGCTCTTAAAATATATGATCTACCAAAATTTGCTAATGCACCAACTAAGAAGAATACTCCAAGACCTGAGTAAAATTGAAATGAAGGAAACCCAAAGATTTCTCCTGGAGTTTGTTCTGAAGTTGAAGTTTTTGATGTATCAATGATTTTACCTATAAATAAAGGAATAGACATACTAACAGCTGATGTTACAACTAAACATATTAAAGCTGATAATAGAAGTTTCCATTCTGGTTTTGCTATACTTATAAGTCTGATTAAGTCATTTTTACTTGATTTATCCTTTTTGAATGTATTGGAATTGAATCTAATTGAGGTACGGAAAATGCATGATTTGGAAATTGGTTGGATGGTTTTGTTGGTTATAGTAGACAAGAGTCTAGTTGGTTTACTACGTATAAAGAAACTTCTCGCTAGACTTGATACTCTGAATTGTAACATTGATGATGAGTCGCGAATTCATCGGTATATATACTCACGAGCGAGCGAGGGAGTGAGTGAGCTAAGTTGAGCGAGATTACAGTACTGTAACAACATGAATAAAGAAATTATTAACAATTATGACAACATGAATAAAGAAATTATTAACAATTGTAATACTATCGTTGATAGTGATATGAGTTGGGAAGAAGCTAAAGAATATTTTGATTTATGTGATGGTGATATACAAAGACTTTATCTAAGGTATATAATCATCATATATGGATTTAAAAAAGCTAAAATTTTAATAACGAAGAAATAGATTATAGAGGTATTCCATTTTTATTGGATCATCAAAATATAATATTATCCTATCTACATCCAGAAAACCCCTATAGATCTTTGATAATTTTGTATAAATCTCACAAACGAAGTACTCGCGAGCGAAGCGAGGGAGTGAGCGAGTAGGTGGAGCAAAAGTATAAGCTCAATCTCTTTGCTTGTGAGTAAGTAAGTGGAGCAAAGAAACTAAATCACCTTGCACTTGAGAAAGTAAGCCAAGTTGAGCGAGAGATCTCACAAACGAACAAAGTGAAGAGTAAATAGTAAATAGTAAAGTACGACAAGATAAACTCACTCTTTTCGCTTTTGAGTAAATAAAGCATGGCTCACTCACTCACTCCCTCGCTTCGCTCGAGAGTAAGTTCCTTTTAACACAAACGTATATTCTCCCTATCTCCCCATTGAATTACATCCTCTTTATTATACAATTTACACAGCAAAACCTCCAATATCAACCCTGGTTTAGCTCTAATAACAGAAGGATCAAAATAATCTATAGGATTAAAATCAAAACTAATTCTGTTTAGATTTGGTAGGCTTTTCATACTAAAATTTTGTAATGACAGTAATCGATTCCTAGATAATATCAAAGTCTCTAACAGTATTGGTAATCCATTGATAAATTCTTTCGATAATGTCGTTATATAATTCTTTTCCAAATTTAGATGTTTCAATGTATTTGACCACCTAAATCCACCTAAAATCTCCTTATCATATAAGTTCAGTCTTAAGATATTATCACTTAGATCTAGAGATATCAAATTTCTAAACCTTACAAATAATTTATTCCAATCTTGAATATAATAATCACCAAGTTCAGTTGAAATTATTTTCAAATTTTGAAATTTATGGCTAAAATCATCTTTTGTATTATCAGCTATAGTTATCATTGTATTCAAAACAGAAATTATCATTGAAGTTGGAGATTCCGTACCAAATGAATTACAATCTATAGTCAAGTTTATTCTATAGATATCATTGAAGTAGTTCAGTTTTAGTAACAAGTTCAAATTTTGTATTGTTTTTATAAATTTGTAATAATCGTTTTTATCTCTTTTAAAATAAAGATTTAATTGATTTGGTCTAATAGAATTGAATAGGTTGTCTTTAAGTAAATATTCAAATTCTTCGATATCAAGAATTGAATCAAATTCACCTTTGGTGATTGTATTTGTTATAAGAGTGTTTTCACCATATAATCTAAGATAAAGTATTTGTTTTATTGGATTTAGGTAAGAAATGCTTTTGATTTTATGTAGTAAAGAACTTGCTTCATTTGGTTTTAGAAACTTGAGTATTAGAAGTATAATCTGTGGAGGTAAGTACATGGGTGATAAGAGATTTGGGTGAGGTGCGAAGATGAGTGGAAAGATTGCGATGAGGGTGATAAGTGTAGTGGAGTGCGGCGCTTACAATCAGTGCGATGAGTGCGATTGCAATGTGCGATTTAATGCGATTTGATGTATTAGCGCGCAAGTCTAATGAATGCTTCTCGCGAAACAAGATTTTATAAACTCACTGATCTATACATTCGCTTCGCTCATGTATAGATTGCCTTCTACACTTCTATACTCGCATCAAATGCAATATGATTTCAGGTACGTGGTTCACATATGAAGCTAGTAGTAACTCAAAGTGCACTCTTCTGTACTAGGTAGAGGTTGTTCTGAGCGCACCTTGTGAATTTGCGCATTGCTAGTGTGAATGAGCGTTTTGGTTTAGCGCTTAGTCCCGCGTGAGTCGATATAGTCGGCATTTCAACTAAGACTCTAATAGGTAAAACCTCAATACATTAATCAATTATTCTCGCTGCCTCACTCACAAACTCTACCTCTCACTCAATCAAAATCCATATCTATAATCTCATCTCTCTCATTTAATTGGACACCATCTACATCCATATCATTCTCCAGTAATTCCTCTATCTTTTCCTCCAATTTCAAATTATCCCAATAATTATATCTTACTTCTTTATAATCATCATTTCTCTTTTTGTTAAAACCTTCTTGTTCTATATCATTTTCTTGATTTAAAATTTGTTGTAGATTTAATATTGAAAGTGTTTGATTCCTTAATAATTCCATTATTTTATCATAGGATTTATATTTCCCCAAATTACTTCCATTCTTTTGATTATACCTCTTTATAAACTTATTAAACAACCTTATAACCCATTTTTGAAATCTTGCTGAAATTAAAAAAATTGAATTATACCAATGGATTATTTCACCCTTTTTAAATATAGATTCAAAATGCAGAAATATCTTGTTTGTTATATATTGATCATAAGTTGGAGAAGAGTTTTTCTTTTTCAAAATAGAAAAGTTTTTCAAATTTGGTTTGAGTGAGGTTTCTTCAATTGACAATGACAGAAACATATCATCTAGTTTAATTCGTTTTGTGGTAAAATGTATATCATCACTTCTAGGATGCTTTGTCATTTCATGATATATCTAAAGATTATGATCTATGTAAATATGAATTGTATATTTATTTTATATACAGTCATAGAAATTCTAAATATTCTAAATCCCAGACGTAGGAAATTCCTCGACTTCGATCCCATTCGTTTCAGTCTTGTTGATCTCGGTCTTATTGATCTCGGTCTCATCGATCTCGGTCCCAGTCCTAATCTCGGTCCCAATTTCTTCTTGACTTGTTTTACTCTCATACTTTAACAATTCAATACATAATTGATCATAATAAGATTTCAATATCTTCAAATCATGAATTGTTAAACTATCAAATTCACGATCTTTAAACTTGAGTAATTCTTTTGTATTATTACTAAAAATTGAACAATCTTCTTCTTCAGTTTCATTTTGGTTATTGGTAGTTAAATTATTAAACCACTTATCCATAACTTGTAAACTTGCAGTTCTTTTAGTTTCGGGTCTTTTATCCATAGACTGAAGTGATACATTTGAAATACTTGCATTCCCTGGAACTGTATACTTTGTTACAAAATCAGATACATTACTTGTAAATTTAGAAAATGAATTTCTCTTTTTCAATTCTAATGATGATGATCTTGTTCTTGTATGTTCAGGTTTAGTGCCGGCATCTAATTGAACCAGACTTAATCTATCAAATATATTTTTAACAAGTGAAAAATTCTCATCACCAGAATTTGATCTTGGTCTTAATGAATTTAATAATGAACTTGATCTTGACCGATTTTTCTCCTCACCAATTGGAAATTTAAAATGACTAAGTAATTCCTCTTCAACTAATGATGTCAAGGGCTTATTTAAAAGTTGATTTTGTGATGCTTGTTTTGTTAATTCTTCCAAGGTTATATTTGATAAAAATGTAACTACCGCTTCAAAATTTGTCAAATAAAACTGAATTTCTCCTTGATTTAGATACTTGTCGTTTATATAACTTACTAAATCATTGGATTTTTGGATATTTAATAAATCAAACAAGTTTTCAATTTGACTTGATTTTGTTGATTCCATTGGTATATATGAATTTAATTGGACTTTTGATGTTAATGTAAATTCTATTTCATTCTCAATCACATGTAGAAATGTTTTAATAAATATAAAATGAAGATATATATCCTTTGGTAAATTTTTTATAATAAGAAATATAAAACATGGTAATAGGATATCATTACTAACATAAATTATTGATGACAAAGTATCAACAATTCTCTTTTGGATTTGGATTATCAATAGAACTTTTGAATATGGTGTATAACAAGTTTCAAGTTTTATAATCAAGTCATCAATATTGATTGTGTTTGTGTTAAAGTAATCAATAATGACTTGATCTTGTATAAATGATGAGATAGTTATGTTTGATTTATTTAGTAATACCAACTTTTCATATAGAAACTCTTGATATAGTAAATCCTTTTGATCAAATCTAAATACTTTGTCAAAAAGTGAAATGTTATCATCAAGATAAACTGAAGTAAATAAGTTGTATTGAGCTTGTTCAATAGATTTGAATAGATAGATGAATTTGTAGAAATTGAATACTTGTAATTGATATAAAGCTTCAGGATCAGATCGCTTAGATTGTAAAACGCTTTTTGATGAGTAAGTAGCAATTGCTAAAAGATAATCAAATTTTTTTGGATAATCATTAAAATAGGTTGAAGCAGCTATTAAATGCTTTTTCGTTGTATTTGATTGTGTGAATAAATGACTTGTAAGTGAAACCAAATCTTTAAAGAAGATTTTGAATAGATCAGATAACTCTGATAACAGTAAAGGAGCTTGAAATCTTGGTTCTTTCAAGTAACGATTGAATAGAAGAACAAGCTTTTTTATTTTTGGATGTAATTCTTCTTTGCAATAGAAATCGACTTCGTTTTCAACTTGTTTAATGAAATCATGGTCTTGAATCATAGTGATGATCCTTTGGGAGGATATTTGGGTGAGGGTATGCAGGAGGTGAGCGTACATAAAATCTATGAGCGAAGCGAAATCTATACATGAGCGAAGCGAATGTATAGATAAAGTAGATTACATGAGCGAAGCGAATGTATAGATTAACTCCTACTCTTTTATTCATGAGCGAAGCGAATGAATAGATAACCTCCTACGCTCTTTCTTTTCATAAATGATAACACAATCTATACATGAGCGAAGCGAATGTATAGATTGAGTAGATTACATGAGCGAAGCGAATGTATAGATTAACTCCTACTCTTTTATTCATGAGCGAAGCGAATGAAAAGATAATCTCCTAAGCTCTTTCTTTTCGTAAGTGATAACACAATCTATACATGAGCGAAGCGAATGAATAGATTACTTTTACGCTTTTCCTCCCATATATAACAAGTTGTATATTTGCTTCGCTCAGTTAAACTCCCTTCGCTCTTCCTTTCCATACTTAACAAGTTTAGCATTCGCTTCGCTCACTTGAACTCGCTTCGCTCTTCCTCTCCATACCTAACAAGTTAAACATTCGCTTCGCTCAGTTTAACTCGCTTCACTCAGTTTAACTCGCTCATTTATAAAACCAATACCACGGTGGCAACACCAACACCTTCAATATCTCACTCACCGGATTAACCAACATACCCTCTTCAAATGCATAACACTTCAACAACAAAAAATCCCTTATATACCACCAAAAATGTCCAATCATATATCCAATCATGATTTGTGAATAGACTGGATCTTCAAATGTAAACTTTCCACTTAAAGCATTACCTAAATCTTGTCTAAAACCTTGTGACATCAACAAGGAAAATATTGATCTACAAAATGGGAAATAAGCATTTCGAATTGTGAAAAAACCAACATGGACAATTGGCTCAGGTTGATTTTTACATTCAATATATAACAAAACGTCATTAAGAATTGGTCCAAGTGCAATAAGATTTATAAAATATTTGGAGTTTTGAAACTGCTTTTTAACTCCAATAACAATTGAGATACATATCAAGGTTAAATAAAGTATATAATCATATATTTTGAACTCTTCCATCTTTTGTTTTATAATACGTTTCTTCTCCTCTGTTAAACTTCTTTTGAAAATAGTTGGTAACTGAATAAACTTGGTTTCAAACAGATTTTCCACTATAGAAGCAGTTCTTATATTCATAAACAATACTAATAGATACTCAATCAGTAATGGTTCAAAATAAAAAAATGAAGATATAATTCGTAGTGGTTGTATTGGTGCATTTGGTTTATATAAAACATTTTCAAGTCTTAAAAGTCCAAGACTTATCAACCCTGATATACCAATTGTACAAATTGACATTACTCTTGTTACAATTGGAGTTGTATTTATCCATTGAGTTATGAAATCCATATTGCTTACGAGGAAGCAGTGAAACTGGAATATGCGCAAGGTGAATATACTTGTGCGAGGAACGTGATTTGAATAATGAACATAGATCTAAATCCAAAGACAAAACTACTTGACCCTAGAATAATTCAACCTTATAAATACCTTAAACAGATTCCGGGGAATAATGGCAATATTAGAACCAAATTTTTGTATGCTTTTAATGATTTGTTCTTTAAAATTGATGATATTTCAATACTAGATAGCATTAGTGATATCATAAGTATATTTCATAATTCAAGTTTATTAATAGATGATATAGAAGATAATTCTGATTATAGAAGAGGTTTACCAACGGCTCATACAAAATTCGGTATACCTTTAACTATAAATTGTGGTAATTTAATGTATTTTGTTGCTTTACAAAAAGCCGGTGAATTACTTGATGATACCAGGATTTATAACATCTTAGTTGATGAAATGTTAAATCTACATCATGGACAAGGTTTAGATATTTATTGGAGAGATAATAAACTGGATGTATTACCAACTGTAGATGAATACTACCAAATGATTATGGATAAAACTGGTGGTTTATTTAGATTATCAACAAAATTACTTTGTTTATTTTCAAATGTATGTATAGATTCAATAATCCCAATTGCAAATTTAATGGGGATTATATTTCAAATTAGAGATGATTATATCAACTTAACAAGTAAAGAGTATTCAAATACAAAAGGATGTATTGGTGAGGATTTGATAGAAGGTAAGTTCTCATTACCTATATTACATTGTTTGATTGAGAAATACGATGCTACAAATCCAGTTTATCGAGTTTTATATGATAAGACCGATGAAACAATTCAAGCTATAAAGTATATGATAAACACTGGGTCTATAGAATTTACATATAAAACCTTGAAACAATTGGAGGAGAAAGTTTTGAATATGATAGATAAAGATTCATCTTTAGCAAAAGTGATTATTGGATTATGTAATGTTAAATTAATGGAAGATTTTTAAAATAGGAATTACAAGGTTGTGATTTTGTACTTAGATCAAAGGTTTTGTTTTCTAACTCCAAGTTTTTTGGTAGAAATTTCCAATGTAATCCAAAATCAATACAATTTGTATCATTAATCAGTTTTATCATATTGGAGTATGAATTTTTTAAAGAGATGTAATGTTCAAAGGAATTGGATTTGATTTGGTTTAATTTTGTAGGAGCTGATTTAAGCTGGTTTGGTTTGGTGTTTGATTCTGTGTGTTTTTGCTCCTCCCTTTTATATTTTGGTCTTTGTAATCTCAATACTTTTTTCTCCCTTTTCAATTTTTTTATTCTATGTTTTTTAGGTGGTATATCATCTAGATTCAAATTAAGTCTTTTATATCTTTGTATATCTTGTTGAACCGTTGTAGCTCTTGTTTGTCTACCATCATTAGATATGCTCATCGCATCGGACATCGCACTCAATTTTTCTACATGTTATACTTGATAGGATTGGGATTATCATATGAAACTGATATTACACTTCGTGGTTTAAAAGCTATAAAAGGATGTAAAAGAGTTTATTTGGAAGCATATACATCTATTTTGATGGCAGCTGATAAAGAATCACTTGAAAAATTTTATGAAAAAGATGTCATTTTAGCTGATAGAGAATTAGTTGAAACTGGATCTGATGAAATTTTAGAAGGAGCTGATAAAGATGATATTGCCTTTTTAGTTGTTGGTGATCCATTTGGTGCAACTACTCATACTGATCTAATTATAAGAGCTAGAGAATTAGGTATCAAAATTGAAACTATTCATAATGCTTCAGTTATGAATGCAGTTGGTGCTTGTGGTTTACAATTATATAATTTTGGTCAAACAGTTTCATTAGTTTTCTTTACCGAAACTTGGAAACCAGATTCTTTTTATAGAAAAATTATGGAAAATAGGAAAATTGGTTTACATACTTTGTTATTATTGGATATAAAAGTTAAAGAACAAAGTATTGAAAATATGGCAAGAGGAAGATTAATCTATGAACCTCCAAGATATATGGATATATCTACAGCAGCTAAACAATTGATTGAAATTGAACAAAATAGAAATGAACAAGCTTATACTCTTGATACACCTTGTGTTGCAATTTCAAGATTAGGTTCACCAAATCAATGTATCAAAGCAGCTTCATTACAAGAATTAGCTCAGTATGATTCTGGTGAACCTTTACATTCTTTAGTAATGTTAGGGAGACAAGTTCATGATTTGGAATTAGAATATTTATATGAATTTGTTGATAATAAACAAATTTTTAAAGATTTGGTTACAAAAGATCAAGAATTTTTCAAACCACCTCCATATATAGATAATCTATAAAGTCTTTTTTAGTTTTAATTGGTTGATTTCTTTTAATACATTTTCTTTATAATCCCATATTAACCATTCATACCAACCATAATAAACCGGGATAATTGTAACCAAGTGCCATAAAGAATGAGCATCGAAAATATCAAATATTGGTGCAAAGTCAAAAATTTCTAATGACATCCCACAAACAACTATAGAGGTTAATAATAAGGGATATAATGAATATGTTTTAGAAGATCTAAGAAAAAAACTTGATAGGATAGTTTTTTGGGTTTTTGCATATTTTAGATAATCAAGTTTGATGATGTTTTCTTCATAATGTTGATTATATAATTGGAAACATAATATAATCCAACATATATTTTGTAAAATACCAATTGTAATATTTGCTTGCATGTTATAAGTATACAGCCAATCAGTAACTAGATGATATATATGTCCAATATAAGCACTAATAAATGAAAAATTTATAATCCATCTTTGGATATAATTACTTGGTAGATATGATTTGGTTAGTCTTGAAAATACATACCAAAATCCAGTTAAAACAGTTAAACCTGCAACAAAATAATCAAGTCTTTCAGTAATTATAAAATCTCTAATATGAAATATAGTCGAACAAACCCATGCTGACATTCCAATAAATGATAATAATACAAGATTGAAGTTATTTAGAGGAAGAATTTTTTTAAATCCAGCAAAATGAACTAGGAAATTCCCTATAGAAAAAACAGTTGATGCCAACTCTTGTATACCAAAATATCTTTTAAATGGCCATTTACCATAAAACTGATAAATCTCTTCATCTTTTTCAATTCTATCTCTTGTTATTAATCTTTGACATTGATAATCACAATTCAGATCACAATTCCATAATAAAAGTTTTAGTTGTGGTTTAAAATCACAAAATTCCCAATTTTCATTATATGGATACCAATTCAAATTATCATTATTCTTACGTAATTCATCTTGAATTAAATGATATGAGTTTTTTGAACATACGATTTGTTCACATTGAAATTTACAGTTATGGAATTCATCTAAATTATCACCCGGAGATGCTATACAATAACGGAATCCATATAATACTAGGACTAACTTTGTTAAAAGCATTAAATTGTTATTTTACACGAAATAAGCCAAGTAGTACTTTGACTGTATATAAGCTATTGGTCCATATAATACTTTTTAATCGTACTGTATGTAATCCTTTGGTTCTTTTGAAACATTGGGCTCTCGCGTAAATGATTTCCTAATTGGTTTGGCGATCGAAAGCTTAACTTGGGTTTTGATCTCAAGAAATCTTATGTGGGGCAGAATCCGATCCCACCGGGGTGGAAAATACAGGATTTGCCAAACCATCAACCTTCGATATATAAAATATACTGCTTTGAAGACTTAAACCTGAGGGGTAAACAATTTACGCAAATCAATTTCTTGGAAGGCTACAACAGTTTAGTAAAAATTATAATCATTGGGGTCAATATTATTCAAACAAGTTGACTATGACCCCACTTCATAAATGTATAAATATCAACAAGTTTGAATCTAGTTTGATCACTAATGACAAAAGGAACTCCATCCTCTAATTCAGTTGAGATTACAAGAAAATCTCAAGAAAGTTTTGATTCTCCTAAAAAAGAAGTGTCAAAATGGAAATTCTGGGCTAAATATAAGAAAAATCAAGATGATTTAGCACCACCAGAAATCTATAATAAGACTCTTTACCTTTCTGTATTTGTTTTTGGTATTTTAGGTGCTGCTAGAGGTTTAGATGAAGGTGTTATTTCAGGTTCCATTGTTCAAGTATCATTTAAAAATTTATTTGGGTTTAATGATCCAAATAAGTCCGAAAAAGAAATTGCTGACTTAAAGTCTAATATTGCAGCCATGGTCCAATTAGGTTCAATTGGTGGTTCAATGATGGCAATTTGGACAGTTGATTATTTAGGTAGAATTCGCGCTTTACAACAATGTTGTTTGATTTGGATTGTTGGTGCAGTTATACAAATTAGTTCTAAAAGTGTTGGTCAACTTTATGCTGGTAGATTAATTGAAGGTTTTGCAATTGGTCAAACAACAACTATTGGTCCAAATTATTTATCTGAAGTTTCACCAAAGTCTATTAGAGGTTTGTTAGTAAATATTTTTGCTGGTGCAGTTTATATTGGTATTATGTTATCATATTTAGCAAATTATGGTACTGCTGTAAATATCTCTGGTAATAACAATGCTCAATGGATGGTACCAACTTCTTTAAAATTGATTTTTGCTACTGGTATCTTGATTATGTCATTTTTCTTTTGTATTGAATCTCCAAGATGGTTGATTAAAAAGGGTAGACAAGATGATGCAATTTTAGCAATTTCAAAATTAAGAAATCTTGATAATGATCATCCTTATATCGTTGGTGAAATCAGTGATATTAGTGAAGCTATTGAATTGGAGCAAAAATCAAAAGAAGGTACAAGTGTTTGGCAACTTGCAAAATTAAATTTTACTGATAAAGGTATTAGATATAGATTTTTTGTTATTTGTGTCATGTCACAATTATTAGGTCAATGGTCAGGTGCAAATGCCATTACAATTTATGCAAATGAATTATTTGGTCTTGCTGGTATTAAAGGTCTTGATAGATTAAAAATGACAGCAGTTTTAGGGGTTGTCAAGTTTACTTCGGCTTATACAAATGCATTTTTTGTTATTGATTTCTTTGGTAGAAGAAGAGCACTTTATGTTGGTATAACTTTACAATTTTGTTGTCTTTTATATTATGCAATCTTTTTAACACTTGTACCTGAAGCAGTTCAAGAACATGTTGTTTTGACTGGATCAAAATCTCATGCTGCTAGAGGTGCAATGGCTGCAATTTTCTTATCTGGAGTTGGTTGGACTATGGGTTTTAATTCAGTTCAATATTTACTTGGTGCTGAATTATTTCCTTTAAAAGTCCGTGCAATTGATCAATCACTCGTTATGGTTATTCATTTTGCAAATCAATATGCAAATTCAAAAGCAATGCCTCATATGTTATTGGCATTAAATACTTATGGTGCTTTTTACTTTTTCGTTGTTATTTTGGTATTATCAATCTTTTGGGTCTGGTTTTGTATTCCTGAAGTTGCTGGTAGATCTTTGGAAAGTATGGATGAAATCTTTAGTTTACCTTGGTATCTTGTTGGTAGAAAAGGTGCTGAATTATGTCCTGATCATTCAGAAATTAGTAAAATTCATTATAATACTGATGGAAAGGGTAACACTTACGATAAGCATATTGATTATGATACTGAAGCACAAAAACCTGAAGTTCATCACGTGGAGCGTTAAACTAGTATAATCTTAATATAATTGTTTCCTAAAATCTCCGGTAAATTACTATGCAGTAAAGAACATGTATGTTATTTTAAAATACGAATGTTTTCAGCCCCGCTTATATTTTTAGCTTTAAAATGTGGGGGACGATGCAGAGAAAACGGCAATTATGCCTAGAAAAATGTACCTACATATCATAACCATGCCATCTCCGGTCTTAAACCTTATAACATTTTGTGAATTTTGTAGAAGTAGAAAATACTCATTAAAATATATGTACCATCAAGCGTAATTTGTTTGGTACTACCCAATCGATGGCTTAATCTTGTACGAGATATTTTTTAACTAAGGTGGGGTAAAAATAAATCGTTTATTGTGACCTTTTAGTAATGTCTGCCTTTCTAATAGGGTGATTTTAAATTTTCCCACGCGTTTACTCGATGAGATAAAAGACTTGGCTTTAAGTTAGTCATTATTGAATCTTCTCGGGTCTAGCCATTTTTTTTTTCAGATCAGAAAAATCGTGTTTCTCTTTGAATCAGACCAGATCCATGGAATTGACTCACATAAATAAAAATGAATGCAAAAAAGGATTTTTTCAGGTAAAGTAAAACTTGGACTGGCAAACTTGGGGAGCTCTTTGGATGTTTTCAAATCACTGGGAAAATTGATCACGTGAATGGATGTCTGATTAGTTTCCCGGTCAAGGAGCCGAATAATTGAATGCCCAATACAAAATCATTCTATGCTTCTTGAGACAAATAAGATATCTTCTTGAGGTTGGAATAGCAAAAAGATGGAAATTCGTTCGGTACTTTTTCTCAATATAAATCTCCTACAAACTTGAGTAATTTAATCTTTGAGAGCATCCAATGACTTTATTCATGACCGCACCAGAGATCTAGGAGATATATCTGGCTTGATAGCTTCTCCAATGCAAGAGATTCGCATACTACACTACAATACTTCATTCCAAATTGTTGTATTCAAAAAGCAGCCCTTTTACAAGCACTTTCACAAACTTAATTCATCATATAA
>JAJLZT010000004.1:600000-800725 GCA_030572295.1 Glucitozyma multigemmis
CAAACTCGAGAAATTGATCTTTGATGTCACTTGGAGGAGTTACGTAATAAGCATCTTTATCTTCATTATAAATTGCTTTAGGATCAATCATTTGAGCAAAAATCTGAGTTGTATTGTCATCAAGGTATGTAAATTCTGTCCCTGAGTCGAGGATAACTTCCATGTTTAATGAAAAGTTGCTCTCTTTGTATTTGACACTTGCAAGATTCAAATATGTAGCAGAGGATACGTTGTTACTTTGGAGAATGTCGAAAGAAACCAAGTCACCCTCATGCTTGGCAACATCAACTCCTCCAAATATGATTGAACCCAGTGAAGAATTTTGAGAATTAAGAAATAAAGAGTATGCAATTTTGTTGATATGACCCTGTTTTTTCAATTGAATGGGAAAGTTATCGTATTTATCATTTTCTTCCTCACCTTCCACAAAAGAAACACCAAATATACCATATGGACTATTACCTTGATCTGCGACGATAAAATTTGCATTATTAACTGTTACACCTTCAATTTTGACATCATCAGTACCAAAATAACCTTGGGCATAATTATTACCTCCATATTGAATATAGAAAGGTGAAGTCTTATTGACAAAAGTTTTGGACGCATCGACATCAAAGGTCCCATGTGTAGTGTTGATGCCGGAGGAATACACCCATAAGTCGGAAGAACCGGTATCTAATAAAACCTCAACTTTATCCCCATTTGACCCAATTGCAAGTTCAACGGTATAAGAATCACCTTTGTTTCTAAGGTTTGCAGCTATTACGTCTCTTTTACTTGGTGATCTATCCAGAGTCAATTTCTTAATTGGCAATTTGAAGAATCCATCATTGCCAAAGCAAAATGTAGAGAAGAGTAGGAAAAGGGTTAATATCTCTCTCTTCATTGAAATGTATTTGAGAGTTGGGTGGTATTCTAGCTATTTATAAAGACGTACCCCATACATTGTAAAGTATGGAGGTGCGCAATTTCATCTTCATTAAAATAAAATTTCAATTCTGAAATTCTATAAATAGAAACATAGAAATAACACAAGTTGAATTATGATAACCAAGTACCCGATATAACCTTTAAAATTTCAAAATTAGCTCGTGGTACATTCGGAGTAACTTCTTTTTGATACAGATTTCGCATCGATGCTGCTTCCTGTATGGATCGGATCAATCAGTACTACGATGAGAGATTAGTTAATTTATCACCTGAATTGATTCATCGTCAGTGTATTTCACTTGGGCAAGAGAAATGGTATTCTCTTCAAGGTTGTACACAACGTAAGCATGTCTTAGAAAATTGTCGCCTAAAACATTATTTCCTAATGTGGGACAAACAGTCAAGAAGCATTTGCCAAATTTTGTAACAGTTGAGTCTATGATATCAGAAAAGGGAACTTTTATGGTCTTGGAACCAGCAGAACCTATAAATGCATAATCAAGGTATAACTCCTGTACGTTTTCTGGTATTTTGACAAAATATCCTTGAAGAGTCGAATCATAAAACGTATCAGGATCTATAAAGCGAGCAACTTCTAGTACGAAACTATCATTAAAATAAGTGTAAGTTGTACCAGAATCTAATAGTCCTGAACCATGAAATGTCAAGTTATTCCCTGCTAATGATAACGTTGAAATATTTAACATCATCACAGAATAATAGTTGTACGAGTCGGGCAAAATGTCAAACGGGACCAAGGAACCCTCGTGCTTTGCTTCATCTACTCCACCAAATATGACAGTTCCCAGAGATCCATTTTCATCGTTTAAAAATAGTGAATAAGCGATTTTGCTAATTACTCCTTGTTGTTTCAACTGAATAGGAAAGTTGTCATATTGTACAAAAGCGTCTTCACCACCTTTATAAGATAAACCGAGGACACCATCAGAACTATTTCCTATGTTCGCAACTGCGAAGTTGGTATTTTTAACACTTATACCTTCAATCGAAACGCTATCAGTAGCCCAATAACCTTCACCGTATGTTAGATCCACGTATTGAATAAAAAATGGCATACTCCCATTGACAAAAGTAGTAGATTTACTTGAATCAAAGGTTCCAAGGGGACTCATTGTGCTATTTAAAACGGAAGAAAATACCCACAAATCTGAAGAACCAGTATCAAGCAAAACTTTTATTTTTTCATTATTGGATCCAAACGCAAGCTCAATAGAATAAAAGTCTTTTTGGTTCTGAAGGCTGACTGGGATAATTCCAGATTTAGTGACCTTGTCGAGAGATGCTCGTTTTATAACTCCAGTCTCTTTGGTGAAAGGTAACTTTAAAAACCCATCTCCAGCTATTGCTAAGGCTAAAAAATAAAGTATCAAGAAGATCATCAATATTTCATGAAATCATAGATCACAGAGTATAAATAGGAATCGATGGTTCATAGCTACTGAAATGGATGATTTAAGTATCTCGGTCAATGGCTGAATGCAACCCAAATTTCAAAGATATTGCTTTCATATCAGAGTGAAATCTATCCAACATTCGACTCGATTCTGATTTGTTTCAACCCCTTTTAGTCTAGCCTGAAATTTGCAATTGCAATTGTCGAAAGCTCGGAACCATGAAATAGCACAATGCTGCGCAATGGCTTAAAATTATGCAGAGTAGCCGCTAATGTATTCGTTTGGTCGCTAAATTGTTGCAAATTGGCAGGCTTGGAGCTACGATGGGTGATAGTTTAAAGTTGGCATTTATAGCTTCTGTTGATCTATAATATCCAAACTTACAGGAGAGTAGAATCAAATGTATGTTCTGCTATATATCAATGCCTATGACGTGCCCACCTTATATTAGTCTGAACCAGGTCGCAAAGTTGAAGTTTGAAGTCATACCATCGATGTAGCACTATTCTATTGCCAACGGCTCAACTCAAATGAATATTCAACTTATAACTTGAATAGCTTCATCGCTAGTATATTTGACTTGAGCTAGTGAAATGATATTGGCCTCAAGATCGTAGACGACGTAAGCATGTCTCAAAAAGTTATCACCAAGAATATAATTACCATTTGAAGGACAAACAGTTAATATACTTTTACCCTTCAAGGTGGTTGTAGTATCAATAATATCACTATAAGGAACTCTTATATTTTTTGCACCTGCTTGTCCCCTAAATCCATATTCAAGATACAAGTTTTGTAAGTTTTCTGGTACGGTGACAAAGTATGCTTGATTAGAGGAATCATAAAATGTATTTGGGTCAATCGAGTGTGCAAGTTCCAGGGTCAATTTTTCATCAAAGTATGTATAGGTTGTACCTGAATCTAAAAGTGCTTGATTATTAAAAGTAAAATTCTTACCTCCAAATGAAAAAGTTGAATCGGTAATCCACATTCCAAAATATTTACCATAAGGATCTTTACCAATGTCGAAGGGGACCAAAGAGCCTTCGAATTTTGCTGTATCAATACCACCAAAAATGATAGTACCCAGGGAGGCATCCTCCGAATTCAAGAATAAGGAATAAGCAACTTTTTCGATGATTCCTTGTTGTTTTAACTGAACTGGAAAGTTGTTGTATAATGCTTCTGTAGACTCACCACGTTCATAAGAAATACCAAATACTCCAACAGTACTGTTACCTTCAACAGCAAGTGCAAAATTAGTATTCGAAACGGTAACACCTTCAATAGCAACGTCATCGGTGACCCAATATCCTTCACCGTATGAATAATCAAGATACTGGATTCCAAACGGGGTGCTTTTATTTACAAAAGTTTTTGATTTGCTTTCATCGAAAGTTCCAAATGGACTTATTGTGCTATTCAAAGCAGAAGAGAATACCCATAAATCAGAAGAACCGGTATCGATCAAAACTTGAATTTTGTCACCGTTGGAACCAAAAGCAAGTTCGGTTGAATAAAAACCACTTTGGGTCTTGAGACCATCTACAAGCGCTCCATGTTTTGACAATTTGCTATAGAAGTCATCTTTATCAGCACCAATGACTTTTTGAAATGGCATTTTCAAGAATCCATCTTTTGCCAAAACAAAAGAAGAACATATAAAGATTAATGATAAAATCGACTGAATCATCTTTATAGTATAAGATTATGATACTGTAATGTTTAAATATGAAGACTAGTGAAAATCACCTCCGATGAATGGCACAATTTAACCGAGGCAACGAATCTCATTCATGGAAGTTTGTAGATAGTGATCGGATCTAACTGGACTTCTCTACACATACCGCATCTAGTTAGTATTGGACAGTTTAGTGAATAATAGAGTCTTGCCACAACTCTTTAGTTGCATAAACTTTGTATTATCATCATGTTTTGGATAAACATCATGAGATTTGCAATCGAAGTTGACATTGCTCACAACCATCATAACAAATAAGAAGATTGTTGAATTAATATAGGAATTACACACTTGGAGGAACCGTTTCAGTTTAATTCACCTTAATATGGTATTTTATGAATTAAACTTGTATCCAAACATAGGACTTTTGAAGAGTAAAATTAGCATTGGTTACGGTTTCACCTTTAATTGCGACGTCATCGGTGACCCAATATCCTTCACCGTATGATTAATCAAGATGCTGAATTCCAAACGGAGTGCTTTTGTTTACGAAAGTTTTGGATTTGCTTTCATCGCAAGTTACAAATGGATTTATTGTACTATTTACAGCTGAAGGGAATACATACAAATCTAAAGATCCAATATCTATTATAAAAGTGATTATATCTTATTTTGACCCAAAAGCAAGTTCAGCCATATAACATTCACCTGCGCTTATAAGACTTACAAGGATAGGTCCACTCTTCGCGAATTCATTTACCAAAATTATCTCTCTTTGCACTAGCATCTTTATTGGATGGCACTTTTAAAAATCCATCTTTTGCGAGAACAGAAGAGAAGAAGTACTAATGTTGAATTTAAGTCAAGCTTTAGGTTAATGTAAACTTAAAAATTGAGCTCTTTTAAATTATTATAGCCGTGAATTAAGAATGAAAGAGTTGTTAAGGGCTCTGCATCGATATTTTACTACAACGTATTTGACATCAATATGCGGCATCATTCCATCTTTCGCTATTGAAATTTCAGGTTGAAGCGAGTGACTCAGCTGAAATCGTTGCTCTCAAAAAGGAAGGAGGTTAGCTATGGAAAAAGTTAGGAGATTATTGTATGTTGCTTCTAAATAAAGAAACCCGTTGCAATACAAGGATGAAGTGCGCTACTGTACAAGGATGAAGTGCGCTTTTGGTTATCAGGTATAAAATATGAGAAATTTGATCTGATTGAAACTACCAACTTAATTCGACCTCGGATATTAGGGATACCAATGTATTCATGACACTCGGACACTTACGCACTCTGGGTCTTTGGTTCTCTGAGTCTTCGCTTTATTAACATTTGTTTGACACAAATTATTGCTGCTTCCTGTATACAACTCGGTTAAAAAGGTCTATTTTTTGATAATGTACCCCGGATTTGATCCGTCCAAATGAGACGATCTGTCCAGAAGACTAACACTGTCGAGAAGAAGTGCCAATATGGAAGATCGCACACTGATCTATTTGGTGGAAAACTCTAATTTTGATGCAATCGGGAATTGACCTCCTCTGAGTCGCAATATCCTTTCTTTGGTTGCAACTTAGATACATATACGATTTTGATGATTAATACAATACGCTACTCTAACTTTCTGTATCATGATCCCATGTCCAAGAAGTGCTTCACTAGCTCAGTTGGCAGAGCGTCAGTCTCATAAGATTTTCTTGTGCTATCTGAAGGTCGACAGTTCGAACCTGCCGTGGAGCATTTTTTTTATACAAGTCAAGCAACTAAAGGTCAAAAACTCGATTTGTAGTTTCAGCAATCAGTTTGAGTTAGATCTAAAATGCCAGAGATTGCCGAAGTAAGTTTTTCTCTTTTTTTTGTTGAAGTTTTTAAGATTCAATTCTAACTGTAGGTTGCTCATGTTGCCGGTTTACTAGCAAAGAATATCATTGGTGGCAAAATAACAATAGCAAATCTTCATTTAGACACTTTACTTTTCCCGATTTTAAAGACTACTGAAAATCCTCAAGATGAAGTTGATAGAATGAGTGAAAGTTTGATTGGATCTAATGTTGTAGCAGTGGAAAGGCATGGTAAATATTTCTGGATTCGAATGAAAAAAAAAGAAGAATCAAAAGTTCTTTTATGTCATCTAGGAATGACAGGTATGATTAAGTTGAAAAATATAACTTCACATTTAAAGTTGATGGAAAATGGTGGAGATAAAGAGAATAAAGATGAGAATTGGCCACCAAGATTTGTAAAATTAAGCATGGAATTGAAAAAGAAAGACAATTCAATTATAGATTTGGTATTTGTTGATCCTAGACGTCTTGGTAGAATACGATTAATAGAGGGTATTGAAAAAGATTCAGAATTGATGAAGGTAGAACCTTTGAATAGACAAGGACCAGATTATTCCAAAGATGAATCTCATGGTATTAAAAGGCCAGATATAGTAGAATTCAAAGAGATGATACGTAAGAAAAGAAAAAACGTCAAGTCTTTACTATTAGATCAAAGTTGTTTTGCTGGAATTGGAAATTGGGTTGGTGATGAAGTTTTATATCAAAGTTTGATTCATCCAAATTCGATTTTGATGCAAGCACCAGATGAAGTTTTGGAGAGATTATATGAAAAAATCATATTTGTTTGTCAAGAAAGTATTAGAGTTGATGGTAATGCTAAATTGTTTCCAAAAGATTGGTTAATGTTATTTAGATGGGGGAAAGGGAAGAAAGATCAGAAAAAGACGGGATTGGGATATAAAGTCGATTTTTTAACTGTTGGTGGTAGAACAAGTTGTTTTATTAAAGAGTTGCAGGTTGTATATGGAAGTGATGATATGAAGAGAGGGAAGGGTAAGAGGGTGAAAAAGGAGGTGGAGGAGGAGGAAGAAGAGGAGGGGGAGGAAGAAGAGGTAGAAGACAACAAAATCAAGGAAGAAAAAGAGGAAGATGGTCTAGAAATCAAAGAAACCATCATTAAAGAAGAAATTAAAGTTAACAACACAAACAACAAATACAAGACAAGATTGAGAAAAAAATTAAAGATAGATTATGAAGATCCACGTGATTGAATATTTTCAAGAATGTATCGAAGTTCAATTATTATAATACAATTTGTTGCACGGCATTATACTCCGATTTCTAACTCCTGTGTCGCAATAAACTCAACATAGATCTCCGATCGTCTCCGAAATCCCAACTTTCGTCTAGTTTTTCCGATTTAGTAAGGAGGGGGAACTTACCCGTATTAATCCGATAGTTTGCAACAATTTTTGGTAACATGCAGAGCAAAAAAAAAAAGAAAAAAGAATTGAGAGATGAAATGAGAAGAGATGAGACATAGTGGTGAGGCAGAATAACATTTCAAAAGGGAAGAAGACTTTTCGTCCAACTAAGAAGACTCAGATTACAAAGTAGTGTACAAACTTCTTTCATTCGTTTCTTTTCAACTTTTTTTTTCACCATCTCCCCTCACTCTACGCCTGTATGATCTGTTATATAAATTCAATTCCACCATCACATCCTATACTTTTCTATAAATCAAGTCGTTCAATCCGAAATCTACCGTGGGAGTCTAACAAGTATATAAGTCTTGCATATCCTGTTATCAAAGAGATAACCCATCTTAATCTGAATTTTCCAACCACTACAAGACTTTGTCTATCCATCTCATCTAGTGATTGTTAATCAACTTCATCTAAAATGCTTCGTTTTTATTCTACTAAGACCGGATCTACAATCCATACACATACTATCAAAACACCAATTGGTATAAAAGCAGCCATTGCCTCTTTGAAACCAAAAACTACAAGACTTTCTATTGAAGGACCAATTGAATGTGATTTAACTGGATTTCAATTGCTAAATTCACCAATTTTCAATAAAGGATCAGCTTTTTCAAATAAAGAAAGATCAGCTTTTGGTCTTACTGGATTATTACCATCTCAAGTAAATTCTCTTGATGAACAAGTTGATAGGGCTTATAGACAATTTTCATATCTTAAAACACCACTAGCTAAGAATGATTTTTGTACTTCAATGCGTATTCAAAATAAGGTGTTATATTATGAATTAGTTCGTAGACATATTCGTGAAATGTTACCAATTATTTATACCCCAACAGAAGGTGATGCAATTGCAGCATATTCTCATAGATTTAGAAAACCTGAAGGATGTTTTTTGGATATAACTGAACCAGACTCAATAGATGAAAGATTAGCTCCTTATGGTGAAGATAAAGATATTGATTATATAGTTGTTTCTGATGGTGAAGGTATATTAGGTATTGGTGATCAAGGGGTTGGTGGAATTAGAATTGCAATTGCAAAATTAGGTTTAATGACATTATGTGGTGGGATTCATCCAGGTAGAGTATTACCAATTTGTTTAGATGTTGGTACAAATAATGAAAAATTATTAAATGATGATTTATATATGGGAAACAAATTCCCAAGAGTTAGAGGTAAAGAATATTGGGATTTCGTTGACAAATTCATAAATTCAGTCAAGAAAAGATTCCCAAATGCTGTTCTACATTATGAAGATTTTGGTGTTACAACTGGTAGAGATATGTTACATAAATATAGAGAATCACTTCCTTCATTTAATGATGATATTCAAGGTACAGGAGCAGTTGTAATGGCATCAATTACATCAGCATTACAATTTTCAAATAAGAATTTACTTGAATCTGAAATCTTAATTTATGGTGCTGGATCAGCAGGTTTAGGTATTGCAGATCAAGTTGTTAGTCATATGGTTAGTCATGGAGCAACTAAAGAACAAGCAAGATCTAAAATTCATTGTATGGATCGTAGAGGTTTAATTTTAAACTCCTTTACAGATTCTTCAGAAGCGCAAATGGTTTATGCTGATGAAGATTCTAAATGGGAAGGTGTAAATACAAAAGATTTAGTCGAAGTTATTAAAACTGTCAAGCCAACTGTTTTAGTTGGTTGTTCAACTCAAGCTGGTGCATTTACTGAAGATGTTATAAAAGAAATGTATAAATATAACAAACAACCAATAGTTTTCCCATTATCAAATCCAACAAGACTTCATGAAGCTTTCCCAGTTGATATAATGAAATGGACTGATAATAATGCTTTAATTGCAACTGGTTCACCATTTCAACCAGTTGATGGTTATTATATTTCAGAAAACAATAATTGTTTTACATTCCCAGGTATTGGTTTAGGTGCAGTTTTATCAAGATGTTCAACTATTTCAGATACAATGGTTTCAGCAGCAGTTGATCAATTAGCTTCATTATCACCAAAGATGGAAAATCCAAAAAATGGTTTATTACCAAGATTAGAAGAAATTGATGAAGTTAGTGCAAAAGTTGCCACTGCAGTTATCTTACAATCTTTAAAGGAAGGTAGTGCTAGAGTTGAAAGTGAAGAAAGACCTGATGGTGGTTATGTTCAAGTACCAAGAGACTTTAATAAATGTTTAACTTGGGTTCAATCACAAATGTGGAAACCAATTTATAGACCATTAGTTAAAGTTGAACATGCTCCAGAAATTCATACATTTCAATATTAAAGAGATAGATACAAATATATTCACAAATTGATATTAAAGAGTTAAAAAGTTTTGTAGAGGTAGATGGTGAGGTGGTGGCAGTCTCAGCCCAGTCTCAGTCCAGTCTCCGTCCAGTCTCAGTCCAGTCTCAGTCCAGTCTCAGTCCAGTCTCAGTCCAGTCTCAGTCTAGTCTCAGTCCAGTCTCAGTCCAGTCTCAGTCCAGTCTCAGTCCAGTCTCAGTCCAGTCTCAGTCCAGTCTCAGTCCAGTCTCAGTCCAGTCTTAGTCCAGTCTTAGTCTCAGTCCAGTCTCAGTCTCAGTCTCAGAAACAATCTCTCCTATACCTCTCCACCTTCACACCCTATTTACAAATTATTGTTAAAAAAATTAACAAGTCTTGTAATACCAAAATATTCATCCTTATCTAAATGTTCAATATCAACTTCCGAAAGTTTTGGATTTTTTGCAACTCTTAAAAGTTTCTTAATAACATGACTTTCCATAAACAACATACCATCGTGAATTCCCCAGGGTTCAATATATAATTCAATTTCTGCTGATGATTCAATATTCTTTCTTAAATATGAATAACCTTCTAAACCTGACTTGTTATTAGAATTTCCATAATTATTAGTATTTAAAGGTATATCCAAAGATTTTTCACACCAGTTTAAAATATCATCTCTAAACACTTCATCTTCACCAAGTAAAATAAAAATCTTATACTTTGAATCTTTATATACTGGGATATCCCAATCTTCTTTAGTACTTGAACAAGGATCAACTTGTACGTTATTTTCTTTGAAATCACCTAAAATATCTTCAATCTTCAAATCAACAATATATTTATATTGTAACATATCTCTTTGAGAATTATCAAAATATGATTTACCTGGTTTATAATCATTAACTGTTGGTCTAATTTTAGTCCAAGGAGATAATAAAATAAGCTGTGATGGCCAAATTACATCAGTAGTTTGACGTTTAAGATGTTGAGTATAGTTAATAATTAAGTTACCACCGCAAGAATCACCCATAAGTATTATATTATCATGACCTGAAGTATGTAAAGTTGATATCGTTGATATCAATTGATTCAAAGAAGTTGGCCAACGATGATCATAAGAAGCTAATTTATAATCTAATAGTAATAAAGAAGTTTTTTCTCTTATTTCAGGTTTTAATAAAGTGTGAATACTTAAAACACTTTCAACTTGTTCCGGTGAAGTTTGTGCAAAATAACCACCACCATGGATATATATGATAATAGGATTATTTGGTGATGATTTGGTTGTATTGTCAATTAGCCAAATACTATTTTCATCAAGTCTTTTACCAAAATTTCTAAGGTTTTTCACTAAAGGGGAGAATATCCACCCAAAGAGCTTTAATAAACTAGAATTTGAATAAAATGCAAATATATAAAAATCTGAGACATGAGTTGAAAGTGCCATTCTAAATAACACTAACCTGATTGATTTTGGTAAATCGTTTTCATATTTTCTGAAATTTGATGCTCCAAGGTAATGTTGTATAACATGAACTAAAATTTGATAAGGAAGAAGAATTAATTTAAGAATTGCATTTGCACCACGAAACATTTTGAAATTGAAGGGAGGATATACTTGAGTTTTATAGTCTTCATGTGAAATTGTTGTGGGGAAGAGAAATTAGATGAAAGTATAAGTTTGTATAAGAGTATGTGTAGATTCTAAAGTGAGGAGGAACAGAAAGGAGGACGTGATTTGGGTAAGAATATGAGATAAACAGGCTTGATGGATTAATTCTAGATGTTATTTTGTTATTTAAGTTTGAATACATGTTTTATATTCATCTCATCTGTCTATTGATGAGAATGATTGATTCGATTGAACCGCGGAATCGCTGAACGAATCGAAACAACAAGCGTAGTGATTTTCGCACTCGCTAATGACTTGACTTGAGTCGACGCGCTGGTACAATTGAACTCGCAATCTAGGGACAACGCGAATCGAACACAAGAAATTGGGTCCGAGTCTAGGGCGAGTCTTCAATAAATTCAATCCACCAGAAGTAGAGCGCGCTAGCGCACACTCAACTGTCTCCGACAAAAACCTCCACTACACTACCACTCAACAATTGAAAAATTTCAATTTGTCAACCTCTCACTACCAACTTTCAATATGTCAGTCGAAGAATTAAAAGAAACAATTTCAAAATTACAAACAAGAATTCAAAATCTTGAAAACAAAGCTGGAATTGTTCCAAATGTTCCAAAATCTATTAGAATGGTTTTAATTGGACCTCCAGGTGCTGGTAAAGGTACTCAAGCACCAAACTTGAAAGAAAAATATTGTGCTTGTCATTTAGCCACTGGTGATATGTTAAGAGCTCAAGTTCAAGCTAAAACTGAATTGGGTGCTCAAGCTAAAAAAATTATGGATCAAGGTGGTTTAGTCTCTGATGAAATTATGGTTAATATGATTAAATCCGAATTAGAGAATAATAAAGAATGTTCTCAAGGTTTTATCTTGGATGGATTCCCAAGAACAATCCCACAAGCTGAAAAATTAGATTCAATGTTGGAAGAAAGAAAATCTCCTTTACAAAATGCAATTGAATTAAAAATTGATGATGAATTATTAGTTGCAAGAATTACAGGTAGATTAGTCCATCCTGCTTCTGGTAGATCATATCATAAATTATTTTCACCACCAAAGAAAGAAATGACTGATGATATTACTGGTGAAGCCTTAGTTCAAAGATCTGATGATAATGAAGAAGCTTTAAATAAGAGATTATTAAGTTACCATAAACAAACTTATCCAATTGTTGATTATTATAAAAAATCTGGTATTTGGTCTGGTATTGATGCTTCACAAAAACCAACAAAAGTTTGGAGTGATATATTAAAATGCTTAGGACAAAAGTGATTTGGTACAAGAGTAATTTGGTAATTGTATATAGCAAATGAAGTGTTGTAGTGAAGTTTTGAATTTGTAGTGAAGTTGTTGTAGTTTATTAACTATATAGCTCCTAAATTTTCTGACTCTTTGTTTTTCCTTGTAAATCCTCATCAGCGTCTCTCTTCTTTGTCTCGTTAAAACATGAAGCATGATATATCTTTCGTCCTTCAGATTTTATACAGTTATACCAACACCATTCACCTAATTCATCATTATATGTTGCTTTAACTTGTTCTCTACAAATAATACACATATTATTCATATTTGTTTCATTTGGTGGTACAACAACATAAGGGATTTCTGATTTAACTTGAACTTCTAATGTTGTACTTTGTGTTTGTTTATTGTCGGCAAATTCAGATAACTCTTGATCTCTAAAATTGACCCAGTCAATATCATCAAGATACCAATTTCTGGAATTAACATGACTATGATTTGATAATTTTTTATTTATACGGAAATGCCAATCTAAATGAATTTTCTTCTTTTCTATTTCATCACTTGCAAATCTTTTACCACAATTTCCACATTTGGATGATTTAGCATAAAGTAATGATACTTCTGAAATAGAAGGTTTATTTGTAGTTACAAAATCTTGAAATTTTTCTTTTGTTAACTTTAGTTTTGTCAATTCAGCATAACGAACTTTACCAAATGCTGTTCTTGGAATATTTGAAGTAGGATCATTTGCACTAATTAGTAAATCGGTTAGAGCTGATTTTGAATCTAAAGGTACAAATTTATTCTTTGGAATTACAACTTTATAGATTGGTTTTGAACCTGGTTTTAATTCTTGATCTACGGAAACTAAACCTGAAGCAACTAACAAACTAAATAAATTTTCAGCTCTTTTTGGTTGAGGAGGAGAAAGTGAAGCTTTTACTTCAATTTTTGGTTGTGGTGATGGTGATTTCAATTCGGTTTCAATATTTTTCAATTGGATTTGGATTGCTTGTAATTCATTTGATTTCATAACTTGATTTGAAAGTAAGACTTTCAATTGATTCAAAGCATTAAATCTATCTATTAACTTTGGATCTGGATTTTTAACAATTTTCTGTTTAAAACTTGGTATAAGTTTACTTATCTCATCTATCAACTGTTTTGTGAGAGTTTTGGTTGAATTTGAAAATCCAGCTCGATTTAAAAATCCTTCTATCTTATCAAGCTGTTGTTTTGGAAATAAAGGTAACCCAGTCTTTGTCTTTGTAATCTTCCAAGTTTCATATAATGATACAAGTTTTACTCTAATTTGATCGCTTACTAAAACGTATACTTCAGAAAAGATCTTAAAAATCTCATCCCCTACAAGTATATTATAAGGATTACCAACATTTTTGCAAATAGAGTCTAAGAGATATAAGGCAAAGAGTTTTTGATCAGGTATACATTTATTAATTCTTTGTATAATAGCATTAGAAATCCCATCAGCAACATCAACATTTTCATTAGCAATAGTTGTAAGTGTTTCAATTATAAGTTGTGAATTGAAAGTTAATTCTTGAAGACTTTGAGTATAGTCTTCAACGATGGACATACCAAGAGATGAAGATTTGAGTGCGAGAAGAGTGGATGTACGACAAAGAAGATTACGTAAGTGCGACAAAAAGACTGGAAAAGTGCGACATTGTAATGTCTCTGTCCTGCCTCGTACTTGACATCTCAATCTCACGTTATCGCGATATGACTGATTAAAATTTTCACTTCTTCCTGTCACCACCACAATGTCACCACAACCAACTGATAAAAAACAATCAGGAACAGCAAGGGTTTTAGGATCCGCTTCTGCTGGTATATGTGAAATTGCTGTTTTTCATCCAGTTGATACAGTTTCCAAAAGATTAATGTCAAATCATGGTAAAATTATTTCTGCTAGTCAATTGAATTCTGTTATCTTTAGAGAACATGCACAAAAAGCTCTTGGTTCAAGACTTTTCACATTATTCCCTGGTTTAGGTTATGCCGCTTGTTATAAAATTTTACAAAGAGTTTATAAATATGGTGGTCAACCATTTGCTAATGAATTTTTAACAAAAAATTTTAAAGATTCTTACGATAGTTGGTTTGGTCCAAAAACTGGTAAAGCATTACTTTCTGCTTCTGCTGGTTCTTTAATTGGTATTGGTGAAGTTGTTCTTTTACCACTTGATGTTTTAAAAATTAAACGTCAAACAAATCCTGAATCTTTTAAAGGTAGAGGTTTTTTGAAAATTTTGAAAGATGAAGGATTCGGTTTGTATAGAGGTTGGGGTTGGACAGCTGCAAGAAATGCGCCTGGTTCATTTGCCTTATTTGGTGGTAATTCATTTGCAAAAGAATATATTTTTGGTCTTAAAGATTATTCTTCAGCTACATGGAGTCAAAATTTTATAACATCTATATTTGGTGCTTCTGCTTCTTTAATTGTTTCTGCTCCTTTAGATGTCATCAAAACAAGAATTCAAAATAGAAATTTTGATAATCCTGAATCTGGATTTACAATTTTGAAGAATATGGCTAAAACTGAAGGTTTATCTTCATTCTTTAAAGGTTTAACTCCAAAATTATTAACTACTGGTCCGAAATTAGTATTTTCATTTGCTTTAGCTCAATCTTTAATTCCAGCCTTTGATAAGTTTTTGACAAAGTAATAGGGGGAGATATGGCTTAATATGAATTGTAAATAGAGGAAAGTATGTATTGAATGGTTGTAGATGCTATGTAATTTAGAGCTACAAGTAATACTTGTATAGAGTAACATTTCTTTTGCACAATCCTTCTGCAACATGCAGAAGCGGTGTAAGTCTCCTAAAACGATTTGGTTCAAAATAGCCGGCATCGCTAATTTATCTCTTGCATATAACCAAAGATCATTACTCTCCACGTGGAAATCATAAGTCATCTTATCATCTACATGATACTATGAAGATTATATC
This sequence comes from Glucitozyma multigemmis, assembly GCA_030572295.1. Classification (NCBI taxonomy): domain Eukaryota; kingdom Fungi; phylum Ascomycota; class Pichiomycetes; order Serinales; family Debaryomycetaceae; genus Glucitozyma; species Glucitozyma multigemmis. Next base: position 615,404 of record JAJLZT010000004.1, read on the forward strand.
CATAGTGCTATATACCCTTAAAGTGAACTTTTTCCAAGTTATAGTGAATAATTGTAGAACGCAATCTATATCACTACAGCATATTCATAGTTCAATCTTTGAAACACCAACAGTTTGTACTCCACAACCTGAATGTCCTAATGAAGCTAATGTAAATAATGTGACTGATATTCCATTTATTTGATTATATAATTAATGTACTGTTATTTATTTATGTCCGTTTATCTATTTGTAAGTTGTCTATACCAAATTCTTTATATATTCCAAGTCTTTTAAGTATTGGTATCTCTATAATCCAGCGTTTTCTACCTAAAATTGAATCTAATTCTTCCACAGAGGTTTTGCCTTCAATCAAACATAATCTTATGATAGCCTCTTGCTTTCTCTTCTCTCTAAGAAGCTTTTCTATGGTACTTTCTCGAAGTCCACCATTTGTATTTGCTATGTTCATACCATTTTTCAAAAAGTTTTTACAATTTGATAGTAAGACTGATTTACTTTTGATAGCAATTTCATAATCAAGTTGACTTCTTTGAAGTTCTATATCTGCTAATGCAATATATATATTTGAAGATTGTGATAACAATCCACTTAATTCATTAGAAAACTTCTTATCTTTGATTTGTTTAGTTATGATGTCTTGAGCTTTCTTATAGTACAAATTCATTTTAGTCAAACATTTCCAAAATTCATTCGAAGGTAGATTGAAATCTAATCTTTCTAAAGTGGTTTGAAGATTTTCAGCTGCAATCAAGTATTTTTCAGGAATTTCAAGTTTCAAATCATCCCATAATGAATATATGGATTCAAATTGGAATAGTGTCAATCCTTTTAATATAGTTTGACAAATTTGAAGTTCATCAAGTTGATTTTGAGTTATGACTTCCAATACTTGATTGTTTACAAACTTCTCAATAAGATCATTAGATACTTGTTGCAAAACGGATAAAAAGGGTTCAAAAGTAAACATACAAACATTTAAATCATTCTCATTCTCTGAATTCTCTAGCACTGCTTGTATTAATTTATAACTTGATATTATAGTTTCCATAATATCAAATGGTTGTATTGGTTTCTCAATTATAACTTGTTGTTGTTGTTGATCTACTATATCTGATTTATTTATAGGATTCTCCAATTCTATTAGGAATTCTTGTAATTCTTTAACCTGACGATTTAGAACTTGTTTTGAATATTCAACACCTCTTTTACCCCAATCTAATGACTTCAAAAATGAAGTTTCATCTTCGTTCAAGGATTCTTTTTCAATAAGTTCAGTATAGACTTGTGAAGTATTATATAATAAATCTAAAGGAGGTATAGAACAGGTTTCAATTGCATCTTCATGAACTTTTACTATATAGATCAAATCTTTAATAACATCTAACGCATCATCAACATTGGTCAAATCATCAAAACTAACACCTTCATTCTTGAAATAATGACAGTAAACATGAAATAACAATCTACATGAATTATAATATCCATCTTCAAGTTGTTCTAATTGTATTGACATTTGATAATTTGAAAATGCTTTTGAATAAAATCTTAAAGCTTTTGAAAGATCTGACGATATCCATCTATCACCACTCTCTTCCTCAATTGCACCATTTTCTATATAATCTCTAGCATTTTGTGGTAATGATACATCAGGTTTAGCTGAGAGTCTCATCGGTATATCTAAGATTAACTGTTGAGAATATGTGCAGTTCATGAATGTCATTTCAAGATACTTTAAGAGAACTGGAATATACTGATTATGTAATTGAAACTATATCAAAACTTCCAAATCCTTTCCAAAATCCATTGAAATATTCTTGTACTCTTTCTGTTTATATTCTTTCATATTATAGAAAACCATTAGGTAAATCTCCTGGTATACTTTTAGTAACTGATTTCACAAATTGTCCATTTCAAACAACATTGAATAGTTTACCTACTTCCAAAGAGTTCCAAATTGGTTCAGATGATCTAGAAAGCTTGAAAATCTTTCCTTTAAAAGTTCATAAACCACTTGAAGATGATATGTTGAGAGAATTTTCTAAAGTAGCTAAAGATGAATATGATCCAACTTCTAATTTCGGTTGGATATTATATAAAGATGGGATATTTGCAAATGTAAAGTTTCATGTCAAATCATACCAAGGTTTAATGGATTCTGGTGTTGAAGGTCTCTTTATAAAATTGGATGTAATTACAAGAGATACGTTGAGATCCATGGAATCAAATCGAATTAAAGGCATATTTCAAAGATTTGTAGACGAATCTTTACCTTCATTAAGTAGAGATGTATCCAATAATTTACCTTTGTTTGAATTTACAAAAAAGTCATTTCTAAGGGAGAAACAGAATACAAACACGGCAATTTCACAAGAGCAACAGATTACAAACAAGGCAATTTTGCAACAGCAACAATATAATGACCAAGACAATAAAGAACTTTTAAAATTATTTAGTATACTTCCAAAAAGAAAACTCACCGGATCGGCTCTCATATTCAGTAACCGACAATCATCACAAGAACCGCAATATGAAGACAACAAAAACAAAACTCCTTCATACCTACCTATAATAACTTTACATCATATCAGAACCAGCAAAACTCAACTAAACCAAATTTATATTGTATACGGTATTATTGAAGCCAAATGTCCAACTCTGCTACTAATCAAACTATTCAAAAACTTGATAAAATTTTCAGAATTTAAATTACATTTAAAAGATTCAACAGATTCAATCCAACTTGAATTTCATAATGATATAGAAATTTGTAGATTTCTAAATATCAAATCGATTCAACAAGCTCAAAACAACGATCTATTATTAAAATTCAAAAAGTCTTTACAAATACAAAATCAAACAAAATTCTACATTTTTAAAAGAATCATAAAACTACAAAGTGGTTATAAAAAAATAATTTGGACTTGTAATAATACAATCGATGATATCTTAAGAGCATAGCAGGACTCCATACTCATCATAAGATCAAAACCCGAACAATCAGATTTTTTTATATGCAGGCATTGAGATCAATCTTACAATACTCATAGACAAAGTTTACTCTTTAAAGTTTTTAAAGTGACGTACAATATACAAATCAAGAATAATTTACTATAGCCGCTTATCATCAATTAAACTTCCAAAGCCATGTCTATTTTTAAAATCTATAGTTTAAATGATCTGCTCCGCCCAACCAGCTACGCGCAGTTCTGTATAAGCAAAAAAGGTACAATTTTGATTCTTACTTAAACAGTTGAAATCACGTCAAGATTTCATCAAAATGTACCTTTGTCCAACTTCAATAAAAAGATCTTTTAGCTCAGATGTGGTTAGTACTGCTGAATCATTTAAACAATGGGATACATGTATGGATAACAAAACATGTAAAATTGTCGCTATTGTTGGTATATGTTTAGCTGCTGTCGTTTTAATATGGTTAGCTATTGCAGCTATAATGTGTTGTTGTTGTGGTGTTACTTGTTTACAAGGTCTTTGCTTTTGTTGTTGTAGATCAGCAAATTCAAATACACATGTAAACCAAGGTGCTATGCATAATCAACAAATGTATCCACTGTATCCAATGCAAACAGCACCTCGATATGATCCAACTCATCCACAACAAGCATATTCAAATAGAGGATATGAACCAGTACATACTGATGATCCATTCAATGAGTCGAAAGAGTATAAGCGAGCTTATTAAACCGATTTAGATATGACAAAACGATGTAACTTGATTTCAATATATGTAAATTAACTGATGACAATGATTCTCTCCCTATTCACCTACCTTTGTCCTTCTACCTCGTACTCACCCACTCGCGTTTCTCCACAAATTCGCAACCTTGCAACCTTGCAACCCAATTCAACTCTAATGAATTTGGTGGTTTGTCTTGATGGAACTGAAAGTCAATTTGGTCCTAAACCATTTACAAATCTCTTGAAACTCTTTGGAATTCTTGATAAAAATTCAAATCAAATTTGTTATTATCAACCAGGTATTGGTGTTTCATTTAGTGTTGAATCTCACAATATTAAAGAGACAAACTTTTTCAATAGCAAGAAGAATTATTTGTTTAATCAACTAGATGCCATGTTTGCATTTTCCATAGAAACCCACATAAAAGCAGCTTATATCTTTCTTATGAGGAATTATAAATCTGGTGATAAAATCTTTATATTTGGCTTTAGTAGGGGTAGTTTCACCGGAAGAGTTCTAGCAGCTATGATAGATGTAATTGGATTACTTCCAAGTAGTTCTGAAGATATGGTTAATACTGCTTGGAATTTATATTGTAATTGGGAATATGCTGGTCAACCAGTTTTGGAACATCATCCACTGGGTTTAATTGATGAGTTTAAGGAAACTTTTTCAAGAGATAACATTCAAATCCATTTTATGGGTTTATGGGATTCTATTAATTCTGTTGGTGTACTTAGAGATCAATCTTTTCCAAACACAACTCAATCTTGTAATGTAAATCATGCAAGACATGCTGTGAGTATTGATGAAAGAAGAGCAAAATTTAAACAGGTTTTATTTGATAATGAAGATTCTGATAGTGTAATATTACCAAGTGCTCCTTTACCACTGAAAGCATCAAGTTCAAATTCGTATACAAGTAGCCAAAATCGGATTTCTATATCAAGATCAGGTTGTTTTAACGATATCGTAGAACGTTGGTTTCCTGGTGATCATTGTGATGTTGGTGGAGGTTGGGAACCTGATTCAAATCGTCAATGTTTAGGTAATGTGTCTTTTCGATGGATGATAGCAGAAGCTTCAAAATTTGGTCTAATTTTCAAAAACGATGCAATTTGTAAGTTTGAAACCCTTTATCCAAGTAAATTAAGTGTTTTATCCCTAAGCCATGATACCTTAAGTTTCAAAAGATCTGTTAGACCTTGTTTTGATCAAATTGAATGGTTACAAGAGTTGAAATTAGCAGGATTAAACTGTCAAACAATTCAATCTTCGGGAAAATCAATTCATACCCCAAATTCAAGTTCACCTTTATTATCGCCTCATATAATCAAACCAAGCGTCTCGTTTGATGGTAGAGGGTCAACTTCATTACTTACGGTTCTACAATGGTGGCTTTTAGAATGTATCCCATTCGCAAGTAAAATTCCAGATTCAAATACAGATTTTAAATGGAAACGACTGTACTGGGCAAATTTGGGTCATCATAGAAACATCCCAAATAATTTCAAATTACATTGGAGTTTCTTTTATAGAGTTCATTTTACAAAAGATTATCGACCTGATTTCATCCCTCAAGGTAACTTGGTTGATCAATTTAAAGAACTGATTCAAGAATTTGGTATTGAAGTTGAAATCAATGAAAGTTGGAATGATTTGAATGATATTTTCAATTCGAAACATGAAATATGGTCAAATTTCCCAAATGAATTAAGTATATAGCTTCTAATAACAAATTCTGTAAATGATGTATTACTATATAAAATTATGCTTGATCTAAATCTAACCTACAAGCAAGGTTTCGTCATCTGAAAAGTCATAAGTTGGAATTTCCAAATTTAAAGGTGCGGGACCTCTTCTAATTCTTCCAGAGATATCATAATGTGAACCATGACAAGGACAGAACCAACCACCAAAATCACCAGCTTCACCAATAGGAACACAACCTAAATGAGTACAAATACCCAACATAACTAACCATTCAGGTTTTTTAACTCTATCCGCATCATTTTGTGGATCTCTTAAACTAGAAATTTCAACTTTATTTGCTTCATCAATTTCATCTTGAGTTCTATGTCTAATGAAAACTGGTTTACCTTGCCATTTAACAACAACATTTTTACCTTCTGGAATTGCACCTAATTTAACTTCAACTTTTGCCATAGCTAAAACATCTGCTGAAGCAGAAAGTGACCATAAGAAAGATTCAACAGTTGATTTTGCACCAGCTGCTGATAATAAACCCATGGATCCAACCATGAAGTATGTGAAATTTCTTGATTTATCTTCAGATTTGTTATTTAAATATGATGAGAAATCTGGATGTTGATAGTTTGATAATGTTTTTGAGGATTGTGATAATGGTCTTAAACCAAAGCCGGTTGATACGGCAGAGGATCTCAATGATGTCTTGAGTGTTTTTGAAATAAGGGACATTGCTTGCCTAATGCTCTGTTTAGTTTCAAAGATTCAAGTTCGAGTGAAAAATTATTTTTACTGAGGGTGTATGGATTTTGATTTTATTTCTATTGATACTATTGGCTTGGTTGATTAATGATAATATACACTATTAGTCATGTGACTTATTGATTTAGTTTTGTTGCGATTGGGTGCAAATCACCATCTACCATCTACCTTATACCAAATCCAGAACTTTCATTAACTGCTGTAGTAAGCTTTTGACTCAATTTCTCTTTACTTTCATATTCATATAATCCAATTTCATTAAAACATGTATGAGCAACTGGCAATCTTTCATTATCACCACCTAAGCGACTAATTTTAAAATTTAAATTTTGAATACCAGTTGCTGGAACTCGATCTGATCCAGTAACAAAAAGTAGAAATTTCCTCTGTTGCAGCGGAATCATAGCTTCAAGAATTTCCCAGAACCAATTTACAACTGGTCTCTTCAATGCTTCATCTTTAGACCAACCAGTATATTTTGCAATCGACTTTAAGATATGGATATCTAACTTCTCTTCATTACTTCCGCATAGTATAAGTTCAATCTCCTGAGGAGAAAATAAAGATAAAGCATTACCACCAGCAACTTTTTGAAATCCAGAAGTGAAAGATTCAATCTCATTTCGAATACAACCTCCCATATAAAATTGAGCATAACTTTCAATGTATTGATCTAAATTAGCTTTTGTGACTCGAATGTTACTACCATTGGATATAAGTTGTTTTGGTTGTGCTTTACCATTTGAAGTTTCTATATCAACTTCAAAAGTCATATCTAATGATTCCAAAACCTCACTTGTCAATTCTCCAAGTTTATAAAGATTTTTAGCTGTATCCGGATAAAGCTCTTCAAAATCTTTTAAACCAATTGGCAACTTCAACAAGAGTTTATAGATTGACAAAGGAAATTTCAAATCTAATATTGTAGAATTATAAATAGCTAAACCAAGTGTAGCACCAAAGAGATAATAGAATTCCTTATTCTTTAAAGGATTTAAATTAAACCATAAGAAATTTGAATCTTCAATTAGAGAAACCATCCCAATCATTGGATGGAAAAGTTCTCTTGTTAATAGTAAAAACCATTCTTTTTTAAGTCCACCAGCATCAATTCCGGGTTCATTTATAAATGTCACTTTAAGACTTTTTTTCAAATTTCCTGAGTTTAATTCTATACATCGTAATGAATCTTGAGCTATAAAATCACGTCTAACCATCACTCTAAAATAAACATCAATAACTGTGCGCTTATCCAAAGAATTGATAAAAGCTTCTTCAGCTTTTCTTTCCATTTGACGTCTTGCTTCATATTCCAAGATTGATATTTTTGACCCTAATGATATTGAAAATGGATATTGACAAAAGAAGAAACTTGCTGAATTATAACATGTATTTGCACCTCTAACATAATCGATTACAGTTTTTAATTCTGGTTCAGTTGATTCTGTTGAAATACTTGATTTGATTTTATTTTGCCAACCATCAAAATCTATTTTAATATTGACATAATCAATCAAAGAATTATAAAATGCACTTATAGATAAAGGTTGAGATCTAATACTATTGGCTTTAAAGAATAAAGCTAAAAGAGCCATTGCACTCTTAATTTGCCAATCTGATCCATAATGATGTAATTTGATTTTAGTTTCATGATTTTTCTTACGGTTTGGTAATTCTTGAGTATCTTCGTCTTTTGACATGATTTCTTCCATTTCTCTATAATTTGTTGATGTGATTGGTAATGGTAAACTACTTCTTCTTTGTAAATTTTGTTTGTTTGCTATATGATAAAATTTCTTTAATTGAAATGTAATAAATAGGTTTAAAAGATCAACTTTTTTAATAAACTCCTCCAGAGGAAGTTTCAGAAACCAACTTGAAATATAATTTGAAGAATTTGGTAACGTTGTATTTGATAAAGTACCTAAAACTCTCCAAAAAATCTCATAGCATAATGATTTGATTTCTTTAACATCAATCATTAAACCTTTTGGTTTACCAGGAACTAAAACGTATGAATAAAATGGGATTTCCCATAAGATCAACAAATGAGTTAATGATCTTGGATCATCTTTTATAGGTATATGGATTCTTTTAAGTAAATCCACACATCCCTTTAATGCTTTATAAAGTGGTCTTTTAGTTGGAAGTCGAGTTAAAAGTTCAAACACTTGACTTATTTCATTTGAATTGATATTTGATGTTGAATAATGTAATTTCTTACTTGATTTTCTAATTTTAAATGATTGTGTAATGCAATTTTGTGATTTAAATGCTTGATAAAGATATTCTGATAAAGGTTGGAAAACTTCATGAAGATTAAGATTTTCTGCTTTTGTTTGGATGCAATTAGTTATTAGATTTTGTATATACCTTAGGGAGATTGGTTGTGGATTTGATAAAGTTGGCTGCAAATTATGATTAAGAGAAGGTGATTTTGGTTCACTTGGAGTTTTTGCAGCATGCAATAATGAAGAAAGATCATCAGAATGATCATTAGTGAATTGTTTTGATCTTGTTGTATCTAATTGTGAATTTTTGTTATCAATATTGTTATCAGTTAATGAAGACTCATTCGGTTGCTTTAAGTCAGATTCTTTGATAAACTCAACAGAATCGTCCCTACTTATGGATGAGCTTGATCTCATATCCAATAATATAGTAGAATTACAATTTGAACATTTATACTTCTTTGAACCAGTTTGATAATTTACAATGATTCCACAACAATAACACTTATCTACATTATACTCGGGCAATTTTGGTTCTTCTCCTTTAGATGATGGTTTCTTCAGAGGTCTACGGAGTAAATCTGTTAACTTCCATGATCCTCTTCTTTCAATTGGTATACTCATAAAGGGAGTTTGATCAAAGTTTGACTGTAAATTGGTATTTGTGTATGTAATGCACACGACTGTAATTTTTTATATACGATCTAAACTTGCATAATGAGATGCGTTAGAGTCTTCGTCTCAGAGCCATCATACAATTAGTTACTATGTATCTACTATCCCAAACTCAATCTCCTGACAATATTCATTTCTCATTATATGATACTATCAACTCTTGCCTTATGATTATCAAAAATAATCAGATTGAATTTTATAATCCTAACCTTCAAATTCAAAAGATAATACCAACAGATTGTCATATCATAGCTGTTGCTCTATTTAAATCTCAATTACTTCTACTTACAAACACTCGCGAGATTTCCCTATTAAACCCTATAGAGTTACTCTTGACTGAATGCGCTCAATTAGATCAAACTAATCAACAAGATCCACCAGATTCAAAATCAATATTTGCTATAAAACAAGATTTTTTTGTATTACATACTTTCCAAGGTCTATTACAACTTTGCTATCTGGATTCAGAATGGCAAAAGTCAAAAAAACGTAAACAATTATGTAAAGTCATCTCTATACCAATTGGTAACATCATGATACAAAAAATGATGTTTATGAAAAATTCAGATATTCTAGCTATTCTATATAGAGACTTTAATTTTGTTTATTCTATGAGATGGTTTACGGTCGATTCTACTAGTATTACTATTTTCAAACAATTTGATGAATTTGATGAACCTCCATCTCTTTTGATTCCTATAAATCAGGGTGGAATATTTGTTTTAAGTCATACTCATTGTTTTTACTTTCCAGATCCAAAAACTAAATTTTTGGATTGTGGTGATGATCTAGTTGTGAATTCTGATAAGATGGTGATTACAAAGTCTCATAACGTTTTGAAAACAAGTGAAGAATTCTCTCAATTCACTATAATAGATGATTCAAGAATCTTGATTGTCACTAATTCAGGATTAGCATTTCTAATGTACCTTAACATTGAAACTAATTCTACCTTGGTGAAGCTTCTGACTCTTGAGTTCATTGAATTAGGTATGACAACAATACCTGAACATATTCATCATCTCTCAGCTAATAAATTCTTTATATCTTCAAGGTTATCAAGATCAATACTATTTGAAATATTACCAAAAAAACCTTTTATAAGAATAAATTCATACCATTCATCGACTTCGCCGATTTTGGATATGGAAGTTCTGAAAGAATGGGAGACTTTTCTATGTCAAGGTGGGTACAAAAGTGGAGAAGTAAAGAAAGTATCAAGTGAATTGCATATTGAGTCACTTCACAAATTTCATGTTGTTGAAGGTAAGTCAATAGAGTTTGCTTCGAACGATCAGATTAGAGTAGAAGGTAAAGGTATTCTGACAATATATGCTTTATCAGGGAATGAATTGAAAAAAGTGAATGAATCTCTGGAAGTAATCATATCACAATATGGAAGTAATATAATTTACACCGATAGAGTAGAAGTAAATGGGTCGTCAACAGCTTTCAGAGTTTTGAAAGGATATTGCACTGAAAATTCGATCATTTATCTTAGCAAAGATGAAATTTGTATCCAAGAGCGGGACTCCTCTAACTCTACATTTGATTCATTCTCATATAAATATGAGTCGAAGGAAACAGAAATTACGAGTATGGCGTATGTTAAGGTTAACAAAAGTCAATATGTCGTAATCATAACCTATTGGGATGGTAATTATTGTCTTTATGATGTAGGAGAAATGAATTGTTTAAAGGCATCAGATCAATTAAAAAACTGTGCTATTATTTCAAGTAGTATCCATATTATTTCTGGAAAAATTTGGCTAATTCTACTGACATCTTTAGGAGAGATCTATCAAATTTGTTATGAGGATGACAATATTCTTGATATGAAAAATTTCAGTTTTGAACTTGGTGAAATACCCTTCAGATTGACTTCTTCTTCAGATAAAATAGTGGCATTTAATAAGGAATCTATATACATTTTGGTATTTGATCCTACTGTTGAACACTTCAAATTAAACAGAATCCCAAATCAAGATCTAGACATTATTGATATCATATGGAATCATCATACAATTCATGTATTGACCAAAGGTGGAACACTCGAGCTCTTTTCTCTTAAAAGTAACAATACTCAAAATTGTGTCTTCACTAAGAAACTCAATCGTAAAGTTATACAAGTAGAAAGATATTTGGTTGTTCTCTCGGAATCAACCAATTCAAGCTTAAGTTTGATAGGGTGTAGATCTATGAAAGTGATTAAACAGAAAGATTTCATGAACCCTTTCAATGACATGAAGAGTTTGGTTGATATCAGTCATACATTTCTTCCAACAAAATCATTTGTATTGTTGAAAAAGGACATGTCACCAGAAGCTATTCAAGTGTTTTATATAGAAGATTTTCACTTTAAGTCAATCCCTTCTGTGTTTGAATTCGATACAAAAGATGATGTGATTTTGCAAACTATCAACATTATATCAGCCCAAGATATGACTTTTGTCCTATCAGGAAGTCATAATTTCATTATTCAGATGGAAGCTAATGAAAAGGGACTTCGATGGAAAGTACTTTCAGAGTATAAGTTACCCCATTTCTGTATTGATACGGTAATTTTAGGTAGAACATTGTATCTGGGTGATGTTATAAAGGGACTTCATGCTATAGATTCTCACGAAACAACTAAATGTATAAAAGTTCCACTTGAGTGTCAAACAAGTTATTTGAGTTCTCTTGATGCATTTGATGATAAAATTGTTTTTGGAGATGCTTTTGGCAATATTTCAATTGTAGAACATGGAGAACAAACATTGGCATATAACATTCAAGAGCAGGTCAATGTAATAAAGACATTTATGTATTCTGATAATTTTTTACAGAGTATAGCAATTATTGGAACTGTTAATGGAGGAGTATATCGTCTTTATAAATTAGATGAAGAATATGAAGAGATTATGATTTCATGTCATGAGAGTTTGATCTCACAAGAGAACTTATTCAATATTAAATTTACAAAAAAACATCGAAAACTACTTTGGAATAATAAGAGAGATTGGAGAACAGTTACTAATTCAACTCAAAAGTCATTTGGCTTGATAGAGATTCAAAATTTTAAAGAGTGGTTGCAAAGTGGTAGTAAAGAGCCAGAGATATGTTTTGAGAATAGAGAATTTTTACAAAGGATTGTATTTTTAACAGATCAAAATGATAGAAAATAAATATGTATATATGATATAGATGATAAAAAAATTATGAAGAAAAGAATTACAATCGTTAAGAGCTGATCCAGTATACTTATACCAAGCTGCTCTTCCCATCTAATTCGCACCCAGTAACTACATAAAAGCCGCGCACTACCTCTGCATCAACACAAACCAGACGAAGACATCAAAAATCAGAACAATCAAAGCTATCAACACACTATAACCAAGTCTAAACCATCCTCCTTAAGATAAACAACATTATGATGGACTTTGGCAAATTGGAAGATATAGAGATGCTAGAAATACCTGATCTGTCATCAGAAACAGAATCTATATCATCAGATTCTGAATCTCCAATTCCTAATTTTAAAGATTCTATAAAATTACAAGATTGGCTTTCTTCTGATGGTGTAATAGAATTTGATTTTGATCCTGAGCAATACTCGAAAAGTTTACTGTTTGAAGAAGATGCGTTTTCAAAGTCACAATATAAGTATATTCAATCGCTTTATAAAACAATTGAATATCTAAGTAAGAATAATGTTACTAGAGTTGAAGAACAACATCAACCAATTGGAGTAATGTCATTAGATTTTGGTTATAATGCTGAAAAGAATAAACGTAATCAAATGATTAGTGATGCATTTTTAAAGATAATAGAGAGTTTAAAAGACTTCATCACAACGTCTAATACTGATGATGAAAAGTATTCAATCCTTTTAAATGTACTACAATGTATTTATTCACTAGAATACAGTCCTGATACCACCAAACCGGAATTGATTTCAAATTGGGTAAATCATTTTTATCCTAAACCAAGTCAAGATCTTGTTGAAAGTGTAATGTTGACAACTCCAATACCATATTTGCATCCACAATTTTGGAATACTTATTTAGTAGAACTTATAACGCGTGGTCTTTTAAGTCAAGCTTCAGAAGCAATAATTGCATCTGGATATGAAGAATTAAAAGATATAGATGAAACTAGTTTTTCTATCATAGAAGATTTCAATACCTTACTTCAAAGTTATTCATCGATGGCATTAAAGAATCAATTTGGTGAATGGAAGTTATCATGTTGTGAGTTTAGAGACTTGTTTTCAACATTTAGAGCTGAAGTCAGGTCTGAAAATTTGATCATAACTTCTCAAATTCATGAACTCGTATGTATAATGACAGGTATGCCAAAAACAATAGCAAATCATTGTCAAACTTGGTATGAAGTTTTTGTAGCTTTGACTTTCTATCAAGTTAGAGAGACTTCTTCAAGTCAAAAAGATCTTTATAAAGATTATTTCAAGCTTTCTATAGACTTGAAACCACCCTATGTTGCTGATATTGAAGATTTATATGATATGGCAGAACAAGCTTTTCTAGATGTGTTTGATGAGAATTACTTAAAAGTATTGACAACTATAGATAAGTTGGATAATCATACATCACCGTATATATCCAAATTATTTGAACTAAAAGGTCTATTCAATCATTACTATGCAATGCCAAATACAAAATCATTAGAAGAACTAATGAATCAAAAGACTATATCTGAATATTTATTAACTCGTCATTCATTTTATTGTTTAAATACTCATGAGCTTGTACCTGTTGGTATTGGTTTACTATTGAATGATGATATCTCAACTTCAAAACAATCTAGGATCAATAATAAAAACACAATTGCAAGATTCTTACCAAAATTCGAATGTAAGACTAATGATGATTTAGAATGGGGGTTAACTATTTGTACTAACTTAAATCTAATTGAAACCAGTAGATTGTTATATCTTAAATATGGTGAGAAATCTTTAGAATCTTCACATCTTTACGAAGCTTTAAATATGTTTGTTAATTGTTATAATCCAGATATAATCTCATTAGCTCAAATTGAAGATGGTAAAGATACCCCATTAGATTTAGCAAGTTCTAATGACATAGCTTTAAAGAAGATTCATTATATCATATGGGATTTGATCTTTAAAGATGCTATAATCAATAATAGACCTATCCAAGATGATTTACTTAATAACATTGTCTCGCATGATGTTGGTGAAGATTTCCCAATACATCCAGTAATAAGACAAAGTTTATCACCATATGCTGTATTAGTGGAATACTTTAAATCTTTACAAAATCCAACAAAATCACCAATGACAAAACTTTCAAGGTTGATACATTTAATTAGGTTTAAACATCTTCCAAAGAAGTTTTTGCCATTACTTTTAGGTCAATTTTTACCATTTTTGAAAGACTCTGAAGTCAAACTTGAATTACCAGAATCCATCATTATCATTGAATTGATAGATACTTTCGAGATACAAGGTGGTTCTAATGAAGAAGGTGAGGAATTCTATCAGTATGCTATAAATAATGTTATCGATCCTCCATCTTATGATTGGAGGACCGAGTCACCACCAAAAACTACAAAAGAATTAATCAAGGTTTTAAGAACAGAGTTAGTTTCTAAAATAGGTTGTATATATATCCATCAATAGAATATAATACTACAAATTGTATAATTAGCACAATAGTATCCATTTCGCTAATCTATATATTTTAATGTAAGAAGCATTCATTTCGCTACTTTATGATGTGAATATTGACAATTAACAAACAACGTCTTGATCGGCTTTTGAGTTTAATAATAAAGCAACAATCAAACCATATAAACCTAAAACTTCAGCAAAAATTAAAATTAAAATCATTCCAACGAATAATCTTGGTTGTTGTGCTATACCTCTAACACCAGCATCACCAACAATACCAATGGAAAAACCGGCAGCTAAACCTGATAATCCAACTGATAAACCAGCACCCAATTGGATGAACCCGGTATACAAAGCTTGTTTTTGTTTTAAAGTATCAGAAACTAAAACTGAAACAACTAAACCATAAATGGCAATAATACCAGCCATAATAACTGGGACAATAGTCTTAACTAAAAGATCTGGTCTAAGGACACAGGTAGCACAAATACCTACACCTGATTTAGCAGTACCATAAGAAGCACCAAAACAGGTAAATACAATAGCGGCAGCGCAACCGATGGAGCCAAAGAATGGCGCATAAACTGGACTAAATGTTAGTATAATGTATTTGATGTAGATATGATTGAGTAGGTAGTGATATAAGCGTAGCTTAAAATCTGTTGAATTTTGAAAACCTGATCAACGGAGTTTCTGACAGAACTAATTCACGTTCAGACGAGAATACTCCATTTTCTAAACAGCTAAGGCTATACTCTTAATCGGTCTATAGTCTCCGTATGTCCATAAAGAAATCAGCTCTTAAGAACCTTTCATAAATTTTGATAGCAATCTCTGTTCTCTAATCTTCAAACTCGCCACTTTTCATGATAAGAATCAGAATTTTCAAATTCAAACTCAACAATTCTTTCACACTACTTCCTTCTCTCCAAACAATCTTTTGAACACTAAATTCTTCTTTATACATACCATAAATCTGACATGATGTTGTTATAAGTAATAAGGGGTTCGTATCGCAGAGAAAGTTGTCGAATAGAGAGTCGTGTGTGTGATTGTAGTGTACATGCAAGATTTGAACAACTGATAGATGAGGTAGGTGAGAGTGATAGGATAAGAAATGTTGCAAGATTAAGTTGATATATTCGGATAATGAAGGAAAGTCGGTAAAGGTTGAGGATAGAGAAAGAACAAAAAGTGAATAAAAGGGGTTTTTCTCAGGCATAAACTCTACTAAATACTCTTTAAGCAAAAATCACAGCCACTATAAGCTCCACTCTCTCATTATCACTCTAATACAATTTTGATCGAACAAAAATCGAAACCGACCTCGAGCCTGTATATAACGCAAAGAACGGGTAACTCCATCTCATATAAATTTTTCATTTTTAAAATCAAAACTTTATTATACTGGTGAGCTATAGCAAGGAGCCCAAATCAATATGTCTGCCCCAAACCCAAAAGCATTTCCATTAGCTGATTCAGCTTTAACTCAACAAATCTTAGATGTTGTTCAACAATCTCAAAATTTAAGACAATTAAAAAAAGGTGCTAATGAAGCTACAAAGACTTTGAATAGAGGTATTTCTGAATTCATTATTATGGCTGCTGATACTGAACCAATTGAAATCTTATTACATTTACCTTTATTATGTGAAGATAAAAATGTTCCTTATGTTTTTGTCCCATCAAAAACTGCTTTAGGTAGAGCATGTGGTGTTTCAAGACCAGTTATTGCCGCTTCTGTTACATCAAATGATGCTTCATCAATCAAGACTCAAATCTATTCTATTAAGGATAAGATTGAAACTTTATTGATTTAAGGAGGTATAAGAGTGATATTGAGTTGAATCAACAAAGTTGATTTAACATATCTTACTATGCATTGTCAATATTAAAAACATACTTACATAATAAAAATTAATAAATTAAATAATTAGTAGTGTTCTTTGTCCGTTGTTCTAAGCTAAAGTAAGAGTGACTCGATTCTTTTCTCATCTCTCTTTGTTTTACTCTCTCGGTCCACCTGCCTCATCACTTCATCTCATCGCGAAATTTGACATTTCTGAAATCATGGACTCATCAGAGAAAGTCACTAGATACTTGAGGAATAAAGACACACCAAAAGAAGAGATTGTTTCTGTTTCCTTGAAACTCCTCAATAATGAAAAACCTGTCTTTCTCCCCAACAAATCAATTTTTTTAGGTGAATTGATAAGTGATAGACTTAGTGATACCTCATCTCGATATTTATCATGGAAGACAGATCCACAAATCTATGAATTACTTTACAAAGTTATACAATCTCAATCTGATGAGATTCTTCGAAGAAAGTTATTGTACAAAATTAGTTTTATAGATTTATTTGTCAAAGGATTCAATGCTATAGTCAATGATTTAGCTGATATAAAGCTAGTTGACAATTTCTATATATTCATACAAGTCCTACTTAGAGATACAATTGTTGATATTGAAGAGTCAATATCAATTTCATTACTTGCATCATATTTAAATCTTTTGATAAAGTATCCACAAGAATCCAAAAATACAAAGTTGATAACAACTTTGTATCAAATCCCAAGATCAAAAGCTAATTACAAACCTTCAAAGAAAAACATAACCAGATTCTTTAATGAATGTGCTTATCCATTGCTATCTTACTTAAGAATCCATCCAAATCTGATTGTGTATGATATTCTATTAGAAATTTTGAAACAAGCTATACTTAATAAAGAGTCCATTGCAAATCTCAAACTCAATATAAAAGAGCTTCTTGATAATCCAAAGACGAAACCTGAGGATATTACATGGTTTTATAAGTTCTTAGTAGAGAATCTTTCATTTAAAGATATAACTTTATGTGAAGATTTATACCTTATAATTACTGAATCAAGTAAATTTCAAGCTCTTTCAGAGCCATTACTTGCAATTCTTTCTTCGGTAAATAGATCATTGAGTTCGCTGTTTTATTCTAGTCTTTATGAAAAGGAAATAGCAAATAACTCAAATCCAAATCTTGAACTTTTGGTTCATTTGATTAATCTTGATCTGGATATTGCAATCAAAAACTTCAATTTCCTCCTTGAATTTATAAATAATGACTCTTTAACACTATTAGATTCTCTTGCAAATGCTCATATTAAAGCTAGAGAATTTGTAGAATTCATTAGCATTTGGCTTGAAAATTTGGATAAAGCAACTATTTGGAGATCAACCGAGTTTATTCAAATCATGGTACCAAAATTTGATGACTTATCTTCAAAAGAATTACATGAAGTTATCTTGAATTTGAAAGAGAAATCAGATTCATTACCTATCTTAAAATCCATTATCAAGTCTTTATTTCTTTGTTCTCCTCTGAAGAAAGACTCGGTATCGACTTTACTTCTTGATGACAAGTTGTTTCATAATGAAGGAATTATGTATGATTTGATGTGTTTATATGGTAACGATATTATAGATATCAAGATTAAAATCGAACAAGCTTTAAGTAAAGAAACTTCTTCAAAGTACCATTTTTATTGCAAGTTCCGTTTAATGGAGTTGTTTGGTAAGAACTCATCTACTTTCCAACAAAGTCTTTTACAATTTCTTAAGGAGAATCCGGAAGAAATCATGAATTTCTTAAATAGGTGGATTGTAATTATCAATTCTACTTTTGATAAGGATCAATCTTTACAACTTATCAAACTTATATTCAATCTGTTTGGAGTATCAGAACTAAAAAACTATCTTGAAGAGGAAGGTGATATCTTCTTTGAACAAAAGACTTTATCTGAATCACTTGTTTATTTCATGGTTCATCAAGATGACACCAAAGTTTTGGACTTGATACCATGTATACCAATCCAATGTTTTGATAAATATTCAAAGAAGAAGTTGATGGATATGATATTTGATGATATTATTGGAAATCTGTTATCCCAAACTCATATATCTCAATTAGAACATCTACTTATACAACCTTCTTTTGGTTCAAAGTTAGAATTGGAATTTACCAGTTTATTACAATTAATAGAACGTAATGAGGAATTGAGCCTTACTATAGTCAAAACTATATGGACAAATCATTTGCATCAAATTAATACAGACTCAAAGTATATTTTTGATGGGTTGAAGAAGTTGATCAAATTCTTCACAAAGAAGTCAAAACTGCTTTCATCTGAATATAAATTGACTCTTATCATTCTTATGCTTTCTAAAGATACATTAAATGAAGAGTATAATATTAAAATCAATGAACTCCGTAAATTGTTTGGTACAAAAGTTTGTGAAAATCTAAACAAATCTGTTAGTAAGCATGATACAAAGACATTAGATTGGTTTTTAAAAGCATTTGAAGTTACAATCGAGGAAGATGATCAGAATCTGATTGGTTTAATAAAACAAATTGGATGTTTTGAGAGTTTGAATATCACCACATCTACTCAATTATTCAAAATCTTAACCAAAGTTTTGCTACCTTCTACTGAAAATTCAGCTTATATCTTAAGTATTCATTTCATATTGAAAGATGATGAACAATTTGAGACAAGACTTCAATACATCACCAAATATCTTCATAAACTTTCTCAAACTACAAAGGATTT
Source organism: Glucitozyma multigemmis (assembly GCA_030572295.1). NCBI lineage: Eukaryota > Fungi > Ascomycota > Pichiomycetes > Serinales > Debaryomycetaceae > Glucitozyma > Glucitozyma multigemmis. Next base: position 634,700 of record JAJLZT010000004.1, read on the forward strand.
TTCAGATGTTTTGAATTGGGTCATAACTTCTTTCCAACAAGAAAACACCAAAACTAACATTCCCTTTTACCTCCAATTATTAAAACAATTTTTATTGGTGATAGTTAAAACTGAGGATAAAACTCATAATATTCTTTCAACATATTGTCTTTCATCATATTTGGATCAGTTTGACCTTTTGATTACTTCAAACTCATTCCTCATAGTCTTTGATACCCTTAGACAGTGTTTAAGTGAAAACCCTTTGTGTTTTGATCAATATTCCTTTGAACTTATATTTAATATTCTCACTCAAGCAGCTTATAAAATCACTACTGATGAAGAATATCAAGCTTTAACACAAGTCATTTCACATATATTACTCTTCCATAGATTTAGATTATCATCTCGTCATCATATTATCATAAATACATTCACAGTATTACTTGAGAGATTATCATTACAAAAATCATCGGGATATGGATCTGGATCTGGAAATTTCTCCATCTCGTCAGCAGAAGCTTTCACTCGTTTACTTGAAAATTTATGTGAACCAGCAAGTAAAATACAAACAGAATCATTAAATTCTACCTCTTCAATAATCAAGAGATCTTTAAGAAAACATCTACCAATATTATTGGTGTTTCATATTCATTGTGCTTTAAAGTATAACTTTAGTGCTGATATCAATGATAAGTTAGAAACTGGTGTATATTCAATGTTTAATGTTCTCTCTCAAAAGGAATTACAATTACTAAGCTCAAGTTTGAATGCTCCAGGAAAGACATATTATAAAACTATATATAATAAGTATAAAGCTCATGGTAAATGGAAAGATGAATAATTAGTATAGCTTTATAGTCTATAGATACCTAGAAGAATCGTTATGTAGAAATTTACCCAAATTCTTCTTTGTTGATGTTGAAAACAATACCATAAATTGCCAAATTTTAGAATCAATATCATCATTATTATCTCCTTCCTTATGTAAATTATGCATACTATATTCATAACGTAGAACATCTTTTCTCGAAACAACACCAGCAAGTTTATTTTCATATTCTATAAGAATACATTTTGGTCCTAACTTGACAAAGATATCTAAGATATACTCCAATCTTGTTGATGCACTAACAACTAATGGTGACTTGTGTACATACGGATAAAAATTCAATCCAAAGCCAGTACCTTCTTCACCAAATGCACAAAGAGTATCTTCTGCTGAATCATTTTCATAAAGTACATTTTCAATATCAGATCGATTAATATAACCTACGATATGTGGATTCCTTATACTAGTAACAACAGGAAATCCTCTATAATCTGTCTTTTTCAAAACATTCTTCAATTGTCGAAGACTTATAACTTCTTTATTATTTGATGGGAATGATACTGTACTTCTAGTCATAACTTTATCAACATAAGTATTGAATATAAACTCTTCCTTTGGGTCTATTATAGGAAGTCCATTAAATTTAATCATTTGATCAGCTATACCTCCCTTTCCCCATTTATCATTAATAGATTTTGTAACCGTAACAACAATCATAGTTGGTATTATATAACGTAACGCACCAGTAAGTTCAAACATTATGACAACAACAGTTACTGTTAAATGAGTTATACCACTTAAAGCACCAGCGGCACCAAGAAATGCATAGGTACCTGGTATAATACATTTGGCTTCTTTACATCCACTGAAAAGTGCCCAATCTTCATGATTTTTAACAAAATGATCCAAGACAATCCCAAGAATTCTTCCAAATGTTGCACCTGCTGCCATGGATGGAACAAAAATACCAGCAGGAACTTTACAACCATAGGTCAAAATAGTCAATCCCATTCTTGCAATTGTTGCAAATATTAATGAAGAAAGTAACTTTGTCAAATTTGAATTCAGATCACAAATGGCATGTTCAAATTTTGGTCCACATTCATGAAATAAAATTTCCATTGACTCTGTCATATCTAATCTCAAATACTCGTTAAAATATGTAAAACTTGCGGTGAATAAAGCTAATATCAAAACTTCACGTACAGCATAATTTCCCAAATATCTTTTTCTAAATGCTACAACTCTAATATTGAATTTTGACACAACAATACCATAAACACCTCCAAAAATTCCAAGAATAATATATAAAGGTATTTCAAAATAACGCCAATTTGTGTCATATGAGACTTCAAACATTACAAGTTGACCAGTTCCAAAAGGGTTAATAGCAGCTAAAGTAGTAACAGCTACTAAGGAACAAAAATAAGATTTCCATATTGTTGAAAGTTGAAATACTGATGATATTTCTTCCATTGAAAATAACACACCACCCATTGGTGATCCAAATGCTACTGCTACACCAGCTGCTGAAGTCGCAGTAAGAAATTCACGAGCTTTAGAAGCACTTTTCCGATAAGTAGGTACTAATTTCGCAATGCAATTACCAACGCATACAGCATAATGTACACTAGGACCTTCTTTACCAACACTTAAACCAGATGCAATTGCTAAAGGTAAACCAATTGATTTTACTATGAGAGTTGACCAACCTAAGAACCCTTTATAAGCAAAACCTGAAATAATACATTTAATTTCCGATATCCCTGAACCTGCTGCAGTTGGAGCAAATTGTTTAACAGCTTGAGCTGCTGTAAATGCAAATAGTAATGAAATTAATATATAAAGAGAGTAATTCAAGAATTCATGAGATGACCAATTTTTCCAGGCTAAGCACTCTTCATTTTCTTGTAAGCTCCAACAGCAGAAACTTTTATTTAGTAGAATGTTAGTTTTACAATATCCCAGTCTTATACTAACTAACCAAGCTGTGAGCATATTTAAACAACCCGCTATTATTCCAATGAGCATTCCCATTGCCATTAATATCAACCAAGTTCTTGAAGTTGTCATTAGATTTCCTCTGAAACCTCGAGAATATTTCGTTACTCTACGCTTATGTTCTGCAAGTTCATCTTCATACCAATCAACGGTAGTAAAATCTTCAAATCGTTTTACTTCTGGAATTTCTTCTTGATTTATCCATGATCCAGTTCTGGTATTCCTTAAAGGTGGATGAGAGATTGTCTCTAGTTCAATTGAGTCCATGATGAAATCTTGATTATGAGAAGGTTTATCTTGGTGTATATGCAGTGATGACTGCAAAACTGCGACAACGACAAATATCTACAGAAAACTCTATGTATACTCTTTTGATTACTAGCAACCACCATACTTCAAAATATTCGACTTTATGATATCTCCATATTCACTCAAATCCTCTGAATCAATAATAAAATATTCAAAAACTATACAAATACCCAGTCTTGAAGATAAGACACTAAAATTAAAATCTGCTGACAGTGGTGCCATATCTTGAGCAAAAACAACATTTTCCAATGTCCATTTGTTTGTTTTACCCTCATATAATGGAGGATTTATAAAACCTAAATTTGAAATTTTTATTGTATCCGCTTTTGGTTTACCGAGTTGGGATTGAAACTTTTCAGAATTTGACGTAGAATTATCAAATCCTTTGAATTGTTCTATCCAGTTCATTGCCTTTAAGTTAAGAACATTAGTAGCTAATCTATTACTTAATCCTTTAACTTCATCCCAAGAAAATTCATCAATTGGTGACATATTCTCTTCAAGTCCAAAATGTGCAGCAACACCTAAAGATTTTGACTTATCATTTAAGAAACGTCTCATACCTATTGCAACTCTATAAGAAGAGTAATGATTACCAATAATTGGTTTAAGAGAAAAAGCAATGATATATTGGAGAAATGCTGTAAAAGTCACTTTATTTGACTTACAAGTCGTTAAAATTTGCTTTGTTTCTTCTTTGGTAAAATGGAGTTGATAAAATCGTACTTCATCCTCTTCATTGGCTAATTTTCTTCCTGTCCATCTTTTCACATGGGTAGGTACAGCTCCTATATAAGTCTCTGGTTCTTGAAAGATATCCTCAATTTTAGGAGGAAATGCTCCTGTAATTAATTGCTTGTCTTTTTCATAATTAAATAGATGATCTACTTTAATTCCATCATCTGCTATACTCAAATTTTTCACCAAAATCTCATGAAAATACGTACCAGCTGTACCATCACCTATAGTATGTTCCATCACTAAACATAAATCAAACTTACCAACAAGTATCAATTTGAATAGAGGTTTGCCATTATAAAGAGTGAAATGAATAGAGTTGATAAAACTTAAAAAATCATTAGAAACTACACCATCTACAAGCCATTTCTCATCTTGAAATTCCAAGATATCATCAAGTTTGATTTCATCAACAGCTGAAAACCATACATTTCCATCAACTTTTTCAAAATTACAAGCTGCAATTGGATGTTGTAATAAAGTGAGACGGACAGCTTTTTCAAGTATATCTAAATTTGCAGTTAAATCTACTGAATATGTTGCAGTGACCTGAAAATTCGTATAGAATTTGGATTCAGTTCTAGACCGCATAAGGTTTTCCATTATACCCAATTGTCTAAATAGAGTCATTGTAAGTGTTATAGGAGAGTTGAGGTGTTATTTTCAGTCAACATAACGGAATTGAGTCGTTAGTTACCGATTATCGATTACTCATTAAAATGTCTGGCATATAATTAGAATGGAGACAAATTCCTGATAAAGATTTGTTTATATAATCTAAGACTTGATGATTACCTAATGAAATAACTTTATTAACCCCATTTTAATATTCAAAGGCAAATGCCATTTATAGTACCAGTATCAATAAAAGTTGCTCTAAGTGTTGGAGCACTTACTGGGGCAACATTAGCAGCGCTTAATAATAGTGAGATGATTTTGGATGTAGCTGAAGCTTTTTTTCAAAAGGGTGCTGATTTTTGTAAGGAACGTAAAAGTAAAGCAAAGATTCAAAATGATCCAATTTTAGACGAATATGACTTTCTTAGTTATACTGAAGAGGAATCAAATCTTGATGAAGAGGAATCAACTCCTGATACATCTGATTGTGAAGATGTTGCTAGTTTAGATTAAATAACAAATATATATCAAAGGGAGTTTATGATATTTCGTCTCTGAGATTCATGTATGACTTGAAAGTAGCTTTAAAACTCTTCTCGGGCCCTTATGATACGTCTCTAGTTTCCCTTGAATTTGTTTACAAGTTCTGTTTGACTGGGAGAACCTCGTTTTCAAAATCATTACGGCTCATCTTCTATAAGACCAAGTTTGACATAACTCTTCTTGTTAAGGAACCTCCCACAACTTGAGAGAGTACCGTAGAACACTCCTTTCATATATATTAATTTTACTGTTAACATCACCCAGCTCCTTCCCCTCCCCTCCTCTTACTATTGTCCCCATCTTTCACAAATTCTCACCATTTACACCCCACAGGTCAAGTCGGACCAGCCTAACTCAATACTGCAAGCACAACAACTAATGTAAAAATACTCAAAAATACTAATATTATACAACTCCATTTTCCCTTCTTTCTTTGATATTCATCAGCTTTTACAAATTCTCTTTGGGCCATTTGAGTATTATCCAGATGTTGAATTACATTTTCTTCGATTGTATCCAATTGTTCACCTTGTTGACCAACAAGAACTCCCAAATCTTTAAATATAGAATTAACTTCTAGAATTCCTTGGTTTACTTGTTCAATCTCTCTATCTCTTTCTTGAGTTAACAAAAGATGATATTGTAGCTCAGATTCATTTATGTTCTGTAAAAGCGGAGTTTGTTCTTGTACTTGAACTTGACCATTATTAACCGAGTTTGAACGAGTTTTTGGTTCTTCAACTACATTTTGCTCAGCTTGTAAAGGATAAACACGTTTCTTATCATGATACAGTTTCTCTATACTAAAGAACCGCTTATGTAATTCATTAAATTCATTTAAAAGTCTTTCTTTAAAGATGATTTGTTTATTTGTAGCTTGTGATTTATTATTTATAATCCCCGAGATTTTTTGTATTAAGATCTTGATAGCAACTTCTAGATCTTTAATCTTACTATTTAAAGAATCAAGACCTAGTCTTAATTCAGCTGTATCTCTTTTTGAACCAATTCGTCTTCTTTGATTATCAAATTGAGTTATATAACCACTGAAAATCTCTAATTGATCCGAAGTTTTTTCAATTATTTGATCAAGTTCATCGGTTTTGATTGAAGTTGGTTGCTTTTGTGCTTCAATGTCAATGTTGGCAAATGACATATGATGTAGTTTAGCTTGAGTATGGATTTATAAGTTTTGAGGTAGTGTGAATGAAAATGCGAATGTTAAGAGGTCAACACTGGCTCGTCTATACAAACTAACTCGATGATACTACTATAGCTCCTTCTACATTGATAGTCCCTACTACATAGATAGCGAGAGAGCGTATATAGCATTGCATCTCATTTCAATTGTTTCGACCCATACGATCCTTTTGATCACACCAGGAATGAAAAAAAACTGTCCACGACATACTTTAGATGAGAAGGTACTAAATAAAGAGCAAGATACCAACATTGCCACTATATCCATAACCATACATTTTAGGTCCACCTGTAATCATTTTATTGGTAGCATCATCCAATTCATTGTCTAACTGGCCCAAATCTATACCGCATTCACTTTTGAATCTTTCATAGTCAACACTTCTTTTAAACACATAAATACCATCAGTATCGCTATATTTTATTTCAATATCAGGCAGATACTCCACGTTGAGTACTGTAGGATCTGATTCCACTCACCACATATCGTCAAGTTGTTCTTCATTGCAATGAGTGTCATATTTGGTTTATGTGAGTAATTTCCCAATTTCACTGATTACTACTTTACTTCGATGCCGTATTCCTTACATTACTATCACAAAGTCATATCTTTCTCGCTACTTCTTCCTAACACTAAATATCTAATTTTCTCTTTATTTTACAAAATCTTGAAAATTATACGTCTTTTCATGATTATGCCCAGTTACAAAAGCACAATCTTTTAAATCTCTAATTTGTATTTCAGCCTCTGGTCTTATATCAAAGTCGAAAATATCAATTGGAATTCCAATTGTAGTACAAGCATTTGGAACATCAACAATTCCAGCTACATGTCCTTCGATTGGTGCGGTTGATAATAAAAGATAAATTTGATAGTCATTATAACCAAACCTTCTCAAATATTCAATAGCTCTGATACAAGCTTGTTTATATGCTGTTGTAGCACATAAATACTTTTGTACTCCAGTTTCAGTAACAGAAAATCCTTCGAATGTCAAATATCTTGATGGTCCATATTGATTTTGAACATCACCAGCTATAAACATAGGAGATTTTAATCCCAATTTTGCCATACCTCCTTTTATAACACTTGTCTTGATTGTTATAACTCCAGCCATTTCTATCGCTCCGCAAAATGAAATTTCACCATCTCCTTGTGAAAAATGTAAGTCACCAATTGACAATTTTGCTCCCTTAACATGAACTGGTAAATAACACTTTGAACCTCTTGAAAGATTCTTAATATCACAATTTCCTCCATGTTCTGGTCTTCCTGGTATGGTTCTTGCACCTTCTTTTCCAATTTTTGCTATCAAGTCTTTATCATCTAAAGATCCACAATGAACATTTTGTGGTTCAGGTAAATGTGCAACTGGATTATCATGAAACGATTGAACTTCATCGACTAAACCTGCTTCTCTTTTATTCCATTCATCAAGAATCGATTGTGATGGAGCAGTTCCTACAATTCCAGGGTGAACTAACCCAGTAAATTTAACATTTGGTATATGTCTTGAAGTTGCATGAATACCTTCAAGATCAAAAACTGCTTTAGCACATTCCGGATAAAATTCCTCCAAAAAACCTCCTCCATTAGATTTATGAAATATACCACAATACCCCCATGGTTGTCTTTCAAGAGGTTGTACATCTTGAATTTCAACAACTAAAACGTCTCCGGGATTTGAACCTTCAATATCAAATGGTCCAGAAAGATAATGAATTTGAGTTAGGTCAACATTTCTTAAATCATCAGCATTATCTGTATTCTTGATTTGATTCCCTGTCCAATCTAAGCATTCAATCTTGACTGATTCTCCAGGCTGAATTGAAGCAGATGATGGAATATCTGGATGCCATCTATTATGAAGTTGAGGTTGTTCTAAACCTGGTTTTTCAAGATCAACTCGAGTGATATACTTGGCCATTGAAAAGTTTGAAGGGATTTATATCAAGCTGCAAATGTTGCTATATATGGTGCTTATTGAAGAGATAAGATATGTGCAGGGGGTATACAATAGCCAATTAAGGGAATTGGAACAATAGAAGTCCCATAAATGAAATTTAAGAATAGTTTGATAGTGGCGTACTTTAATTAAATGAGAGAGGGTATTCTGGGCATTGTCTGGTAAAAGGAACATCTTAAGTAGAAGGTTTACCAAGATTAATTCCGGGATTTGTCAGAGTGTGGATTTAAGCGGTATAAGACTTTTTCGGTCTATTTTGTTTCTTCTTTCTAGTTTCAACTCTCTGAAGTATAGAGAAAAGTTGATGCGAAATACACCAAAAGGACATGTCCATGAATGAAAAGAGTATCATTAAAAGTCCATGAATAGGAAAATTGTAATATCAGTTTTCGAATAGAACTTTCAAATATACTTTTTTCAATCGAACCAATAGTAGCATCTGCTTTTTCACAATTTCCGACTTCAACTATGCAACGCTCGCTTTGGTCTTCTGCCATTTCGCTTCCAATCCTGCAGTTCGCATATCTATCAAAGATCTAAATCAAGTACGATATGAACTTCAATTGGAATGTCTTCCCATCAACAAAAGTCGAGGAAAGGCAAATGGTAACTCCATTAGGATGTCTATATTCGCCTTTTAGTACTAAAGTTGAAACCTCAAAAATTCAACCTCAATTCTGTCGATGTGGAGGTACAATAAATTCAAAATTTTCAGCATATTCTTTACAAACTGATACTAAATGTAAATTCTGTTACAAGTCTCTGAAAGACAACGATAACGAAATTGTTGGGTTAGAAGTAGATGAAGAGTTCCAACTTCAATCTATTCTAGATTTACCTCCACCTCAAAAAGTAACTTTGTTTATAATAGATCTATTTCAACATGTAGAAGACCCTGGAGAGTTTGAGAGTTTAAAGACGGCGATACTAGAAACTTTGCTGTTTGGTCAAAAAGTAATACTAATCACCTTTCATGAATTTGTAAATATACATGACTTGAAAGAAGGTGATTACACTGTATTTAAAGATCCAAAAGATATTTCAACTCTCTTTTCTAAAGAGACAGTAAAAGAAATTGGAGAGACATTTAATTCAATTTACTCTATTGATCAACAAGTCAAGGACTTTATTAGTTCAATCTCTCTGGTTGTAACAACTTCATATAGATCTCCAAGAGCATCAGGTTTAGCTTTGTATTTAGCAAGTGTAATTTTATCTCTGATAAAATGTTTTGGTGATATATATTTTTTTACAAGTGGACCAGCTAGTTTATTCCCAGGTTCGATATCAAAGGAAGGTTTACCTCTTAGATCTCATAATGATATCTATCAACTAAATGCTCCTCAATATGTTGAAGCACTGAGGTTTTACAATGCTCTTTCTTATGTTGCAAATGGATTTTCATTTCAAGAAGCTTATAAAATTGCATTCAAGGGGTTCAAATCAACAGACTTTGTTGCATCTAGATCTTCCTCTAAATGGAGTTTTCATATATATTGTGGATCTTTAGATCAAATTGGTATTTATGAAATGAAAAGCTTAGCGGCAAATACTGGAGGGAAGATTTTACTCATTAGTTCTTTCAAATCAAAGCAATTTTCAAATTCATTAAAGGAGAAATCTAATGTTAGAAATGCAACTTTTAAAGTGATTTTATCACCAGGTTGTAAAATTTCAAATTTGATTGGACATGGAATTGCAACTAGATCATCAAATTATGAAGGCATATCTGATAACATAACATCATTTGATTCTGATAATCGAGTTTTTACAAATGAATGGGCTTTCAACACTATATTTACTGAGGATAACTATGCATTATACTTTGAAATGGCAACAAGTTCTTCCTCTAGTAAGTTGAGTTCAAGAAGCTTAAAACGAGTCCATATTCAATTACAAATGAAATATTGGGATTTACAAACAAATCAATGGAAACTACGAGTAAGTACAATCACAAAACCTACGTCTTTAGAGATGTATAAAAGTTATGGTGTTGATGTCTCAAAAAAGTATAGAGATTGGAATATATTGGTGAACGCTATAGATCAACAAGCTTGGTTTATTTTACTCGTAAGGTTACTTATCAATAAAATCGATACAAAAATTGGATTTGAACAGTTTCAAAACTGCTCAAAACAGATAGATAAGTCATTGATAAAGATTCTACATTACTCTCAGGAACCAAATGGTCAGAAGTATGGTACAATTTATGATATAAATGAAAACTTAAGACTCTTACCAGAACTAAGTTATCATCTTAAACGAAATAATCATATGATCAATATCTTTAATTCATCACCTGATGAAACAGCATATAAACATCATCAGTTTATGAGGTGTAACCTCAAAGATTCATGTACAATTATAAAACCAAAGCTTTATTCAAAAGCCGATGGGAATTATGAAGAAGTGTCAATGGATTGGAATATATTGGAAGCGTCTAAACTTGGGTTCTTTATCATGAACTCAATTTTTGATCTTATCATCTATTTAAATTTAGGATCAGGAGATATAAAGCCATTGAAGTTACATCATTCTGATAATGAAAATTTAGCTTATAATAAGGATGAAAAGATCAAAGAACCTTTAGCTTTTGTCGAAGAGCTTGAGGTTCTTAATCCTAAATATATTGTTACTCAAACAGGACATTCTCAAGCAAGATACTTTTTAGCAAGACTTAATCCTAAAGATAAAGAATATGTTGATGAGTCCTTTTTGGATAAGTTCAAATTGTTATTTAAACCAGAATCAGAAATCAGAAATTATGATTCGTTACTTACTGACGATATCGGATTACAAGATTATTGGAATTATATCAAGACAAAGACAAATAAGTATGATAGTAGGAGTGAATAGAGTAAGATAGTAGAGGTGAATAGATGAAGTATGATAATATGGATTAAATAGATTCAATAAACTCAACTACCAACTCACACATTTTTGGTACTGCTGAAGGATGAGATTTCTCACCTATATTATGAGTTGCACCAGGTAATATACAACTTAAAGGACTCCAAAATTTTGGATCAGTTGCTTGTTTCCAAGACAGAACCAATTTTTCCTTATTTACGAAATCAGGTATAAACTCATCTCTTTCGCCATATAAAACTAAAATTGGTTTTGTTAATTTACCGAAAGAGTTAGCAAAATCAGATTCATTTAAGTATGAAGAGAAATAATCATCTTCACCTCTCTCACCAAATATAGATTTAAATCTATTAGCATTGATTGGAGTATTAAAAGCAACCTTATAAAACTTATGAGGTAAGATTTCATCACCTTTATTTGCTTTAATCAACTCATCAACTTCTACAAGTAAAGAATCTAAATAATCAGAACCAACTGAATTCTTGACTGCTTCAGGATCCGAAGCTGGAGCTTGAAGTATTCCACCATCGATATCAACCTCATTATCGTTATTTGTAAGATATTCTATAGTATCTTGAGAACCAGTAGAATGCCCCATCAATACAATTTTCTGTCTAGAACCACCTTTTTCCGATCTTAAATACTTAACTAATTGATTCAATTCCTTTGTATCCCTTTTCAAAGAACCTGTACCCCAACCTAAGTATGAACTTGTTATTAAAGCTTGAACTAAAGACCAATCTTTAGGAAGAGATTTAGAAAGTTGACTTAGATATGGAACTGTTAAAAACCCATCTCTTAATTCACCAATAAATATAATAACATTTGTATTTGATTCTCCAAATTCAAAAGCACAAAGATTCGAACAATAACTATGAAGAGTTCCCGGTATTGACATTGATCTCTTTCAATCTTATCATCCTGTATAATTGCTTATAGAGTGTTTCAATACTTAATTCCTTTATATAATCAAGTAATATAACTAAATCATATTAGATCATTAACCTCATTATGGACTCATTCTTACAGTGGGATTCAGCTCAAGTAGCTCATTACATAGATAAATACGGTGAAAATGATGAGACTTCATTACCAATTGGTCATTTGTTTTTACAACACAATATTGATGGTTCATTATTACCTCATATAAATACTGATCATTTGAAAGAAATTGGTATTATAAAGCTTAGTACTCGTCTTAAAGTTAAAAGATGTATTAATGAATTAGTAAATGTTCAATGTCGTGATTCGATAACTTCAAATATAATTTTAAATGATAGTGTTAGTCTTGAAGCGGTTAGTTTAGCTGCTAGTTTAATGAAGGAGATGTTGAAAAAACCTGATTCAGGTGAATATAAAATTGAAATGAAGAGATTGAATGATAATTTTCTAAAACTAAAATCTGAATTGATCCCAGTTATTCGTATGATAAAAGAACTGAAACCTTTACCAACACCACTTGCAAAATCTCAAGAGCCATCACCAACTAAAAGTATACAAACTTTACAAGCAGATGATAATTTATATAGAGGTTCTATATCTCCAATGAGTCCCACATATCTGAATAGATTATCTCTGGGACTGGTAATACTGGTTGGTACTGGGAAAATAATAACACAATCAATTGCAAAACCAGTTTCTTTAGAAAGAGCTCCAAGTGATTTTACACTTCAAAGAAGACCACGTCCTAATGAAGTGAAATCCTCAATTTCAAATTCAACTTCCAATCCAAATTTAAATCTGGCAACAACTATAAATATAAATGAAAAACCTCAAATGGTTAAAAGTACTTCACTGTCTTCAGTAAATCATAGTGAACCATTAAAACAACTAAGAGCTTCTACTGATGATTCCTGCTTGAAAGTTTTACAACAAGCAATGAAACGACATCATATTCCAAGACTTGATTGGTCAAAATATGTATTGGTAATCTGTTATGGTGATAAAGAAAGAATCTTAAAATTACAAGAAAAACCAGTTATAATATTTAAAGAATTACAAGAAATGGGGAAACATCCAGCAATAATGTTAAGGCAATTAGCTACAATGAATGATGCTGATGATGATAAATATGAGAATTCAAGAATTGGTGATGATATACCTGGTGGTACCTTGTAGTTAATGGTTGCAAATATCCTGCAGATAAGATACAAAATCATCAACTACGATCTAACAAAGAAGTTGAATAATTACCTTTCTAATAAATGTTACTAGTTCTATTAAGACATTGTCACTAAACCAATTAAACCTCTTTTCAAGTTCTTCTTGTATAAGTATTTTGCCAATTATTATAATATTAGGGCTCAGCCCTAACACTCTCAAAATTTATCTAAAAATTTTCACCGCGAACAAATTGAAAAGTTTTCTATAAAAACTATTTCTTTAACTATAGTCACCTATAATACCAAATAGAAGATGCCTCCAAAATTTGATCCAAGTGAAGTTAAGTTCTTATACTTGAGAGCCGTCGGTGGTGAAGTTGGTGCTTCATCCGCTTTGGCACCAAAAATTGGTCCATTAGGTTTATCACCAAAGAAAGTTGGTGAAGATATTGCAAAGGCCACCAAACAATTCAAAGGTATTAAAGTTACTGTTCAATTGAAAATTCAAAATAGACAAGCTACTTGTTCAGTTGTTCCATCTGCTTCATCCTTAGTCATTACTGCTTTAAAAGAACCAGTTAGAGACAGAAAGAAGGAAAAGAATGTTAAACACAATGGTAATATTCCATTAGAAGAAATTTACGAAATTGCAAGACAAATGAAAGAAAAATCCTTTGGTAAGAACTTAGCTTCTGTATCTAAAGAAATCTTGGGTACTGCTCAATCTGTTGGTTGTCGTGTTGAAGGAAAGAACCCTCATGATATCATTGAAGCCATTAACAATGGTGAAATCGATGTTCCAGAAAACTAGATTATGTATAAAAGTGTTTTAATAGGGTCTAATTGATATTTCGTTTCCATTATTCAATGTTTAAATTGTAATAATGTTTGCCAACACTCTGGTGCCAGATTTTACACTGTATTTGGTTCCTATTTTGGTGCAAACTAGAATATTTTGCTTATTACTCACCGTGGTATTCATTTCCCTGTGAATACGATGGTCCATTTCACAAGCAGAAATTTGTAAATTTGTAGATTGCGCTAACCATAAATCATAATTAAGTAAATTAACCAATATTTGGTTATTTCATTCAATTGTGATTTCGTGGTTAAACTTACTTTCAAGCAGCGTCGCTTAAATCTCAAAACTCACGTGCGAGTTTGAGATCGTGTACATTCCAATCAATATGACAGCAACAACTGATAAACCCCACAAAAACATTTAGGGATGTCTGACTCAATAGGTAAGTTGGAAGAAGATCAAATAGTTTCATGGAGTGTTGTTTAAGTCTTTTTGTGTTTAGCTCATTAAATTTGGAAATTTGATTTGTAATATTGATTAAGGAATTAGGACAAGTATATATCATGAAATAGATGGACCAAGATATCAATTAAGCAAGCGTAGTGAAGACAAATTATTAGACTCACTCTGACCATCCAATCAACACCATACTAACATTAGATCGTGTTTTTGCAAAAGCAATTACAACTATTAGAGCACTCTCTCAAAGATCGAATCATGGATCATTACCAAGACCACCGGCGGAAAATCGAATTAAACTTTATGGATTATATAAACAAGCAACTGAAGGTGATGTTGAAGGAATAATGCCTAGACCAATTGGATTTTCATTTGAAGATGAAGGTGCCAAAAAAAAATGGGATGCTTGGAAAAGAGAACAAGGTCTTAATAAAACTGAAGCTAAAAGACACTATATTGCATTTTTAATTGAGACTATGAAAATCTATTCATCAAATACATCAGAAGCTCGTGAATTACTTGGAGAATTAGAATATTTATGGGATCAGATCAAAGATCTCAAGTATCACGAAGAAGATGAACATGAATTTATCCCACTGTATTCACCATCAGTTTCATCAAATCAACTTCTGCAAATTTATTCACATTCAAAAAAGAACACAATGCTTTCAATAAATGAATATGTTCAACAACAAAGACGTCAAAGTCAAACCAATTCTCAAAGAGCACCACAATCAGTTTATTCATTACCGCCATCAAATTACTACTCAACTAGAGGAGATGTTCCCAAAGCAACTCAATTGGAAGATTTCAAAAATTGGCAAGGTGAGATAAATGTAATTGTTAATAAACTTTCTAGAGAAGTTTTAAATGCCTCTAAAACTAGAAAAATGTCATCGGAGTCTGAAATTTCCGATATTGATAATGATCCAAAGGCATTATTCAAGAAAAAGATAATACGTCTATTAAAAATTTTGGGTGCAAATGCTTTCAAACTTCTTAAAAATTTTGCCATGAGTGTTCTAGCTTTATTATTTATTGTTTGGTGTGTAAAGAAAAATGTTATAGTTAAACAGGCTCTTTTAACTAAACCTGAAACTTTAAAGAAGGAATTGGTTATAAATATGGTGTTAAATACTGATGAGAATAAGTGGTTTATACGTATATTAAGATTACTTAACGGATTTGTTGGATTTGTTTAGAATGGTATTAGTTATGAGTTCTAGAGCATGATATATAGAAAGTGTAGTTCTAGTGGATGATAATATATGACTTGAGGAAATTTGCACCCATTCCTGTATGAAAATGGTAGCTCATCGCGATCTCAAAAATTTCAGTATTGATTTACTATCATTATGGATATTCATCGTTGTAGATTTGTTGATTATACTCCACATACTATAACAGCAACAGCATTTTCACATCCATCATCATTAACACAAATTGGATCGAATAATTTACGTTTGGCAGTTGGTAGAAGTAATGGAGATATTGAAATCTGGAATCCAAAGTATAATTGGAAACATGAATTGACGTTAATGGGAGCAAAAGGACGTTCAATAGAAGGATTATGTTGGGCTACAAGTATAGAAAATCCAATTCCAAGATTATTTTCAATTGGAGGGTCAACCTATATAACTGAATGGGATTTAAAAACTGGATTACCATTACAAAATTATGATTGTAATGGAGGTATTATATGGTGTGTAGCAGTAAATTCAAGTGGGACCAAATTATCAGTTGGGTGTGATGATGGTAGTGTTGTAATTGTAGATATAAGTGGTGGAGTAATGGAACATGATATGATATGTCAAAGACAAGAACTGAAAATTTTGAGTATAAAATGGTATTTAGATGAAGTTATCGTTGGGGGTTGTGGAGATGCCAGAGTTAGAACCTGGAGTTATAATGGAGAAACAAAGGGTAGATTATTAGGTACAATGAGAGTTGATAAATCAAAAACTGAAAGTACATTAGTTTGGTCAATAACAATTTTACCTAAAAAACGCCAAATTGTTAGTGGAGATTCAACTGGTTGTATCAAAATTTGGGATTTAAATACAAATTCATTATTACAAAGTTTTAAAGTCCATGAAGCTGATGTTTTATGTTTGGCAAATGATTTAGCAGAAGAAATGATTTTTTCAGCTGGGGTTGATCGTAAAATTCACCAATTTTCATTAACAACAACAACAAAATCAAATAAGACAATTAGTAAATGGGTACATAGTTTTAATCGATTATTACATAATAATGATGTTAGATCAATGTCAATTTATGAAAACAAAGCTTATGATTTTTTCATTAGTGGTGGTGTTGAGAAGTCAATTGTTGTACAGTCATTAAGTTCCTTTCATAATGGTAGATACAAGAAACTAGCAAATAATCAACAAAAGTCAAATATCATAGTACAAAACGATTTAATCATAATGTGGCAAGATCAATATGTCAAAATCTGGAGATTATTACAAGATGAAAAGTATAAGCTTGTATGTAAAATGACAATGATAGATGAAGAGAATATCACCAATGTTTCTATAAATGAAGTAGAAACTTTGTTAGCAATATCAACAATGAATTCAGTTAAATTATTTAGATTAGAAACTGAAGAACTAAAGATCAAATTACAAAAAATTAGAGATGAGTCTTTTGATTCTATAATACAAGGAGCAAAGCAAGTCAAATTATATTCAACAAATAAGATTTTAATACTTACACCAGAAGAAGAGATGTTTATCTTTGAGATTAAAGAACTGATTGAATTAATAGATGAGATTGACTTGATTGAAACCAATTCATCATGGTATTCATCATGTATAAATAATCTTCAAATTCATAACCAAACAGGTATTATAAGTAGATTTAATGGTTCTATAGAATTAATACCATTAGATGGTACAAAATCATCCTTGATAACAAAATTGACATCAAGTCCTGATTTGTTAGAATTGCAAGACAACACTGTATTTATACTTACAGAAGAAAACAAGTTATATGAATATGATTTAGATACGAAAACCCAAACATCGTGGTCTAAAAGAAATACAGAATTCTTACCAAAACAATTTACAACTTTAGAAGACAAAGCTCAAGGAATTTGTCTAGAATCACAAAAAATTTGGATTTATGGATCATCATGGTTAGCATTTATTGATCTTGAAGTAAATATGTCAATTACCAAAGATCAAAGTAAAAAAAGACATAGAGATGGTTTAAGTATTATAAATAATGACGAAGATTTGATACAAACATCTTTAAAACAAAGTGAAATGGATAAATTGAGACAAAAGATACATAATGATGAAGGTGATGACACTGAAACAAAAAAATCATTTTGGTTAACAACAAAGTATAGACCTATATTAAAAATTGGACTTTATCAACAGGGTATTGTTGTTATTGAGAAAAATTCCTTTGGTGGTGAAAATGCTTTTAATATCCCAAAATTAAGAATATGATCTATTCAATCTTTGGACATAATCTTGCACCTTGAAAGAAAACTCTTGCAGCAGAACCTCCACCCATTAAACATTTTTGAATTTGATCACCACTTTTATCATCCTTGATAATCCCCCAACCTTTTTTACCACCAAATTCCTGTTTATACAAATTTTCATAAGTTTGTTTATAAGTGTGATGAGGTTCAAAACTTTGAATATACATACCATCTTTTGGATCTTTCATATACTTGTTAAACATTATCAAGTGTCTTTCAACTTCATTAACAATTTTTGTACGTAAATCATCACCTGGATCAATATATAAAAGATAATCAGCATACCCTTCAATTAATAATTGAACAAAATATGAAGGATCTCTCCAATATCTATGATCCATATCGTAATCTCTATCGTATATAATTGAATTTCTATTGATACCAGCTAAAGCTAATTCATCAGCTAATTTTTTCCACTTTTCATCTTTTGTAATATGATATAAATGTGACATAGCTGAAAGTGGAGTACCTTGATTATAAGACCATTTGGTATTATTTGGTGAATCACTTGTATCTTGAATACCATCCATAAAGAATTTATCACCATCTTGTAAATTATCAACAAGCCAATCAATACAATTGGCTGCAAAGTCAACATAAACATTTGCTTCATCAGGTAAAAATTTTGATATTTGTAAACACGCTTTTGCAACTTCTGCTGTTGTACAAGTATTTAAATATGGATTGGTTATATGCCATTTAACACCACCTTTATTCTTAACATTTGGATTATTATTCCATCCTGACATTAAAAATCTAACTAATTCTCTACCACTATCTAAATACTTGGTATCACCTGTAACTTCATAAGCTCCAATTATTGCACTTGCAACTTGAGCATCATCATCATAATAGATATCCTTATCATTACCATTATTCTCTGCTGCTGAATAACCTTTCAAGTGATTATTTTTATATTTTGAAAAGATTGAAATCACTGGATCAATCATTGGTTTCAATTCTGGATAAATTCTTGCACCATCGACAATTGCTTGAGCTGCTACTGAAACTGCCCAAACAACAAATCTATCTTCATTATAACAACCACTACATTTTTTAGGTGCAACGAATGTCTTTTTGGAGTTTGAGTAGTATTCTAACCAGAGACCTCTAGTTACGTAATAACCTTCAAGATTTGGATTAAAAGGCATATTAAAATTGATGCAAAAGATTAGATTTGGTTTGCTTTTATATGTTTAGCAACCCAGCAAATTAGAGTGAACATAAGACTATTTAATTCATGTGACTTGAGTCACATGCAAAACCGTTGATATTCTCAAAACCACCATCGCGATAACACTTGATAAATGGCGAGGCATAGCTTTTAGTATTGATTTCTGTCACAAAATCATTCTAATCTTAATCTACCCGACTTCGTTAACATAGTAGCTTACTCCAAATTAATAATCAACGACGAAACACACTTAAAAGAAATAGAAAAACTGTGATATCACTATTTTCGCTTTCTATGGTACTGTAGGTGAATCCATTCTTTCTCTTCAACAACCACAACTCTCTACAAATATCAACATACTTTGAGTCTATTACCTACCTATAGATGTATATATTCTAAACATTCTAATTCTTTGGTTTTCTAACAACATATAACATCATTGGTGTAAATAATTTTTGTTTTCCACCTTCAACTAAATTAATTGCAGCATCTTCTAAAGCATTTGTAACTTGTTTACTACCTTTTGGTGCAACACCCAATTTTTCCATTAATCCAACTAATTCAGTAGTAACCGTTCTACCAAGTTTTGATGTTCTGAAAATTGTTAAGTAATCACTTAATCTTTGAACATATTTCCATTCACCTGATAAAGGATAATACCATGGAATACCTTCATCTTCTCTATCAGCTAAATCTGATTCATATTCAATTTCAAATCCAACAGCTTTTAAAGCTTTTTCTGCAACTTCTCTCTTATACATTTTTGGAATACCATCACCAATTTCAATCCCATAAGCAATTTTACGATGTTCTTCATTTGTTTCATCATATTTATCTGTCATAACCCATTCATAAACTCCAAAAACTCCACCTGGTTTCAAGACTTTATAGATTTCACCATAAACACCTTCTAAAACTGGGGCATGAACTGTTGCTTCAATTGCATAAACAGCATCAAATGATTCTGGTTCAAAATCCATTTGCATGAAATCTCCTTTAACAAAGGATAATTTATCTTCAAGATTATATTTCTTTGAATAATGATTTGCTCTTTCAATTTGATAATCGTTATTATTTAATCCAACAATACTACAACCAGTAAATCTTGAAATTTCACGAGCTGGTCCTCCAACACCACAACCAACGTCTAAAACTTTCATATTTTCATGAATATTCATTTTATGAGCTAAATAGTGTTCGTGTCTTGCAGTAGCTTGACGGAAAGCTTCACCTTGATAATATCTTGAAAAATGGAAACTTGAACCCCATCCATATTCATAAAAATCAGTAACTAAATTATAATAATGAGCTGTTAAATTACTATAGTCATTCAATCTTTTATTTTCATCTTCTTCTCCAGTTTTACCATCCCAATGTTTGAAATATCCATTATTTGCAATATCTGAAGCATCTTTACTCTTTGACATTAAAGCACCAAGACCGGTTTTTTTAAATGATTCTCCATGTAATGCTTTTGCAAATGCTTGATCTTTCTTATGATCTTTCTCGGCTAATTGGACTGTACTCATTGTTGAAATGGTGTAAGTTGGTGTAAAGAGTTTGTGATCTTTTTATATGCGTCGTTTAGATTTTTTTCATCGTATATTGTCGTATAGATATATGCAGCGCGACTGGAAACATTAAGATGTATACAGGTGTCAACAGATGCGATGAGATAATCGATGAGCGAAGCTGGTCTCACTAAGTCTCTTCATCAGACGTGTCATCAGTTCCGTCCATTTCTTTTATCCCTTCTATTTTATACTCGACTTTATCTTCATCTTCAAGTAATTTATCGATATCATTTAATGATTTATTGACTTCATCTAATTCAACTCTCATCTCTTTGTCCTTTGTCTCTTCTTTCTCCATCTCTTCTTTCTCCTCCGCCTCCTCCTCTACAATCTCTTCATTTATACTTTCTCCTTCTTTTCCCTCCCTCTCCACCAATTCACCTAAAACATCATTATTCTTCCCAGCTCTCTCAGCAACCTCATGAATCATATCATTGAATTTCTCTAGATTCTTCTCCGTCAAATTATCAAATACAAACTCATTCTCATTCCCATTGATAACCTCAATAGTATCTTCAACAGCTTTAACAAGTCCTTGTAATAGCATTGGACTCAACGAATCTGTTATATATAATTTATTCAAATTTGATATTATAGCCTTTTTGACATTTTTTGGTGTATCTTGTTCAATTGCTTGTAAAAATCCCATTGCTTGCCAGAAATGTGAAGAAGATTTGTCTATTTCTTCCTGACTTAAATTAACTAAATTATTTGGATCACACCAATGTATCAATTGTTGAAGAACTGTTGAAGCTGATGCTGCTCCTTCGTATTTACTAAACTCTCCTTCATTTCTAAACATTCTAAAGAAACAATCTCCACTTATACTTGCGACTTTATCTTGATGATTTGGATGACTAAATGCATAAACTGGTATACAAAATGCCAAAGTTTGACGTAAAGCTTGATTCTTTGAGTTCAATGGATGGAAATAAGTTAATATCAAAGTTTCAAATAATTGCTTTTCTTGATCTTCATCTTCATCCGTAGTTGCACCAAAATTTGTCAAGATATCAGCTAAGAAAAGCTTACATAACCCTTCAGCAACAACTGCTTGTAAATCAGGCATTTCATATAATCTTAACAACTTATAAAACAATCTTGCTAATGATAAGGAATCAACACCACCAGGATGATCTAATACTGAAGTTCCGTGAGTTGATAAGATATCAACAATTATTTTTATTGCAAGTATTCTTAATTCTTCATCTGCTTTTGAAGCTGTCATACCACAAAGGTATATGTTTTCAATTGCTAATTGCTTATCTAATAATGTAAATAAACCCAAAGTCTTCATTCCCAAGTATCTTATATATGGTTCATCATTACGCAATACGGCTGGTCTTACTAAACTCTCGATAAATGATCCTAATGTATAGTTGTTTTCCAAGGGCTCTTCTATATTTTCCAATAAATGTTGTGTGATGGATAAACATTGTATTATTATATTATCAGGAAGTGGTTTTGGTTCAGTCTTACGTTTTTTGGTTTCATTAGATTCTTGGGTATTAATATCATCTTCTAAATCTTCAGGACGATATCCTGAAATTGCAGAATGAAATGTATCTTCATCATTTTCATCTAAGCCTGAATCTCTAATATCAGTTATGATCTCGGTACACATGGTGGAAAAGTCTCTCTCATTTATCGATATCTTCTTCAACACTTTTAATGCAACTTCACTTAACTCATCTGATAAATTGTCATCCGTTAATGAAGATCTAATAATTTGTAACATCTTACGTCTTCCTATTTCATCACTAAAATCATAATCTTTTGATATCAAAAGTAACTGTTTGATTATAAAATCTAAATCTTTGAAAGTCAGTTTGATATTTGAGTATTCTTTAGCAAGGCTTTTTGCGTTTTCAATCTCCAGGGTTCTTAAATTCTTCAATTTTTCAACCTCTTCATCCTGTTTTCGATCTCTTGAATCATCAATTTGTCGATCTATTTCATGGATTTTGTCTCTAAATTCATCATATTGTTCAAAAACTTGTCTATTTGACTGATACATTGACTTTTTCAAACCCAAATACTTTTCAAGTGTCTCTGATAATCTTGCTGATTCGGGGAAATTCTTATCAATGACTTCAAATAAATCATTTGTATTACAATGTTGATAAAAAGTTCTAATTAAAAACGCCTTTTCAACACTTAATTCTTTCCACATTTGATTATCAATTTCTATCTTTGACAACATATCTGATCTTAATTTAAAGAATGTTTTCATCGCTAGATCAGCGTTTTTATTTTCAACAACGTTGATATTCTCGAGTAATTCTAATAAATCATTATCGAAATTCTCTAACCAAGTATGACAAAATAATTTGGCTGCTGCTTCCTTAACAGATTCTTCCCTATCATTCAAACCCCATTGAAGTAGTTTTTCTCTTTGTTCAAATTCAATATCTCTTAAATCTCCAATTTCTTTAACAACTCTTGTATATACTAATCTTCTATTAATTGTATTAACATCTCTTGCTCTTCCTAGTAAGATTGGATATGTTGATTCATGCTTACGTAAGTTTAATAATCCTGCTCTTCGAACTTCAGGACTTTCATCATTTTCAATTGCTGTTATAAGTGCTTTTGTTGCCTTATCACCAACTTCTTCAAGATATTGGATCCTTGAAATTGCTACAATAGCTTGTATTCTTACCATTGCTTCTTTATCATATAATCTTTTATTTAAAGACCAATATAAAGCTTTAAATAATTCTTCATCAATTGAATCAACATAATTCATTAGGTAAGCAAGTAATTGAACTACTCTATATCTAACATTTTTATCTTTTGCTTGAACTCCTCTTAATAAATGGCGTAATAGATAATCAACAAATCTACCTGCTGGTGTATCTTCATCATCATCTTCAACTTCTTCTTGATTATATAATTTAGCTACGAAAAGTGAACAGAATTTTGCCACTCGATCAGCTGTTTGTTCTCCTTTCTTTAATGGGAGGATCTTATTGACTAATTTTGCGAATTTAAGTATAAAACCTTCTTCTAGACCAATGTCTATTGCTTTTTGATGAATATTTAATAGTATTATAACTTGTTTACGATGTGAAGATAAACTCATTTGAACATCTTGAAAGACTTGAGCCATAGAATTTCGTATTCCTACTATATCATTGATTTGTTTAATGGAAGTTAGAGTTGGTTTATACATTTGTTGATTTGGTTGATCTGAGTTGATCTAAGGTAAACAAAAAGGTCGTGTGGGGTTGGGTGCAAAAAGCTAAAGGAAGAGTCGTGGGTGCAAAAGTTTGGAGGGAGAAAGAAATGGGTGTAATGATTTGAGTAAAGAGAGTTGTAAGGTTCGATGGAGAGAAGTAAGTTGATAGTATTTTCCATGATTGGAATATTTTCATAATTTTGTAAAATTTCAAAAAAAAAGGACAAAAATTAAAAAGAAGTTATAAAGATGAATAAACCTACTCGATATCAACACTCTCTATTTGCTTTTAAAAAAATGAGCGGTAGGGGAATCGAACCCCTGTCTCCTGCTTGGAAGGCAGAAATGTTAGCCACTACACCAACCGCCCAATTATATAAAAGAGGTAATCACTCGCACTTTATTCACTCCCACACATATCACCTGCACTCAAACTCATCTGACAGATCAATCGTTTAACAGTAATGCTAGATCATGAGCTATCACAACTCAATTTAGACGATTGGATAGATGTAACAGATACAATATTCAATTCCCTTTCAAATATAAAAGATAACAAAATTTGTCAATCAAATCATTTTAACTTATTAGAAGGTACAAGAGCAGTTGAAGTAACTAATAAACGTCTTGATACTGGATTAATTTCATTAACTAAAGAAGAATTAGAATTTGATGTTAGAAGGCCTCAATCACCTGAGTCGGTGATAGCAATTATGAATTCTTTAATTAGACTGTTTGTTAGTTGGCTTGATAATTCTTCATTACCTGTTACAGTACTAAGTTGTAGATATGTTTCTGAATTGGTGAATAATTATACCTTAAGTCCAGGTAATCTTGATGGATGTCATTTTCATAATCAGAGATTACCTTATAAAGAATTTGAAGAAACGTTGGAATATCACCTTGTTCATAGAGTATTAAGAGCTTATATAATTGGTTTAGCCAAATTTATAGGTATCTGTTTAAACATAGGACTTAATGTTTTATATGAAGAAGAAGACATTACAACCAGAAGTATGAATCTTAATTTTCTAAATGAAATTCCGATACTGACAATTTCAATTGAGATAGAGAATGGTATCAATTGGTTGAAAAATCAAGACATAACTCATAAAAATCTCATGATAGAGTATCTTCAACTTGTTAGATACCTAACAAATTTAGAATTGATAATGAATTTACCCGTTGGCATATTTGAAGGTAATAGAACTATCCTAAAAGACATTGGTTTTTTAGATAAAGCTATAGAAAACATAAACACTATAAGACAAGAATCTGAATATAAAGTACCAACTGGAAGTTTTTCAAAGTTTATCCAATTGGATTTGAGTAATAAGAATATACCACATGAATTATATATCATAACATCAGATCAGTGTTTCAGTAATCTAGAGACAATGTTACTTACAATCAAAAAATATATAACAACAACACTTCAAATAAAGAATATAAATCAACTCCAATGTCTTTTACAATATGAAATTGGTTATAAGATCAATAGTGATTTCAATTCAATTGCAAGAGGCATCTTTCAGTTTTTCTTATTAAGAGATGATAAATCTATACTTGGATCCAAAACTATAAATTTGAGTAGTTTGGTTATCAGAATTATAGAAAATGAAGTTGGACCATGTCATATATTTCAACCTGATCTGTGGAACAATATTCAAGGAAGTCAAGTTTTAAATACAAAAAACTTGATTTTAACCAGAATCACCAACTTGATGAATGATATCGAAACCGCTAGTTATCATGATTTAACTAGTTATAGTAATAATCGATGTAGACAAAGACAATTGATGAATAGAAGTATACTTGTTTGGGATACATTACAAGTTAATTCTGAACAATTGGAATCAAATTTATGGGATGAGTATACAATTGGTGATAGATTAGATGAAAATTCTCCTGGATTACCGATTACATCATTTGTCTATTTACAAAAATTGAAGATTATGATTGAGTTAGCTATAAGTGGATTTGAATTAAACTTATATAAAGACTTTGAAGTTACATATATGTATTGGTATATCTCACATTTGTCGAAATTAGTAGTAGAAGTTGTTGAAACTAGAATCAAAAATCTATTAGAGATCAAAGTACAACTGATATTACTGATGCCAAAAAAACTTAAAAAACTTAAAGCTGGTGGTAAAAAACAACATCTTAAACAAGTCTATGAATTCCAATTACAACATGTTTTACCACAACTTTTCAAACAATTAGATTACAACAAAACATTGATCTTGAAATATACTGGGTTAGATTTGTTATGTGAAAGTATAAGGATACTCTTTATTCATTACTCAATGAAAGGGTGTATTGATTTACTCAAAGGCCCTAAAAATAGTCTTACAAGTTTAGAAAGAATCTATCAATTGAGACTCAAACCATGGTCATCGATTGGTGCCCCATCATTACCAACATTTAGTCAATTTGTCCAATTTATAAAATTATTTAGAAATGACGCAGTTGATTGTCAATCTAAAATTGAAAATCTATTATATAAGAAACTTGAAGAGAGTGAACAATGTCATAATTTTTTACTTTCACAACTAAATGGTGATGATTATATAGGTGATGAGATTAAAAATTGGTATACTTCTTTAGTATCAACAAGTCAGATGATTAAAGATGAATTTGAATCTTCAAAGAGTATAAAACAACCTAGATCTATTGAAATTTTGGAAGGAAAGAATAGATACTTCCCTAGATTTACAATTTGTCAATAGATGATTTGATAGAACTAGTTTTTTCAAAAATCTGTAAATTATTTATAAAAACTATATCAATATCATTTTGAATTTTAAGTATAGATTGATTTATAGTTTCAAGTACACCTCTTGTTTTACGAAGATCTTCAAGTTGTGACTTATAATCCATGAGGTTGAAGAAGAGATGAGATTTCGAACTGAGATCGGACTGAGATCGGACTGAGATCGCACACGACCAACTAGGCTTGAGTAGGTCTTTTGGCTGCGAATGTTGCAGCAACTATTAATGGGAAAATTATAGATACATCACAATAAACTTTAATAGAATTTGCATCTGCTTTGATTTTACCCCAAGAAACTGCTTCATCAGGTCTTGCACCAGCATCAGATCCATCAAATTCTTGTCCAGTATTTATAAATACTGAATAATCTGCACCATTTCTCATTAAATTTGCATTACAAATATGATGTTTAACTAATCCCCCACCTAAAATTATCATCCCTGAATGAGATGCTTGCATTGCCATTGAATTGATTTTTCTGATATCAGCAACAATATCTAATCTTAAATGTTGAGGTGATGATTTAAATGTATGAAAGAATAACATATCACCAATTGAACCATCAGTTAAAGCAGGACAGAAAATTGGTATTTGATTTTTATAAGCCCAATATAAAACTGAGGATTCATCTTTTATTTCTTTACCAAGTCTATTAATTAATTTTGATGGTGTCCAACAAGCAGGTGAATCGGCATTTAATCCTTCAGATCCTAATTTTGTCATTGCCTCTTCTTGTTCTTTTAAACATTCGTCTAATATAGGTACAATCCATTCTTCAAACTTACAGTAATTATCATTTGGAACTAATAAATTCCCAATTCTATTCATACCTTTTTCTCTTAGTTCTTTACCTGGAAGGGTATAATCACCTAAATAAGTTGGTGCTAAACATTTGATAAGATCTTCTTCAATACCACCAGCTGAAGCAACAATAGCACTTACTTTTTTATGTTGTACTAAATATCTTAAGGTATCTCTAAGACCAGAAGAGATTAAATTTGATGTATATCCCATAAATATAGTTGATTTTTGATATCCACTTTCATCAAATTCCCCAGTTCTTGAATGCTCATCTAATGAATCTATATGTTGACCTCTCCATTCAGTCATTTCATTTATAATATCACAAGCTTTTGCAACTGAAGAACCTTGAAAACCCATATTTTTCATACCTGCGATTAAATCTATAGCATTGGAGTTAAAAGCAGAATCTTTTGAATAATCGATTCCAGATACTTCAACAAAGGTGTCTGGTACTGGATCCGATTGTTTAAGAACAGCATCTGATGCAAGATTTGGAATTGACATGATGATATGGTGATGCGATGAGATGGTAGTGCGAATGAAGGAAGTTATGAAGAGACAAAGATGGGAAGTTAAAGGAGAGAATGGAAGACGAAGATGGAAAGAAGTAAAGGATTTAAAAAAGAGAAAGAAGACGAATATGACAATCTTAATATTGTTTATGTAATGGAGAACTCAACTCCCTTTATGAATACAAGTAGTGTAATTTCTCTTAAACTCTCTCTCTAACTTTACCAGCCCAGGATTCAAATTTTGGTTTTGCTGTGTTATATGGAACATAAGCACCTGGAGCACCAGTATAATTCATTTTATGTTTTGTGGTGGGATATGCTCTAACAACTTTTTCTGAACCTTGAAGTTTATGAGGTGGAGTATTTGTACCATAACCTAACCAATAGTGCCAACCAGGTTCAACTTTTGACATATCAACCCCCCATTCGGCATATTCAACCCAACGTGTTCTTAGGTGAATTTCTTCTGGTACATCAGTTTCATAAAATTTATTACCATAATCATCTTCACCAACTAACCAACCTCTTTTTGTATCATTATGAACTTGAATTTGCCATCCTGCTCTTTTAAGACCTGAACTATAAATATTCTTTATAGTACGTATAATAGAAGTTGACATTATGAACTTACTATTAAGTTGATGATAATTGTAGTGTGATTGTAAATTGATTATTCAATGTTTGATTGGTAGGAGATGCGACAATGTCGCGAAAACTATATCGCAACTTTTCTATTCACGACATTAATATACAGCACAGATGTCAATTTCACTCTACAAGCAACTTTATAAGATCTAAATAAACTATACATCAAAATTGATACAATTTTTACCGATACTTATCAAACTCATATAAAATTGCTATCTTCCCGCCATACATTTACCCTTAGCGCCTTATGAGAATCTCAAAAGTGGCAATCTAGACCATATCAAGTCATATCTTACCCGCACTTGTAATTTAGATTTGAGACCTTGTTGTACATTTCTGCATATAACACTTTATACCTCTTTCCAAAATTAAACTTTAAAAGGTCGATCATCTCGCCTAATTAGAGAAGAAATACCACCTTCTCAAAACGACAATTTACACTTTTTAGTTTAAATGAATGGTAAGGAAAGATGAAAAACTGACCATGGCTGTACTGAAATTATATATTGCTTTTCCTAATTTACCTTTTCGCTTCTACTTACTTCTATATACTCAATTAAAACCAAAAACCTGCAACACATGCGCGGTATAGGTTCGATACCGAATTTGTCATCAATTTTTAATTTCCTTCGTATTACTCCTTTACGAATTTAGAAATTAGATATAAAATAACACCATGGTCCGCGAATCGCTCTAGTAGTTACACTACTTGAAGGAGTTAACGGTTCTAAGGGTTATATTACACAAAGTTTAAGGGGCAAATTATACATTAATAGGAGTAGTCTAACATATTATCAGTCTAATGAACGAGATAAAAAGACCTTATTCAGAGGTTTCAAACCCTACATCAAGTCATGATGATAAGAAAATTCATAGTAAAGCAGGTAGAAAACCACTTGAATCTGAACCAAAATCAAAAAGAACAGCACAAAATAGAGCAGCTCAAAGAGCTTACAGGGAGCGTAAAGAACGTAAAATGCAAGAACTTGAAGATAAAGTAAAATCACTTGAAGATGATCAAATAAAAGCTGCAACTGAAAAAGATTTACTAAGAGCTCAAGTTGATATACTTAAAGTTGAATTGGCACGTTATAGAGGTACAAATGATTTCCTGGATCTAAATTTAAATTTACCACAAAAAGTTGGTGAATTATCAAATCCAAATAAAGCAACTTCAAAACCAGTTGATTATGTAAATTCTGTAAGGATGCCTTCCAGTATCCCTTCACATCGATCAATTCTGTCAGATTCTTCATTTACTCCAAGAATGAATTCAAATGATAATAGTCCAGATTCAGATACAACAAATATTGCAAGTAGTTTCCCCTTTTCAAAAGAAAATTTGGCATCTGAAAATAACTTCACTTATTCTGCACCAAATTATCCACTACCTGATTTAATCAAACCACATTCAGGTCTGGATTCTTCTTCACCATTAAATGATAATATACTTAAACCAACACCATCAGATCAAACAAATTTTTTAAATGGTGGACAATTCAATGAACAATTGGATGAATTTTGTTCACTGTTAAATGAAGCTTGTGGTACTAAACTGTGCCCAATTCCAAAATACAATAAGCCAAGTGAAACATTATTTGATATAAATGATAATTATAACAACTATAATCATTTGTCATTTTTAGAAAAGAATTTTGATGTTGGTCTAGCGTTTGATGCTGAAATTGATCCATTATCAAATTTAACAACCGAAGAATCCATTTATGATCCACTAAGTAATGAATTTAGTCTTGATGATTTTGTAAATAATACTGTACATACAAAAGAAGTTGAAACTCCAAAACCAATACTACCCGAAGCTGAAGTTGTGCCATCAGAAACAACAATGAACTGCTCCGAAATTTGGGATAGAATTACATCACATTCAAAATACTCAGATATTGACATTGATGGATTATGTTTTGAATTAAAATCAAAGGCAAAATGTTCTGATAAAGGTGTTGTTATGAGTGAAAGAGATGTTAATAAACTATTAGAACAAAGTGCTAGAAAGCGATTAGTATGATTGATTTTAAAAAATTATAAACTTAATATGATGTTAACGATCAAAAGGTGTAGATTCATGGAGAGGTGTAAATTTGGGCATAGTATTGTAGCATAACACAGTTTGTTCAGCTCTTGCAGCTCGTAATTTAAGACACGGTAAAGACTTCCGCCATTCCATGAACGGCTCTATCAATCGTTTAAGTCACGTGCAAAATGTGGTTCTGGCTCAACTTCAATTCAGTCCTGTATTAGTGCTGGTTCAACAAGCCTCACCACTATATATATAGGAGATAGTATGGGGATTAGATAAATATGGATGTCAATAAATTAGCTGAAGTTCTTGCAAAGCAATTAGCTGAACAATTTGGTAATCTTGAGACGAATACAATGGAGACTCTCGAGACTCCAAAACAAAAGAGTAACGATTATTATACTGAATTTGCTCAAAAGTATATTGACTTTACTTATGAAAATCCAACAATCTTTCATGTAGTAAATTCAATTTCAAGTTTACTTGACTCAAAAGGTTTTACTTATTTACCAGAGAAATCATCTTGGGATATTAAACCTGGAAAATATTATACTCATCGTAATGGTTCAAATCTTGTTGCATTTGTAATTGGTGAAAATTGGAAACCTAAACATGGTGTTGGATTAATTGGTGCTCATATAGATGCATTGACTGTTTTCCTTAAACCAAATTCAACAAAATCAAAAGTTGAAGGTTATGATTTATTAGGTGTCACGCCATATTCAGGTGGTTTAAGCTCACTTTGGTGGGACAGAGATTTGGGTATTGGAGGTAGATTATTTGTTAAGACTTCTAAAGGAATTGAGTCAGTATTAGTCGACTCAACTCCTCATCCAGTTGCTAGAGTACCAACTTTAGCACCTCATTTTGGTACTGCAGCTAATGGTCCATTCAATCCAGAGACTCAAGCTATACCCATCATTGGTTTTAGTGATGAAAAGGAAACTGAAGCAACATCAAGTGAAAAGAAGTCACCTTTATATGGTAAACATCCTCTCAAATTATTAAGATATATTTCAAAACTTGCAAATGTTGAAATTGAAAATATTGTAAATTGGGATTTACAATTATATGATGTTCAAAAAGGAATAACTGGTGGTTTGGATAATGAATTCGTATTTGCACCAAGAATTGATGACAGAATTAATTCTTATACTGCAATTCAGGCTTTGATAGCTTCAAATTTAAATTCAGATAGCTTTTCAATTGTTGGATTATATGATAATGAAGAGATTGGTTCTGCAACGAGAGCAGGTGTTAAGGGACAATTGTCAGAAGCTGTGGTAGAAAGAGTATTATCCTCTGAGTTTTTGGCTAATGATGAAGGTAATTTTGAAGAACAAAAGAGATTATTATGGGCAAACTCATTTATCTTATCAGCCGATGTAACTCATTTAGTAAATCCAAATTTTGCTGGGCAATATTTAGAGCATCATAAGCCAATTCCAAATAAAGGTATAACAGTTGGTTTAGACCCAAATGGTCATTTAGCTACTGATTCAATTGGTGTTGCAGTTGTTGAAGAAATTGCAAAGATTAATGGTGATGAACTTCAATATTTCCATATTCGTAATGGTGAAAGATCTGGTGGTACTATTGGACCATCATTTGCAATTCAAACCGGTGCTAGAACTGTGGATTTGGGAATACCTCAATTATCAATGCATTCAATTAGAGCTACTGTTGGTGCAAAAGACACTGGATTAGCAGTAAATTTTTACAAAGGATTTTTTGAAAATTGGAAAGAGGTTTACAGTCAATATGCTTCTTAAAGATATGAAATTCATTTTAGAGTTTAGTGTTATACTCTCGTGTGCTCTCTTCTGCAATTGCTATTAAATACCTAAATAGAATAGATTTACGTACACCCTTACACCTGTGGTAATAAATTATAGGCTTTGTATATTTTCAAACCGCTAAACTTCGCGGTAATGTATTTTATTGTGCATTAAAATTCTCCCTGTTGACATATTTTGCGGCGATTCTCCCTACCAGCGCGAATGTAGGTCACATCAAGTCCTTTGGAGTTTAAACAAAACTACTTAATTCTTAATATGGGTATGTACAAGGGAGATAATACACCATGAAACTTGTTTTAAGTACAGGTATATTCTTGAATTATACTAACATTAGCACCGCCAAAAAAAATGTCTTTACAAGAGTTTTTTACTGATGAAAGTAAGTATAAGGAGATGATGAAACGTGATGATCTATCATGAGAGAGACTGCAAGTTTGAAAGCAATTGATTATGTAGTACTGGCTAGAGTGATGACTAGAGCAATGGCTTTAGCCATTGCAATGGAGCTCTCTTGAGGCAATTCAAAATTGTCAGTAAGTTACTACCTTAACAAGCTGACCATTCGATTCAATTGCCAATTGCTGTTGAAATTATCCGTCTTCTCGACACCCAACTCATCAAAATACTAACGATAGCACTTGGAGGGGGCTCATGGGCTGATGATGATATAGATATTGCATCAATTTCTGTTCCAATTACAAATAGACTTCATGAATCAAATGATCATAATCGTTTCTCTAGAGGTAATTATAACTTCCTGTCAAGTTTTGATAAAGGTCCACCATATATAATCAAATTGTTCAATCTACCAATAACCTGCAATGATGGATTTGTTGAAGATTTGTTTAGGTCAAGATATTCCGACTTTGTAAAGTTCAAAATAGTTGTTGATCCTTCTTCTAATATTCTAGAGACTCATGTTATTAAAGTTGTTGCATTTGTTGAACTACGTAGTTTCCAAGACATGCTGAAAGCTCTTAAATGGCTGGATTTATACTATACACCAACTAGAAGGGTTAGTATTGAATTGGCAGATTTCAATGATTTCCAGCATTGTATTTCATTTAACCAACAACATGAAGAAGAGATAAATAAAATACGTGAGGAATTTTCAAGTGGAAGACATCAACAACATCCTCGTTATGACTCAAAATCACTCAAAACCAAACCAAAACCAAATCCGTTTGGGACTGCAAAACCAGTTGATGTTTTAGCTCATGAAGATGAAATTAAGAGCAAACTTGTAACTATAAATCATACCACCGTCAAGACAATTGGATCTTTAATTGAAAAAGATCCAAAGATAACAACACCAACTTATCCTGAAAAGGGGAATAAAAGCTTAGCGGAACTTTTAGGTATAAAGCCATCCGACTCCAATCCATCATCTAGGAACACACCAACAGCAAAAGTATCAGTAGCACATGTAGAGGTTTCAAAACCAGTTATTTTGAAAAAGAAGGCACCTATTAAGGAAGCCAAAAAGGCTGAAAAACCAAAGGTCGAGGAAAAAAAATTAGGGTCTACGACTAAACCTGAGGTAAAGTCATTTGAATCCAAACCTATAACAGTACCACAACCAGATTCAAAACTGCTTCCTGAAAATGAGATAAACCTAGTAACAAAGTCAGATACTAGTCTTAACATGCAAAAGCTAACTTCTGAACCAAAATTAAAGTCTACAAGATCAGAAGGAAATGTCGATAAATCAAAGTCGGAACCCAAACAGGCCAACATTATACAACCACATGAGTTTAAATTATTACCAATTGATCCTGAATCAATACCAATTGATCCTTCGTGGACAAATATGGAAGGGCCAGAATCTAGACCCACTTCTTTACCGGATTCTGCTCATTCTGTTTCAAGGTCAAGACACTTCGAAACATTCTTACCAAAAGTTGATCAAGCAAAGTCAGCAGAGATTTTATCGGAGAAGTCCAAAAGTATACAACCTCAACTTTCTGACAAAAAAAATCTGAATCCAAAAATAACTCCTTTTGCTCCACCAAGTATAGATCATAAGTCTTTATCACCTGCTGAAAAAAGATTGAATAAATTAGTTGCACTTGCTAAAAAGGAGTTTGACGAAAAGGCTGATTATGAAGAAAGACAGAATTTCAAGAAGCAACTTTTTGATTTAACAAAAAGAAAGAAAACTCCTCGTAAAGAATATATCAAAGGTGAGAAGATTGATAGATCTGATAAGAAATTGTATATCAAA
Organism: Glucitozyma multigemmis; assembly: GCA_030572295.1. Classification (NCBI taxonomy): domain Eukaryota; kingdom Fungi; phylum Ascomycota; class Pichiomycetes; order Serinales; family Debaryomycetaceae; genus Glucitozyma; species Glucitozyma multigemmis. The sequence goes on from JAJLZT010000004.1 coordinate 669,344, forward strand.
GAGAAATCTTTACAGAATGAAAAGCTAGAGAAGAAGAAGCATGAGAAGAAAGTCGATGGTAATGAGTCTGAAGTTGAAAAAGATGTTGAACCAGCTGAAAGTACAACCCATTCGAAAGATGTGAGTCCTCAAAAGATTGAAAAGATATCCGTCACACCTAAGAAATCCTTTAAAGAGAATATCAAGGCTCCAGATACTAAAGCAAACAAGAAGACCCCTTCTGAAGGAAGGCCAACTCTTGAGATTAGGCCAACTTCTGAGGTCAGGGCAATTTCTGAAGTCAAGCCAAAATTCAAATCTGAGAAGCTGAAAAGTTCAAGTCCCAAAAAGAAAAACGGAAAGAATCCAAAAAAGTTTGAGTCAACTCCTGAAGTTGATAAGCCTGTAAAATTATCTCAAAGTCCACAGAAACGTGAAAGAAAGAGCAAATCTAGTCCTAGTCCAGTAATAAGTGGTGGAGCGGAAAAAGCGGAAAAAAATTCCAAAGAAACTAATGGAGTTGAAAATATAGAGAAAAGTCAGGCAGTCAATAGAGAACCAAACGTGGACAAGAGTACAAAAGACGACTTGACTAAAGACGACGATTCTAATAACAAACCAGCTCCAGATACTTCAATTAGAGGTAATTACAGAGGTCGTGGAAGAGGTCGAGGCAGAGGAGGTAGAGGAGGTAAAAGTAGAGGTAGAGGATTTATAGGATTTAATCTTCATTATGCTAGAGTTAAAGATGGGAATGAAAGCACAGCTGTACCAACAGAATCAAAAGTGTGAACAAACGTCAAGATAAGATGATATTTATGAGAATGCATGTAAGTATTGTAAAATTTATAATGAACAAACGCAAGTAAACAATTTGATAAGATTAAGAATTTATACAAGGTAGACGCCGTAGATATACAAGTCATACTGGATGACTTTAATTTAGCAAAACGTTCAATATATCCATTACAACAACCCACTATCTTTTAAAGTATTTTCTAGTATTGTCTCTCTAACAGCAGCAAACACCAATTCAATATTTGAAGTATCAGTTGCTTGAGTTACATGAGGATAAACATTCAAACCTGATCTATTAACTTGAGTAAATCTCCATAAGATATACTTTGCTGCTTTATTGATATTATTACCACCAGTATAATCAGGGAAATGGTTTTCTAATGGAGAGTATGGTAATTTTTCAGCAAAAAGATCTATTTTATTTAAAAACAACACAACTGAAGTTCTTGAAAACCATCTTGAATTTATAACAGAATCGAATAATGTTAAGGATTCTTCTAGTCTATTTTGATTATTTTCCTCTAATAATACTTGATCATATTCGGATAATGCTACACAAAATATAATCAAAGTTACGTTATCAAAACAATGAATCCATTTTTTACGTTCAGATCTTTGACCACCAACATCAAACATATGAATTCGGAGATTATTCGAAATATCAAATTGGAAATCAAAGATTCCCGAAGTCTTCTTTCTTGTTCTTAAAACATCATTTATCGATGGGATATAGTTTAAATCGACAATTCTCTTGATATCGGATAAGAAGAAATTGGTAGAGTCAATTAGATAGAAATTAGATTGTTGATGTTTGATGAAATCTTGTACTTCAGGTACATTATACACCAAATCAATTTTTTGTGCAACCGTTTCATCAAAAGATTCAGAAGTTGAAGGATCATAACTTAAAATTAAATTTAGATCTTCATAATCAAGTATTTGCTTTCTATGAGGTATACCATTATATTCAGATATTACATCTTGTTCTTCAGGATGTAATACTTTCTCTGGTGGTATACCTTTTACCAAATCAGGTTCTAACTTTATAATTGCATTTATAAGATTTCTTGAACATTCACAAATGTTCTTAAATACAAATGGCTTATAGTCAATAAGTTCTTCATTTGTATAACCATTACGGTGTAAAATTTTCATTTGCTTTACTATGGTTGATTTCCCACTTTCTCCCGAACCAAGTAGAAGTACTTTAGCTTCTTTTTTAGGTGAATTTGATTTTTTGATGATATCAGGTTGTTTTATTTCATTTGATGTATTTATTGATGTAGTTGTTGATGTTTGCTTTTTTGTAGATACTTGATTATGTGATGGTTCCTTTGATAAGCAACTACCCATTTTGAAAAAAGAATGAGATTTGAATTAAAGTAAGAATTGAAGGCTTATGAGGTGAAGTTGATCAAAAAGCTATTTGTGAGTCTCTCCCCAAATAACTACAAGTCTCTGTTAGTTTGGCTTGGTTAAGAATGAATTCCACCAAGTTAGTTAACCTTTATAAATCCTTTTAATACGATCTTCTCGTTAAACGGACTTCTATATTAAAAATTCAATTGTCTTAACCCTCCACTTTGTTATTTTCCAAAATGGTATGAGCTCTGATCTTTACCTTGAGGTATGAGTTCACTCGCAATACGTCAAATTACAATTGACTATGCAATTCAATTGAGTTCAGAGAAGGATGATTCAGAGCACTCTTTTACTAATGAAGTTTCTAAATGACAATTCTTTTTGAAGATTGTTAAACAAGTACTCCTATAGTTCAAGTATATCAATTCGATGTCCTTTGTACTTTGGTTTGATCAAACCGTCGTGTACACACCAATATAAATGAGCCTCTATAATATTACTGACCGTCCGCCCAAGTTTTGTGATTAGAAATTGATCTTTAGCTTAGTCAAATACCGGGTTTAAGTATTTATAGTTTAGGTAGATGATTCTTTATTTTTCAAAGTATTCCGTTTCTAAAGTCAAAATTGATTTATATTGGGATCCCAGTTTATATACACTACTGGAGAATACAAATCCGGAGAGTTTTTACGATATTGTATTAGTGGCTAATATAGACAACTTCAGATAAATTATAAATTAGATTAAAGATTTTAGCCCTTGTACATGTGAGCGTGAAAGTAGAGTTTAAGAAGTTGAGGAGCACTATTGTAAGTACACCTCTGGTATTTCTCAGTGTCTCTCAGTGCGTCTCTCAGTAACCTCGCACACCACTTTAAAGATACACCTCTCTGCGTACAATCTACATCTACCATACTTATGCTCTATCCATCTATTATATCTATAATACACTATACTCTTAAAACCATCGAATCGCTTCTACTTGGTCCGGTATTTATCTATTGTACATTTCCTAATTCCTTTTGACCATCGCTTAAAGAAACAATTGTCTAAATCTGCCTATGAAAACGTCTTTATTACACCCCTTTGACGGATCACTTGCTTTATATACATTGATATGAATAAGTAACTCTTATTGTCTAGACAACCTTTGTTAATTTTAATATATTACAATCATGCTTTGCTCTTTTTATATAAATCCTGCTATTACAACAACATCACCATCTTTTCAAATAATCGAATTTCTACACTTTTCCCCGATAGATTCTATCGTATAAACTATCACACCTCGTTGAACTTGACTTTAATACATACAAAGATCAAGTCGCTGTTTACTCTTAATTTCTACCAATTACACAATCTCAGATTCTGGTAAATCACCAAGATTTGGATTAGAGTCTGTATGAGTATCTGATGGTACTGTTAATGGACCTGTTAATGGACCTGTTAATGGGACTGATTGTGGGGCTGAAGGTGGAATGGATTGTTGAGGTGCTGTTGGCACAGATTGATTTCCAGTCCCAGGGGCTGACATCATTGCTTTTTCCTCTTCTCTTCTTTTCCTCTCTTTTCTTCTACGTTTTTTAGTTTCAAATTCATGCCATTCCCCTTTCATTTCCCTTAAGAAGTATAAAGGTTCTGCTTTTGGTTCCGAATGGAAATAAGCGTGTTTCAATGCTTGTTCAGTGGTGTATCTCTTCTCAGGGTTCAAAGTTAACAATTTCTCACAAAGATCAAAACTTTGTGGTGACATCTTATCCCTAAAGTTAGCAGCAAAACTGCTTTTCTTATTGATCTTTGGTTTCAACATTTCAAACCATGGTAAATTTTCAATACCTGGCCATTCATTAAGACTTGGAGTACCCATAATATTCAATATTTTATGTAATTGTCCAACCTCATCAATTCCTTGAAATGCTGCCATTCTAGTATAAAGTTCAATCAAAAGACATCCAACCCCCCAAACATCAACCTCCCTTCCATAATCAGTCGAACCTAATAAAATTTCTGGTGGTCTATACCAAATTGTAATAACTCTATTGGTATAATCAGGACTTTCTCCATTACGTAGGGTTTTCATTGTTCTTGCCAATCCGAAATCTGCAATTTTTAACCTTCCAATATTATCTAGTAAGATATTTGAACCTTTTATATCTCTATGAATTACTCGCTTGACATGTAAATAATTTAGACCTTCAAGTAATTGTCTCATTAAGTATTTACGATGACTTTCAGATAAAACTAATTCTGGATGCGTTAGTAAACCCGTCATATCATGTTCCAAATAATCAAAAATAACATAAATCTGATTATACTCAACCATCATTTCTAATAACCCAACTATATTTGGATGATCAAATGATTGTAATAACTTGATTTCTCTCATTGCTGTAATTGGGAATCCCTCTTTTTCCAGTTCAAGTCTAAGTTTCTTCAAAGCAACAAATTCGCCGGTAATTGTATTTTGTGCTTTATAAACTTTACCATAAGTTCCTTCACCTACTTGTTGAATTCTTTTATAAACTTCGGACTTATTCAGTATTTGTACTGAATAGATTTGCAGTGGAGCTAATTTTGGAGTAGGTATTGGCTTTGGTTGTCTTTGAGGTGGGTTAACTTGTTTAGTTGATGGGATTGGCTTACCTTTCCCCAAGTCTCTTCTCTTTAAGTTATCAACGGGGGGAGGTCTACCATTTCTATCTGGAAATGGACGTTTTCCAGTTTGATTTGGGAAGGATTCTCCTTTCTTTTTTCTATATTGAGATGGACCTGAAGGTGGACCGGGTGGACCAGGAGGACCAGAAGGGCCCGAAGGTGGACCTGAAGAGCCAGGACCCGTGAAATTACTAGGACCTGATGGTCTAAATCTTCCTTGTTTTGAATTATTTTGACGTTGATCTTCTGGTCTATATGTATCTCTTTCATTAAATCGTTTATTAGGTCCATTTGGTCCTTGTCCATTTGATCTGCTAGGACCATTAGAGCCATTCGAGCCTCTAAATCCACCTGGATGACGTGGAGGTCCCAGTAATGGACGTTGATTTGGATTACTAGATGGATTATATCCAGCAGATGGACCAAATGACCCAGATGGACCTGATGAATAATATCGATCATTATTATATTTTGGTTTATGATTCTTTGAATTATCACTATTAAAGTCCCTATTGGGCCTACCCGATCGAGGACCTGTCGGTGGCTTATATCTATCAGACATGACTTTATAGATGTATCTTAATGATATTTGCGTTGTATTCGATGAAGGTTACCCGGAGGAGTTTACAAGCCTGTATTTTAAAGAGTTGCAGAGATGAAGTGAAGAGAAAGTGAAGTTGAGGAGAGAAGGTAGAGAACAAATTGAGGAGGGTTTTGAAATAGTCGAATACCGCAAATTAGGCTAGAGGTGCTTTTATGCTCGATTTGACAAAATTTGTTAGAATCATTAGTATGGTCATTCTTCTATATACGACTAAACTTTGAGGTTGCAACTCGGAAGCAAATGAAAAGTTTAACGATAAAGGTAAAGAAATTTCAAAACAACCATAATGATGAAAATGTGAGGGTCATTCCACTACTTTATCTTTTCACCTCACCTTTGACTTCTTTGTCTTCTTCCCTCTATCTTAATCTACCTTCTCGCCACTATCTCAATCTACCCTCACACTACCAAAACATATAAATACAATCAAGAACCCCTTGAACTTCAACCCCACAATGGTAAGTATACTCAGCTCTCCCAACTCAATTCATACTAATCCAAGATTACAAAAGTTCTTCATATAGGTTTTGATTTAGCTTTAGTATCTACTTGTTTAGCAGGTATAAAAAGAAACACTGGTTTAACACCAAATACTGATGGTTTTAAAAGTGATGATGTCAGGTATTATACTGGCAAATACTTAGATGTAGGTGAAAAGATATTCGATGTAAGTGCTGCTTACTTTGGATCATCAGATCTTTTTAAGAGGAAATAAACAAATTCTCATCTCATCTTGTATATATTTATATATATTTAATATTATGGTTCAACTACTCAACTGTTACTGATTTAGCTAAATTACGTGGGAAATCAACATCAATACCTCTATTCACAGCTAACCAATAACTTAATAATTGTAATGGGATTACATTTAATAAACCTTGTAAACAATCAACTGTTAAAGGTACATGTAGAGTTGCCAATGCTTTATCACCAGAAAGAACATCATAACCTTCATTACAAATCACAATTGGTTTACCATCTCTAGCAGTAACTTGCTCGATAGCAGAAACAACTTTTGGGAATAAAGAATCTTTTGTAGCAAATGCAATAATTGGTAATTGATCATCAACAAGTGCTAAAACACCGTGTTTTAATTCACCAGCTAAAACACCTTCTGAATGCATATATGATATTTCTTTAATTTTCAAAGCACCTTCTAAAGCAGTTGCAAACTGATAGCCTCTACCCAATAACAACATTGACTTTTGATCATTTAAAGTTGTATCACATAAAGTTTTTATCTTATCTTCCAATTGTAAAACAGTTTTGATTTGTTCAGGAATTTTTTGTAAACCTTGTATAATTTCTTTATGACGTTCAGATTTTGAGATTGAATCATTTGAAAGTGATAATGCAAACATTACTAGAGCAATATATTGTGATGTATAAGCTTTTGTTGAAGCAACCCCGATTTCTGGACCAGCATTAATATGAACCCCACAATGAGTTTGTCTTGACATTGATGAACCAACAGAATTAACAATACCAACACTAAGTGCACCTCTATCTAAACAATATTGTAATGCTAACATTGAGTCCGCAGTTTCACCAGATTGTGATACAAAAACACAAGTATCATCTCTGAAAACTGGTGATCTTCTATCTAAGAAATCGGATGCTAATTCAACTGAAACAGGAATTTCGGTTAATTCTTCAAAAATAGATCTAGTTGCTAAACAAGAATGATATGATGTACCACAAGCAATCATTATAATTCTTCTACATCTTCTAATTGTTGGTAACCAAGATTGCAACCCACCTAAAGTAATTACATTATTGTCAAAATCAATTCTACCTCTCATGGTATTAAATGTTGATTCAGGTTGTTCAAAAATTTCTTTTGCCATAAAATGTTTATAAGGACCTTTCATAATTTCATTTAATTCCATTTCTAAAGTTTGAATTTGTCTTGTTGTTGATTCACCAGTTGATTTTTTAGCTCTATGAATATGTAGTTCACCATCATAAATATGAGCAATATCATCATCTTCTAAAAATAAAACCTTTTTTGTATGTTGAATAACTGATGAAGGATCTGAACTTAAATAAAATTCAACTGGTGATGGCATACCATCATCACTTAAAAATGCTCTTGATTGTGAAGCTCTTAAATTTGATTCATTTGCTGCAACTGGTAAAAATCCAGATTCATCTTCATATTGAGGAATATGTGGTTGGTTTTGTGATGAAGGATTATATTCAACATCAACAAAATCAACTTTTAATTTTTTATCAGTTTTAACTCCAACTAATAATGGTGAACCTTTTCTAGTACCACAAACCTCACCCGGATAATGTGATGATTTTACTAATAAACCATATGATCCTTCCAATTCATATAAAACTTGCTTGGTTAATTGATTAAAATCTAATTCTATCCCTGCTTTTATACTTGAATCATAAATATGTTTGTATAAAATTGCAATACATTCAGTATCAGTTTCAGAAACAAAAGTATAACCTTTTGAAGTTAGTAAAGTTTTCAATGCTCTATAATTTGTAATAATACCATTATGAACAACTATAAATTCTCCAGTTACATCAGATTTATGTGGGTGACAATTTGTTAACTCTGGTTGTCCATGAGTTGCCCATCTTGTATGAGCAATACCAACATGATTATCAAATACTTTATCAAAATCAATATTGTCTTTTAAAATTTCCTTTTTCAAACCAGCAACTTTACCAACAGTTTTAACAAGTAAAGGTTTTGTTAAAGTATCACCATCAACTGCAATTCCAGCTGAATCATAACCTCTATATTCTAATCTTTGAAGACCATCAATGATACAATTTAATATCTCTTCTCTACGTCTTTCAACAAGAAAGTTGACATATCCAAATATACCACACATAGTTGTTAATCTGTTAGTTATAGAGTGTGAATCCTTGTATTTATAAACGAGTGATGTTTTGGATCACAAAAGAGATTGGTTTTGTGTTCTGTTGTGAATGAAATTTTTTGTATATTTTGGTTTTTACTCGATTTGGTCAAATTACATACATGAATACTAAGGGATCAGAGTGTATTGTTGAAGAGAGTTTGATTAGGGAAGGAAAGAGAGGTGGAGGAGGAAATTATGGTTGTTAAGTGTGATATTATACACCTTGAAAGATAGTCAAATTGTTAATTTGAAGTTTGTAAGGTACGTTACATTCCGAATGGGTTGGAAATTTTCCTAATTATATCTACTCAGCCATTTTGATATATAGGAACATTTATTAATAGGTCGCGAACAAGAATTTCAAGGCCTATAGAAGGATTGATTTAAACATGTTATGTACAGGTGGAGGTGGAGGTGGCGGTAGAGAAGAGTGAGGAAGGAAGGGAAGAGAGAGAGATTGCTATGTATTTCGTCAAATTTTCACAATTGTATTTGTAATTTTTACAGTGAAAGAGATTGGGTTGATAGGTTCATAAAAGTTGATAATTTTTGCAATTTTGATGAGAATACGAGAATTTGAGACTGGTAGAAAATTGTGAACGCGGTTGAATGCGCAGTTGAGTCAAAGTTAATGCGCAGTGGGATCAAAGTTAATGCGCAGTTGAGGTAAGTTCGGGTGATTTTAGTTCCGTAAGAAAATGAGTTCAAGCTTCAATGTATAGTATTAATAGTTGCAAAGTCGAATTCATTGCGACAATGTAATACAGTACAAACTTAAATTCAAATACAATACAGATTGGTTTGGTAAGCTCAATTACTTAGTCAATGACTTCGTCAATGTATTTGTTCAAAGGTTAGTCTATACATAATATCGCTAGTACTTATAACGTAGCATCGTGAACTCAACTCTAGCAAGTGTCTCTCAATTTTATTGTAAATGCACTCCAAATCGGTCCTCTCTCATACAACTCTCATTTCGCGATTGCAACCTCTCTCATCTCACCAAGTATGATACTACAATCCACTCTAAAACCTCTCCTATTCAAGAGATTTGCTTCACAAATAATCAAAAAGAAAAATCCATCATCTATACAAAATCTTCGAAGAACCAATCTCGAAAAACAAAATTCTATAAATTCAATGCTTTCAAGTTTATCAAATGGTCAATTATCACCAGTAACTTCAATTACAATTGGAGATTCAATTGACTTTACAAAAGTGAAAAACGTATGGAAATCAGCTGATATTATCATACCTGATGAAGTTTTAAACCTAAGTTTTGAAAATAAAGATATTATGATACTTGCAAATGGTACAATAGTTGGATGGGATTTCAACGAACATGACTTAACGGCCAATTTCATTCCAAGTATAAAGCAAGCCGTAAACAAGTTACATTCTTATGAATCTGAAGAAATTGATTATATAGATTTATCAAATTTTGAAACTACAATTTTGGAACAAACTCATATGAAAGGTGATATATTGATACTAAATGGTAATGACAAATCTAAAAAGACTCTAGATAAAGTTGCTTTTGCTATTGGGTTATCAAGATCAACTAGGTTATCTTATTTAGAGACAGCTTTGGAAGAATATATTTTAGAGGCAAAGAAGAATTCAGAATTGTTATCCATGGGTAAAACAATAAAGACAAAGAGATCTGAGATTTTGAAGTTAACCGGGAAATTATTTATGTTAAGAGGTAACTTAAACCTTTATAATGAATTAATAGATACTCCAGATTTATATTGGTCTGAACCAACACTAGAAAAAATCTATGAACTGATACTGAAGAATCTTGACGTTAATTCGAGAATTTCTATTTTGAATATCAAATTAGATTATGCTACTGAAGAACAAAGAGCTTTATTGTCGTTATTGAATGAAAAGAACTCAACTAGATTAGAGTGGATTATTATAATTTTGATTATGGTTGAAGTTGGATTTGAAAGTTTTCATTTTTATGAGCGTACAAATGAGCGGAGTGAGGAAGCGTAGAGAAGAAAGTGAAGAAGATGAGCGAATTGAGTGGTGTCTTGCAAGTTGTATTTGATTCTGAAATGCCAGAAAGCGGGAGTTTCCTTGTAAGTAATAATTTTTAAGTTGGTGAAATAAAACACCTCTGAAACCAATTTCGTTTCCGCCATTTGTCGAAATTTATTTCCGTTTTTTGCATGTTCACATTACCTACTTCATCTTATGGCTTTAATCCTGAAGTTTGACAAAAGTAAGAACATATGTTCTATACCAATAGTTAGCTTTAAAACGAAGTTTATTCTTTCGCTAGCTTTAATCCTCAAGTCTAGATTCTTGTAATTACAATCTCATCAACATTGCGTACGGTTTCATCTATTAAAGCCTCTCTTATATGTAACTACATCGAAATCAAACTAAATATCTAAAATTTGGACCAAAATATGATGATCCTGATACTAGAAATAAATCATCTCATATCAAAACCCAAGCAAATCTAAAACAACCATACATAAATTCTTGACTTCTATTGCATTAACCCGAGCTTAAATTTCATAATCGGAAAAATCTTGCTTCAAATTTACCAAATTTAGATTTCAATCGATCTAACAAATATTCTATATATGTGCAAATTAAGGTTGTATGCAAAATCGGATGCAAAATTATTACCTATAATGATTTTCAAGGGAAATGAATGAAATTTGATGGTTTGACCCCCATAGTCCAATTTGAAGATTATAAATAAGAAGGCTCATCATTCTCTTTTATATCAATGAATTTGATATCATTTCTTCTATTTATAACTTCGTGTTTTATTGTGACTGAAGCTTCTCTTTTTGACCTTGATCTTTTAGATTTTGCGAAAAGAGCAGTTATCACAATACATAGAACCTCCATCAGTACGATCAGCTCAAATGTATTATCAACTTCAAAAAGTACTCTTTTAACTACAACTACTGCTACAACTACTAGAAGTTATATAACGACTTCAAAGACAACAACAACAACTAGTGCTACTATGACAATAACTTATACATGGGCCACCACTTTATATACTGGAAGTGTACCTTTTGTTACTACCATCACTACTGATGTACCTCCTCCAGCTTCATCTTCCTCATTATTGATGACTTCGGTAACTCCTTCTTCAATATCAAGCTCCGCTGAACCTCCAACTACTTTAACTGGTGATGTTGTTGTTATCGTTTCAAGTACTACAGTTGAAACCATCCCTTGCCATTTATGTGAAGAGAGTAAAACTTCAACTGGAAGTTCTGTTACATCTATTGCTTCATCAGGAAAATTATCATTTTCTTCATCTGAAACTTTGGCCATTTCGTCGTCGTTGCCAGCTACCTCAAATTTAATTTCGAGAACCTCATCTGCTCTGAGTCCTTCTTCATTAGCTCCATCGTCGACAATTTTGTCATCACCTTCATCATTATTATCCTCATCCGCTCCAATTTCATCACCAGAAGACTTTTCCTCCCTGATTCTTCCAGTTGCTTCAACATCATTAATAACAACATCGACAGTCACGACAACAGTTATTACTTCTTCAATCTCATCATCTATCTCAAGTTCTTCAGTTCCAAGCTCACCACCTAGCTCATCGACAAGTTCTTCAGTTCTAAGCTCACCACCTAGCTCATCGACAAGTTCTTCAGTTCGAAGCTCATCAGATCCAAGTTCAGCACCTATATCATCCAAACCAAGTTCCTCAGTCCCAAGCTCATCAGCGCCAATTTCAGCATCAAGCTCTTCAAAATCAAGCTCGACAAGTTCATCAGTCCCAAGCTCATCAATTTCAACTTTTGCAACCTCAAAATCGTCAATCCTGGGTTCTTCAACTCCTGGTTTTTCGGCTCCAACCTCAGCACTTGTTTCTTCAATACCTTCATGCTCACCAGAATTCTCGTCAACCTTGATTGAACCAATATTCTCACTGTCAGTACATGTCACTTCAGAGGTTTTATCAACAACCTCGGAAGCCCAGTCACAGATTACATCTGTAACATCTTCAGCTTTAACGTCAGTAACACCTCCTCCATCAAGCTCTTCTTGTGCTACAAGTGATATTGTATGTGACGATGAAAACGAATCATCTACTGTACCATTTGTAACATCAATCACCGAAAAAACCACCACTCAACAAACCACATGTTTTTCAGATAATGTTGTCTCATCATCATTGGATGCCTCATCAGTTACTCAAGTTGTGCCGACAGCATCAACATCCTCAGAATTTGTTGTTGATACCCCATCACCAGTAACTTCAACTATCACTAATTCCAAATTAACTTCAAGTGAAGGCAACGAATCTACTCACTCAGAACAAACAACTGAACCCCCAGTAACTTTTACTCCAATTGAACAAACTCTGACACCTTCAGGAACTAAAACCCAATTTGAAAAATCAATAGAATCTACCAGTGTTTATACTGTTATCACCACCCAAACCAACAAAATTCCTACAAGTAGTCAACCAGAACCAGAAACTTTGACCGTCTCAAACCCAACATCAACAAACAAATTCCAAACCCTAACAACTACTCAAAATACTATACCTATAGTATCAACCTTGACAACAATATCACAAAGTTTTGCCAAATCAAAATCATTTGCATCCAGTACTTCATATACAACTGTTCCAAATTCTGGTATACAAACAATTAGTCAAGCAAATCTCGCATCAATACTTAATCCAAGCTATTTAGTCAGCCTTGCAATACTATTGTTGATGTAATATCAACTTCAAACTTTTGAATACTTCTTTACTATCCATATTTGATAATTTTTCCCACTCAGCTTATAGCTGCTTTAGTTTTTTACCATTCAATATACAAATCAAGAAAGTCCTCGTAAACGTATGTTAGTATATACCAAATGCCTAGGCACATGTGATTCGATAGTTTTAGCGAATGCATCAAGTCGAACCATAGAGCAGTGAAATATCGTATTCTTGTACATAATTTTTTGTTTTGCTTGGCTATCACGTGCCCTTATCCATCTCATCTCATTCGTTTGATAAAGACATCAAAATTTATAACGGAATAGCTAAACAGAAGCAAATATGCAGACTTGAAAACCTCTGGCTAACTATATATACACCTCAGAATCATCTCAGAATTGACATAATGCTAAGTAGAAGAAGTGTATTTATAGAGAATGAAGATTACAATCAATCTGAGATTTTGGTATTTACTGTAGCTTCCTCTTTAATATGGATTATGGTACCAGGACTTGCTTTTCTTTATTCTGGTTTGGCTAGAAGAAAATCGGCTCTTTCAATGATTTGGATTGTTATATCATCTTCATTTATTGGTATCTTTCAATGGTACTTTTGGGGTTATTCTCTCGCATTTTCATCAACATCATCCAATAAATACATAGGTAATCTTGAATTCTTTGGTTTTAAACATCTTTTAGGTTTAAGTACAAGATCAACAGATTATCCTGAAATTGCATTTGCTCTATTTCAAATGCAATTTTTGTTAGTAACATTGGCTATTTTAGCTGGTGGTTGTATTGCTGAAAGAGGTAGATTTTTACCATCAATGATATTTTTGTTTTGCTGGGCAACAATTGTATATTGTCCAGTTGTATTTTGGATTTGGGGTGGTGGTTGGGCAGCTTCATGGAATGATGGTGTTTTAGATTATGCTGGTGGTGGTCCAGTTGAAATTTTAAGTGGTGTTAGTGCATTTGTATTTTCTGCTGTTTTAGGTAGAAGAAATGAAACTTTAATGATTAATTATCGTCCTCATAATATTTCAACAATGTTTTTAGGTACAGCTTTATTGTACATGGGATGGTTATTTTTCAATGGTTTCAGTTGTGGAAATGCTTCTTTAAAAGTTCCTTACTCAATGATGAATACTCATCTTTGTGGTGCATTTGGTGCAATCTCTTGGTGTTTATTAGATTTTAGATTGGAAAAAAAATGGTCAATGGTTGCAATTTGTTCTGGATGTATCTCAGGTTTAGTTGCTGCAACACCATCATCAGGTATGATTCCACTTTGGGCAAGTGTAATACTTGGGATTGTTTCAGGAGTTGTTTGTAATCTTTCAACTAAGATTAAATATCTTTGTAGAGTTGATGATTCATTGGATGTTTTAGCAGAGCACGGAATAGCTGGTATTGTTGGTTTACTTTTTAATGCATTATTTGGTAGTTCTAGTGTTATTGGTTATGATAATGTTACAAATCACCCTGGTGGATGGTTAGATCATAATTGGAAACAATTGTATATTCAAATTTGTTATATATTGGCTACAATTGCCTATTCAGCCGTTGTTACTGGGATTTTAGCTCTAGCTATTGATAATATACCAGGTTTACATTTAAGATTAGATTATAATGCAGAAGAAGCAGGAGTTGATGAAGATCAAATTGGTGAATTTGCTTATGATTATGTTGAAATTAGAAGAGATTGGATTGATTGGGGTCCAACTCAAACACCAGCAAGACAATCAACTGGTGAAGAACAAACCCAATCACAAAATAATGCGGAACTGTTTACAGGAGTTGAAGCTTCTCTTGAAAGTAATGGTCAAGAAAAGCAAGCTTCAGAATAGTTCATGTAATATAGATAATTTAAGTTCGGTTTTGGGAAACAAGTTGTAGATTGATACTAAAGGCTGGAATCCTACATGTTAGTCATGATTCAGTCCCCGTTTCTTCTTTCATTATATACAAGATTTATTCTTTATTCTCCCGGTACATCGCGAAATCCAATGCCTGAACCGGCTGACTCATTTTTCGGCCGCGCGGAGAAAATTTTTCAGTACATATATCAATCATAGATCTACCAACTATCTTTATTATAGGTATAGAATGTTGAAGGCAAGATCATTTAATACATTTAAAGCAACGAGTAAATCAACTCGTTGTTTAAGGAATCTTTCAAAATCAACAACAAAATCTGCAACTGCAGTTGCCGCTAAAAATTCCCCATCAGTATATAGACCAGCGCCATCACCATCATTTAATCAAGATTTGCCAAAAGATAGAACACCAAATGAAAACGCTAAAAGACAAACCGAAGAAATGGATGATTCATTCATTGGTTTAACTGGTGGTGAAATCTTTCATGAAATGATGCTTAGGCATAAAGTCGATACCGTTTTTGGTTACGCTGGTGGAGCTATTTTACCAGTTTTCGATGCTATTTATAATTCAGATAAATTTAAATTTGTACTTCCGCGTCACGAACAAGGTGCTGGTCACATGGCTGAAGGTTACGCTAAAGCATCTGGTAAAACTGGTGTTGTTTTAGTAACTTCAGGACCTGGTGCAACAAATGTTATAACACCTTTGGCAGATGCGTTAGCTGATGGTGTACCAATGGTTGTCTTTTCTGGTCAAGTACCAACTACTGCTATTGGTACTGATGCATTTCAAGAAGCTGATGTTCTTGGTATTTCAAGATCATGTACAAAATGGAATGTAATGGTTAGAAATGTTGCTGAATTACCAAAAAGAATCAATGAAGCTTTTGAAATTGCAAGATCTGGAAGACCAGGACCAGTTTTAGTTGATTTACCAAAAGATGTAACCGCATCTATTTTACGTGAAGCAATCCCAACATCAACAACTCTTCCATCAATTACATTACAACAAATTACCAGAATTGCAGCAAATGAATTCACATTAGCAGCAATTCAACGTTCAGCTTCATTACTTAACAAAGCTAAAAAACCAGTTATATATGCTGGAGCAGGTGTTTTAAATCATCCAGACGGTCCACAACTTCTTCAACAATTGGCAGATAAAGCACAAATTCCAGTTACAACCACACTTCAAGGATTAGGTGGATTTAATCAAAATGATGAAAAATCATTGGATATGTTGGGGATGCACGGGTCTGCTGCTGCCAACACTGCTATGCAAAATGCCGATTTGATTATTGCTTTGGGTGCAAGATTTGATGATAGAGTTACAGGTAATATAACCAAATTTGCACCAGGTGCTAAATTAGCTGCATCCGAAGGTAGAGGTGGTATTATTCATTTTGAAATTTCACCAAAAAATATAAATAAAGTTGTTGAAGCAACTGAAGCAATTGAAGGTGATGTTACTTCCAATTTACGTAAATTTCTCCCATTGATTGAAGAAATAACTGAAAGACCAGAATGGATGGGACAAATCAAAGCATGGAAAGAAAAATACCCATATTCATACCAATTAGAAACCCCAGGATCAATGATAAAACCACAAACTTTGATTAAAGAAATATCTAAACAATCAGCAACATATGGTAAAGAAGTTATTGTTACAACAGGTGTTGGACAACATCAAATGTGGGCAGCACAACATTTCAATTGGACTCAACCAAGAACAATGATTACATCAGGAGGATTAGGTACTATGGGATTTGGATTACCAGCAGCAATTGGAGCACAAATTGCAAAACCAGATGCAATTGTTATTGATATTGATGGAGATGCATCATTTAATATGACATTAATGGAATTAATATCAGCAGTTCAAGCTAATGCCCCAGTTAAAATTTGTGTTTTAAATAATGAAGAACAAGGTATGGTTACACAATGGCAATCACTCTTTTATGAGAATAGATATGCTCATACACATCAATCCAATCCAAATTTCATGAAATTAGCAGATGCTTGTGGTATTCAAGGAATTAAGATTGAAACACAAGAACAATTACAATCAGGTATTAAAGAATTTTTGGATGCAAAAGGACCAGTTTTACTTGAAGTTTTAGTTGAAAAGAAAGTTCCAGTTCTACCTATGGTACCAGCTGGAGCAGCATTAGACGAATTTATTGTTTTTGATGCCGAGGTTGAAAAAGAACAAAATGAGTTGAGAAGAAAGAGAACTGGTGGTAAGCATTAGCATAATAAATGGTAGATAACACAAGAGATGTAGAGTAAGGTAGATGGAGAAGATGAGATGTAAGCGCAATGAGATAATTTGGGTTTTACCAAGGTCCAAAATTTCATTAAAAGTTAGTATAATATACGAGAATTGAAACAAGTAAGTCTAGTAGTGATCCGAGTCATTTGGTTCAAAAGGTAATAATAGAGAGCCCAGGAAAAGATAGGGAACCAAGAGGTATAGACTGCAGGAGGTGAAACAAGTCTCCTCCGATCATCCGAATTTTCTGGGGTAAGAAAAAATATAAATATAAAGTAGTTTTCCACTAATCCGAAGATCATAACAAGATAACAAAGAACACCATCATGAAAGATAAATCAGAACAAAATCTAAAATTAATATCAACTACCAATGGAGTAAGAGTATCACAAGCTTGTGATAGATGTAGAATTAAAAAGATAAAATGTAATGGTTTAACCCCATGCCATAACTGTTCTAAAATTGGATATAATTGTGAAACTTCAGATAAATTAACAAGAAGAGCATTCCCAAAAGGATATACTGAAAATTTAGAAAAACGATTAAAACAACTTGAAGATGAGAATAAACAATTAAAAGAGAAATATGGAGATTTTGATGAGGAGAAGAGATCTAGTAATCCAATACCAAATCCAATAGAACAGATTTTCAATCTTGATAATAAAGGTTTAATTATTGGTAATGACAATTTGAATTTCGAATCCCAATTTAACCATCTAGTTATAAACTTGAATCTTCCCTTTCTTAAAATTACAAATAGTCACAATTTTCTCCTTAATGATCCAAATGCTTACCTCTATAATCCATCATATTTATTATATAATCAGTTCCATAATAAGGATTTACAAGTGATATACAATCCTTTAACAGTCAAACCAGATTCAAATTATCTACCAACTGATATATATGATTTATTTATAAAGTTGATAAATAACTTTAAGAACTTGTTTAGTTCTAAAAAAGAACTTGATAATCAGATTATCCAATACTTCCTTAATTATAATATCCTTATACCAATCTTTGATTATAAAGAATTTATGGAGCAATATGATAGTTTCCATACCATGTATCCATTTATATTTACATATAACGATCTGACAATAAATGGGTTCAATTTATCTAATGATTACCAGGTTGTAAATGAATTTTTAATGGTAGTAATAACTATATATGCTATGATATCTATGAATGATCCCACTATAAATCTAAATTTATTATTAAGTCACAAATCACCAAGTTTTGCTATAAATACCCCAACAAATCGAAAGAATAGTAATTTATTGAAATCACTATATGATTTGTTACCATACTTTAATGTATTTCATATATCAACAAATCAACTTCAAACCTATTTATTATTCTTTTATTTCTCGTTGTTGACCAATAATAAAGAGAAAAGCTTGATATTATCATCCATGATAAATTCATTTATAGGTACCTTGGGTATAAATCTCAATTCCAAAAACCTCTTTTTCAATGACTTGAGTTTAAATATATACCAAAAGAGAACAAGAGTCAAGATCTTTTGGGTCTTCAAAGTGTTTTTGAAATGCTTTAATTTGAAATTTGGCTTTAAACCAAGTATAAATACAACCATAATAAACCCAGTTACAATAGATAGATATTTCCAATTGACACCAGAAAAATTGAGTTCGTTATTAGAAGGCGAAAATGATGATTTGTTTAAGAATTTACTTAAACCAAGTATTGAATTTTTAAATCTTATAAATATTATAATCCCATCTTCTTTCAGTCCAAATTATTACCAATATTTGAAAACTGATTCGAAACAAAATGGTAAGAAAAACTCAAAACATTTTGATTGGATCTTAAATAATGGTGATGGTGATGGTAATGATGGGAATCTAAACTATAATTTCAACCAATTTGTAACTATAGATAGTAATTTAGTCAAGTGGAGAGAGAATTTGAGAGATACTACTATAGATTTCTTATCTATACAACGAAATATGAACTTACCCATTATAAACAATGATATCACATCAACTAATTTGTATCATTGTCTAAATGGGGAAACAAAACTTGATGGTATTAGTAAAGAAGCGTTAAACTCATTTTTGAATATTGGATTACCTGATATCACAACTTCTATAGAAATTATAAAAATCCAACTAAATTTTCATTATCTACTAATAAGATCAATGAACTATTTGAATTTCATTATAGATAAAGAGTTGACTCAAGATTATTATAACCAAGTATTTGAAATATCCAGAGAAATCTTGACATACTTTTTACTTATAGCGCAACATATTGGAGAATCACAAGAAATTGTCGATAATGGTAATAAGTCAACTATAGATGATTTGAATCTTGATATTGATGACGATGGATTCGTTATAAATGATTTTTCTGTGAAAAGAAGAAGAATAAACTCGATTTCTTCAACATCATCAACAAGATTTAAAAAAATCCCTGAATCTCCTTTTAACTATATGTTAAATGGACTATCAATGACAATTATAAATTTCAAAAAATCCATAATCTTACAGTTATTATACTTACTTATATGTCAATTAAAATTTGCCAAAAGACAACAACAGCGATTTAAAAATGGTATTGATGAAGAACTCTTATTCAACAGTTTCTCCATAAAAGTTGTTAATAAAAGTGTTGAGTTGTTTATAAAGATCTACATAAATTTTATACCAGGGAAGAAGACATCAAAAATCAATACTAAAGAAGATGAACTTTTCAAAAAACTCTATAATGATGAATTACAAAATGAGTTACTTAAAGAGAGAAAAGATGAAAGCGATTCAGAAGATGAAAATTTAGATGATTTTAATGAATGGGAATCAATAGATTGGGATGATGAAGATATGGATGAGGATTTGAAGTATCTTAAAATTTTGAAATTTGTCAAATACAAGATAAATCTAATACAAGAAGGATGTAAAAGAAGAAGGTCAAATTTCAAAAAGAAACAAACCGAGAAGGATGAAAAGTTTCAAATGAATGTATTACCACCATTGCCTTCTTTTTATCCACAGCCAAATTTGAATGATTATCATTTACAATATGGTAAAAAGGAAAAGAAGAAATTGGATTATTTGTTAGGTGAGGATAATTTTCCGACTCATACGACGACTAGGGAGATGGATGAAGAGTTGATGAAGAAGGAGAAGTTGGTGATAAATGATTTGATGAATATGAAGAATAAGGGGTTGCAGTGGTATCCATAAATTTCGAACTCCATGAGCGAAGCGAATGGAGTGAGAAAGATCTGCAAAAGCGAACTCCATGAGCGAAGCGAATGGAGTGAGATAGAATCCGAGAGCGAGCTCCATAAGCGAAGCGAATGGAGTGAGAAAGATTTCCGAGAGCGAGCTCCATAGACTACATGAGCTCCATAAACTCCATGAACTCCATGAACTCAATTCGCTGTTGAAATTCATGTGTTCGCTTACTCCATTCGCTTCGCTCTTGGAATTCATGAACTCCATAAACTCAATTCGCTGTTTAAATTCATGTGTTCGCTTACTCCATTCGCTTCGCTCTTGGATTTCATGAACTCCATAAACTCCATAAACTCCACAAACTCAATTCGCTATTGAAATTCATGTGTTTGCTTACTCCATTAGCTTCGCTCATGGAGTTCGCTAGAAATATGTGGCACCCATTAAGCCCACCAACCACCTCTCAATCTCTACATTTCACTTCAGAGGATTCTACTCGATTTTAAAACCTCCTCACCCAATAAACCTACAAAATTTTGCAACCAATCCTTTGATGTTTAATCTAATTTATGCATGTTCTCCTTACTTAATCTATCTACGATAAGACATTCTTCCATTTCTCATTTGGACTCCCCCCAGTCGGCCCGTCTGTCAAATTATTCACCTGTGTGATTAAAGCACCCCGCAAATTTACTTTACTATATACATGACTATAATTGTGGTTCATATAAATACTTCAACTCTGGTTTTTGCAATCTCAAAATGCCTTATCAATCAAACACAAACAAGAATGAAAATTACACAATAACTCCTGTTGAAGACAAGAAAGACTTCTCTCATGATGTAAAATCTCCACTGTCAAACTATCAAAGTCAACATTTGAATGCATTAAAGTCACAAGAGAAATACCATCAATCATCCGATAATCTTGTTGTTAGTTTGTAATCTGTTAATGTAATCTGTTGATATCTGTTAGTTTATAATCTGTTGGTTTGTAATCTGTTGAATATAATCGGGTTTGCTTCCAAGTCATTCTCATTTAGTCGTATTTGACAACCATTGTATTATGATTTCAACAATTTATTCAATTCGGTTTTATACTCCATCAACTCTTTGGTTGACTTGTCAAAATCAATTGTCTCTATTAAATTCGTTACAAGGTTCTTTTCAATACAAATTTCAAATATGCAATCTCTTGCACATTTCCTAATTGTAACAATTGGATGTGATGTAGAAAGCCAAATTAATCGATCAAACACTCTTAAATCTTTATCTATTAGATATCGAAACATCTTAATCACCATACAAACTCTGGCAATGTTCCTTGTATTGATATGTAAATTGAATATCCCAACGTATAATCCACTCCAATTGAAGTCAGGTAAATCCACAAAACTTTCAAAAATTTTAATAAATAGATTCAAGGTTGCATTCACAAGTTTGATTTGTCTTTGATCTCCTTTACCATCTTTAAGAAAACCCAATAAAGCCTCAAATACTTGTGTTTGTTTCTCTTTTGACCATGTTGAAAAGAATTTGTAAAACACTTTAAATGAACTTAGTAAACGTGTTTTAGATCCTGTTACAGATCCAAGACTCATAACAACCCCTTTCCAAAATTCAATACTAATTTCATTATCTTGAAGTTTCTCCCAATATTGAAAAAGGTCCTCAAAATGATCCCCAGTATCTTGAGTTTTGGTGTATACCTTTACAAGTTTAAAAGCTTTTTCTGATATAACTTCATGTAATTCTCCAGATAATCTAACTAATCTTATGAATACATCTCTTTTATTAAAATCCTCAACATGACTTTCAATTAATCCAAGTGTTTCTAATCTGACTTTTGATCCAACATCACCTTGTTCAGTTGTTGTATAATCATTGAGTAAACTTGAAATGTCAATCATAATCTTTGATTTGATATGATCAAAATTGGTATTCAAGTTTCGTATCATTAATTGTCTAACATCACAATGAACACTTTTTGACTTCATAATTTCAAACAATAGTTGTAATTGGGACTCCTCAAGTTCTTTGAAACTAAAGATACTTTCAGCAATATTGGAGTTATTTGACTTGAGAAGATTACAAATATGACTAAAGTCAGTCTCATCTATGGAAGAAACTTTACTCCAAAACTCACAAAGAGTCTCTTTAAAACTTGTAGTACCTTCAACTTTAACTAAATGAAAGAACAAATCCCAGAATTTACTATTCCGATCTACAGACTCTGAATATTTTGTCCACCATCTAATTATACCTTCAGCTTTTTCTAAAGGATCAAAATGCAAGTTGAAAGTGAAACAAGTGTTAATGTAATGATTTATATAATCTATTGTGGAGTGCTCCTGAACAAGATCAGTCAATACAAAGAGTGAGAAGTCAAGTTGACTTAAAAGCTTATCAATAACCTCTTCTCTATGGAACTCAACTGGAAACACTCCCTCATCTTCATCAATAATTCTAGAAAGAACCCTCCCATTACATTTCTTTAAATCATAAGGTATTTCTTTATTAAGGATATTCTTCACTAGTTGTGGTATAAAAAGTGTTTTATCAACACCTAGTTCAACCAATTCAACTATTAACTCTATTGACAGTCTTTCAGATCCAACTGCTTGATTTGTAAATAACTCTACCATAGAAATAATAAACTCTCCTCTTTTCTCAAGATCAGATATTTGGTTTCTAAGAGTTCTAGATCCTAATCGTCCTAAAATCTCTTGTAATACAGCAATTCCACATCTTCTGATTATAAGATCATAATCAAGTATTGTCATTTTAATGACATCTTTAAGAATAACTTCAAACATATCAGGATTAGCAAGCTCTAACTCTTCGATATCAGCCGACAGTAATAATCTTATCGAAGCCCATAATATAAAACAAGAAGAATCTTTAATCTGATTACCCAACTTTGAACCTCTTTTTTGTTCAAAGAATAATGTTTTATGAATAATGCTATATATTCCAGGTATAAAGTGTATTGGCATTGATCTATTCAAGAAACAATAACCCAAAATTAACAATATGGAATGATATTTTGCTATTGAAAGTTCGTGATCTTTGAAATTGAGATCTGCTTTGAAATGTTGATCAACATCTAATCGGAGTCCTTGTATGAAAAACCAGATCAACTGGTCCAAATAATTGGTAGCTTTTAAAGAAAGCAAGGTACACAATTTACTAAAAGCTTTTGCTGTAGCATACCTCAATTCGATATCAAAATGAAAAGTTGTTGAAAGAAGAAAGTCTGAGTAGATACAATTTATCACATTTCCAACCATTTCAAAATTATCATTACTCAAGTAAATCATACCCAACTTTCCCAAAATTTTGATTGAATACAACAAAACTATATTTGAAGGGTCAGTCTGAATCAAAATATCCGTACTGATGATTTCAAAGAAAATCAACTTACAATAATTTAAATCAAGGTCAGAAGCAATCTTTAATATCTTGTTTATCGCCATCAAATGTCCAAGTTTAAAATTTGTATTGGTATCAAAACCAGACCAGATTTTCTTTACATACTCCTCAAAATATATAGTTAGGTTTTGTTTCCGTAGATCTGATCGACAGACTAATCTTGCTAAACAAAAAGATGCAATTTTTTGTGATTTTGAAGCCAATGATCCTCTTGTTAATTGGTCAACAGAGACTTTTAATATAGACTGTGAGAGATTAGGTTTGATTGAATTTAAAGGAAATGGAACAAGTACAAGATTTGTTAACCACATCAAGTTCAAAAAGATTTCAAATTCATTTGTAGTGGTTTCAAGGTTCTTAATTAGTTTATCGATTATGTAGATATTACTAGAAAAATGATTTGTAACAACTTCTAATCCTCTTACTTTTGCAAGATTATAAATAATAGAAGCTACGTCTTTGTTATCATCAAGATACAAATTTGTGATAGTTTCAATGTAATGAGGTAAAAAAGGATCAAGTAATTGAGGTGAAGGTTCAAATTCATGAATGTACTGGTTGATTCTATAGATATCTTTTGTATTTGAAGTTAATAAGAGATGTCGTATTTGTTGATCTAAAATTTGACTACGATTTATAAGCAGTGATTCAAGTGATAAAGGAGATATAGGATGACATTGGGATAAACTGTCTTGTATCTGAGATGTCATAGAACTTATTATGGTGTCTTTACAATGTCTTTGTCTTGCAACTGAAATCTTTTGATCTTATGTACTCTGCAGTACCAAAAACCAATCTCAAAATTTTTCACAACTCAAACTTCAAGTCAACTTATAGAATGAGTGCTAAACAAGTCTTTTATAAGATAACACAAACAAGATCTACTATAGGACTCCCACCTAAAGTACGTAATAATATATGGTCATTAGGATTGAAAAGAAGAAATCAAATAGTGTATCAAAAAGTATCACCCTCAACAGCACATAAATTAGCTTATGTTAAAGAAATTGTAGATATAGAATTAGTAGATGAAGCAAAAGATGCTCATCAACTTGCTATTGAAAGAAAATTCAAACCTGGTTTTGAACTTATAAAGAATAATGTTGGTGCTTAAGAATGGGAGTGTATTATAATACCGCTGATGTTGTGATCTTCAGTTCTTGCTTTTGAAATCGAGGTTTATTTTCATTTGAAATTGATCCTTTATCTTAGGTGATGTGTTGATCTCATGACATTTGTTAGAAGGCGCCGTATTACTCTTAATTGACCTATAAACAAATTACAATTTGAGGTTCTGGACTCAATTCTTCAGCAAAAGTATTACATGCATACTGAAGAGTCAACTTTAACCAAAAGACAATCATATAGATCAGAACCGGTTCGTACCTGTTCCAGTCTTATTTTCACAACTATCATCAGTCTCACAAGCAGGCATCGCGATTCTCAAAATCGAACAAATAATGTACAAATAATACAAACCTAAGAGTCAATATAATACAATAAATGAAAACGATCACAAGTTTCATTATAAATATTTATTTTCAACCTTCTTTCATTCTCTATTCTATGTTTCAAACTCCCCCACGTATTTCTTTCACGTAACGTATAATTGGCTAAATCATCTCAACCACGTGACTTTTGAAAAATATCAAAAACATGAATGAAACGTTGAGCGGTAACTAATACTTGAGATGTTTAGCATAAAAGCGACACAAAGAAACAGATTAACAAATTCGTTATTTAGTTCGACATTTGCTATTTGTTTTCTAATGGTGGGGGCAAATTCTATAATACCATGTCCTATGGATAGTGTACATGGTAATGAATCAATGATCGATGAGAGAATCAGGCAACAACAAAATCAAAAAAAGTTATTAAAAGAGATAAAGGATGAAAGAAATGATCTTTGATGGTTGTAAGGATCAATAAAAGTGAGATTAAAACAGCTGACACGAGTTATTAATATCGGCTGCAACATAATTGTCATTACTGAAAAATGGAATTTTAGTTACAATACTATTACAAACTCAGGTACCATTCTAGACACCATCCCCCAAAAATTTTGTATCATCAGATTACAGTCTTCTCCATTACAACCATACTTGGACATAATAATAAAATTAAACACTTGTGATTGGCTGAATTCAAAATTCAACAAAACAAATAATAATGATGTAGACTATTCATTTAAAGTCTTACCAAACTGCATTTTAAAGCCAAATTCATCATTCATTCATATCAAAAGTTGGTATAAAGTCCAAATAAAACTAAATTACCTTGTACATTATTATATTATATAGAAATACTACGTTACATAGCTAAGATTGACAGTATGTCAATTATTAAAGCTTATGCTTTTCTCTTTAGTTGTCTTGTTACCATAGACACCATTCTTTAGACACTCTATATACAACAGTATAGCTAGTTTTTATATTTCAAATAGGAAATATATAAACAATCACAATTATATATCTCGATTAGGTAACTAAATTGTTCCATAGATCTAAAGCATATAAATACTAATAAGGTAGTCTTTAATAAGCCGAGTAACTTTCTCTTTATCAAATTTCATTACTTTATGTTTGCATCATATTCTTATCCAAAATTCCAAGAACCAAGTCAATTTCAAATACCACTTCATATCCCAAAAGATTTACAACTAGTTAAATCATTAAAGTTGGAAAGCTTCCCGAAAAAGACTTCGCCTATCAAGACAGAATTTCCAATATCAAAGACATATTCAACTATCCCGAAATATGATCCTTTAGAAGATATCATCAATAAGCATCAGTTGATAATTGAAGACTATAAACAGAAATTATACCTGGAAGATCTCGAAACTAGTTTAATATCAGCTACATATAAATCTCCAGAAAAGAGAGGAGTTAAACGTCATAGAAATGCACCAACATCAATTTCATCAAAACCAACCTCAACTTCATTATCACCAAAGAAATCATTACAATATATATCCAAACCAGTAAATATCCAATCAACCCCAATTCAAGAAAAGAAAGCGAAAAAGAAGATGTTAAAAGAGAAATTTAATCTTTTTGAACAACCTTCAAAAACCGAAATTCCAATTTTTAATGACAATCCTGATGACAGCTTTGATCATAAAAATGGTACGTTTGATTATGATGATTTAGCTTGTCATGCTGATAATATTATAAAAATGGCAATAGATTCAACTATGATAGGATCGTCATTTTCAATGACAATTGGTCAAGATTCAATCCTCGATGCTGATAAAAGTGTTTTGGAAACTCTTAAAGCAAGGAAAGAAACCTTGATGAAACTGCAAGCTATAAGGTTTGATATCAATGCAGAAGATTTAAGAAATGCTATTAACGCTTAAATTGAGCTCAAAGCTGGACTTTCCGTTCAAAATATATTCTAGGTATTTAGAATCTCTTATATCAATAGATGAATAATATTTACGATTCGTATCTTTACTATCAACCTTATTAATGAATAGGTTTGTAGTATCATCGCCTTGTTTTTCTTTATATTCTATAACTTGTTGTTTTGTTGGTGAAGTTTCCAAAAACTTGATAAACTCATCTGTCTTTGGATATAGATTTAATCCAGATAAGAGAGATCTTAGATCTTTATCTAGACTCTCCAGTCTAATGTATTGATGATATAAATAGAACTTTAAAGCTTCTTGGAATTCACCTCTCAAATTAGAAGAGATTATACATTTATATTGAAATTGACTTAGATCTCCTTTAAAGTATTTCCACAATAAAAGGCTTGATAATTTACCTGCTGTACAATAACTAAGTGAATGAAATATTATATCCCACAGATCTTTATCTAACCATTCTTTAACAAAATTATGATTCACTGTCTTCATAGCAGAGAGTGCTCTAATTATCCCACTAAAGTTTTGATACTTATTTATATGATATAAAATACAATTTATAAATAATGTTTTTGAAGAGATATCTTTATCAACTAGATATTCAAGATGTGATATTATAAAAGAATTCAATGTTGTTAAATTTGAAAGAGGATTACCGTGTTTTGATACTGAGATATTCTCATTTGAATTTTTGGTAACGGTTTCTAGTCTAGACCATTCATTCTTCTTTTCAAGGTTTTTCTTGACATTATCGTCTTTAGATTCATAATTCAAGAATTTGTAACTCATTGCTTCTGAAAAATCATGATAAGTGAATTTTATATTTGGTAATTTTCTATTGAAACCAACAAGAACATCAAGAATTTTCTTGATAGAATTATCTTCAAGATCATCTTGAAATTCTTTTAGTTCATTTTCTATAGATTTCCTCTTTGATATACTATAACAATAAGATTGTATAATCAATATACATAAATCTTTGGTTAAAGCCTTTTCACCTTTCATATCTCTTAATAAATAATACTGTTCAACAAGTTCAATTGTCAGATTAATATCACCATTTTTAGAAAATACCAATAAGGTTTTCTTTACTAAATTTTCTGATAAAGTACTTGATTCACTTTTTATGTACTGATCGTATATAGTCTTGACTAGAGGATAACTATTAGTTTTTATACCAACTTCAAGATATCGAATCCAGTTTAGTTGTAATGGTAATGATACTAACCAATATTGTAAATTAGAACAATCTTTTGTTGAACATAAAGCATCTAAAAATTTTGTTGTTGGTAAGATTTTTAAGATCAAGTCTTTTTCTTGTGTAGCTTGGGTTAAAGATAAAACTCCTTTAGATAAGTCATCTTGAATGTTTTTAGAATGATTAGTGTAAACCTTTTCAAATAATTCTATTGCTTTATTTAATTGACCTGAATTAAGTAAGATGTGAATATGAGCAGAGTAATATAAAAATTCAGTTTGTATAGATTTAGAATCATCATCAATATGATCCTTCCAGAAAGTCTTTAATAAAAGACTATCTGTAAAGTTACTAGAGGTTTGAAATGCTATTAGAAAGTCTTTTGTCATAGATTTATGAGCTTTTGCCGATAAGACTTTTGTTGATAATACTTCTTTAAATAATTTTGTAATTAGATTTATAGATTGAGGATGATTCCATGATTTTAAGGATTTGAGTAGAGTTCGATAAGTATCCTCAGAAAGAGATGTTTCTGTTGCATTGATAAGGTTTAGTATTTTGAAGATCTTCTTGTGATCTCTTAAATTTGAAAGACCTTCAAGAACTTCATTTATAGAGGAGATTTGTACATCCTTATTATTCAGCAATCTATAAATTATTTGATTTGTTGTATTATATATTGGTAATTGTTTTGGTGTAATTGATTGTATTAGTTTATTCATATGACTGTGTAGTTTGAGCTCATCGCGCAGACAAGACCGAGATCAGAGAGACCCAAGACCGCGACAAACAGCCACTAGACAACCAACAGACAACAACCAAACCAACCAAACCAACCAAACCAACCAAACCAAAATGATTACAAGAAACCTTGCAACTAAGGCATCTCCAAAACAATCTTTCCACGTCTTTGATAGATCAAGTAAATTACTTCATAGATCAAAAGCAATCTTATTACAAAAAGAAGAATCAAAACGAACAGATTATCTTAGAAATGAAATTGCTTTAAGAACAATTGAAAGACTTGCTTTTATAAAAAGAGATTATCCAAGAGTACTTGATTTTGGTAGTCATTCTGGTAATTTTCTAAAGTCTTTATATACTATATCTAACCCACCTCTAGAAGGTGATAATGTTGATATACAAGTCTTAAAACAATTGAATGAAGATAAAGTTAAAATTAGAAACAATATCAAAGAGTTGGTAATGTTGGATTCATGTAAAGAGTCTCTTTATAGAGATGAAAATGAAACTTTTAATAAGGAATTCCAAGGTAAATTAACAAAAATTGTTAGTGATGAAGAAGAATTCAACCATGAAATTCTTAAAGAAGAATCGTTTGATATGGTGATATCAAACCTATCACTTCATTGGATAAACGATTTACCACAAACCCTTAAAAATATAAATCGGATCCTTAAAAAGGATGGTTTCTTTATGGGTACATTATTTGGTGGTGATACATTATACGAATTAAGAACATCATTACAATTAGCAGAATTAGAAAGAAGAGGAGGGATGTCACCAAGAGTAAGTCCATTAGTTCATTTGAATGATATAGGAAGTTTATTAAATAAAGCGGGTTTTAGTATGTTAACAATTGATTCAGAAGATATTGTTGTTGGAGGATTTCCAAATATAGTATCAGTTTGTGAAGATCTACAATTTATGGGAGAACAAAATTCGGTTTTAAACAGAAGTCAATATTTACCAAAAGATGTATTATTAGCAGCAAATGAAATTTATAAAAGTTTACATGGAGAGATTGGACCAAATGGTGAATTAGGATTACCTGCTACATTTAGTATTATATTTATGATTGGATGGAAGAAAAGTGAAGATCAACCAAAACCTTTGAAGAGAGGAAGTGGTGAAATTAATCTAAAGGATGTATTGAAATAAGCTGTCAACAAGTGAAACTTGAGCTGTCAACCGAGATAACCAGAGCTGTCAACCCCACAAAATCATCGCGCGATATTCCATATGATATTAATAACCTGCACTACCTCCTCGGTTACTCACATATATAACTAAACAAGTCGCAATCAGTGGCAATTATGAAGAACACCCTAACTTTACCAACTTATCAACTTGATTCAAGTCTTGTGCTTTTACCAGGGATTATATATAATGTTACATTCTCTCGTTATAAAGCAGCTGCTTTATTAGCAAGATTTAAACATCATATTGAAACTTCATCTTCAGTACATAATTTAATACAAGAATTTGATGTTAATCATATTGAAACTATATCTAACAAAGCTGAAGCTGGAATTCAAGAATACACTGATATTGGTAGATCATTAGATTGGTTAGTTCTTGGTATTGTACCAAATTTATCAAAAATTAAACCACCATCTTCAATTGAATTAGATGATACAATTGATAAGATTGTAACTATTATTAAAGTTATTGCAATAGTTGATGACTCTATTAGTGTTCGGTTTACATTTCAAGCAATGGATCGTGGTGTAATCCAAAAAAATTTCAATAATGAAGCTTCAATAGCTTTAGAATCAAAATATGATGTAAAACACTTGGGTGAGAATTTTAGTAATTTAAAAGCAAATTTATCAAAGTTGTTTACTTATATTGATAACTTTATAGTTGATTATCGTGGTTCACTTAATAAGAATGTATCAAATAATCTTATATCATTAAATCCTTTAGCAAATTCACTTTATTTTCAATTAGCTGGATCAAAAGATTTTTCAAAAGCTTATACATCATTACAAAAACTTTTTAGATCAGTTAATGATCAAGTTGAAGAGAAAACTTTTCTTAGATTAATCGATTTGACTGGTGCAATTATACCATTTCCAAATTTCCAAAAACTAAACTTGTTAAACAAAATATCTACAATCAAAAGAATTTCAACAATTCATACTATGATTGAAGGGATGATTGAAATTTTCAAATCTTTAAGTGAAAATAATGAATTTGTAACTCATTGGTTTACTAATGAAGCAACAAATGTTCAAAAAGCAAATGTAGTGGCAAATCAGTTGAAATCAATAAGATTAGTACTTGAAAATATGAACAATAAAGTTGCCAAAAAACCAAATAATAAACTCATTCGTCCAAGAGAGGAGATTGAAGATGAAGAAGATGAAGATGAATTAAGTATTATAAATAATTTTATAAAGACGGAATTACCAAATATCTCATTAAATGAAGATTCAAAAAGGTTGATTCTTAAAGATTATAAGAGAATAAAGAACTCATCACCAAATAATTCTGATTATCACGTTATTAGAAATTATTTAGAAGTTGTGGCTGATTTACCATGGGATAAATATGTTACAAGATTCAAAAGCAATAAAGATATTGATATCAGTTTTGCAAGACAACAACTTGATGATGATCATTATGGATTAGAAAGTGTTAAACGTAGATTAATTCAATATTTAGTGGTTTTAAAGTTATTAGGTATCAACGCTCAGAAAGAGATTTTATCACAGAAACTCGAGAATAAGTTTGAGAAAATTGAAGAAGTTAGTAGAGAAGTTATAATACCGGATGATGATGATACTAAAGCAAGTAAAGAAAAAGCAAGAAGTCAAATTGAATCATTAGTACAAAATAAAGAATCTTCAATTGTATCAAAGAATAATAAATCACCAATTATCATGTTGGCAGGACCTCCAGGTGTTGGTAAAACTTCTTTGGCAAAATCGATTGCAAAAAGTTTAGGTAGAAAATTTCAACGTATATCTTTGGGTGGTGTTAGAGATGAATCTGAAATTAGAGGTCATAGAAGAACTTATGTTGGTGCAATGCCAGGAGTTATTATTCAAGCTTTAAGAAAAGCAAGATCTATGAATCCTGTTATCTTATTAGATGAAGTTGATAAAGTTGTTGGTGGTAATAATAATAGTGTAAACAAGTATAATGGTGATCCATCAGCTGCACTTTTGGAAGTTTTAGATCCAGAACAAAATAATAGTTTTACTGATCATTATTTAGGGATCCCGGTTGATTTATCACAAGTTATTTTCATTTGTACTGCCAATGAACCTTATAACCTTTCAAGACCGTTATTGGATAGATTAGAAATGATTAACATTGGAAGTTATGACTATAATGAAAAGTTAATTATAGCCAAAAAGTATTTATTCCCAAGACAATTGAAAAGAAATGGATTAGACTCTGATCAAGTTCATATTGAAAATGATGTAATGAAACAGATTATAATTGATTATACAAGAGAATCAGGAGTTCGGAATTTGGAGAGGAAAATTGGTACTGTGTTAAGATTTAAAGCAGTTGAATTCTCTGAGAATGAAGACTCGTATAAGAAACTTGTTGAGAAGTATGATCTTGCAAAGTATTTAGGTATACCTATGGGTAATATTACGGCTGACTTGATTGAGAATGAAATGGTTAAATTTGGAGTTGTTAATGGTTTAGCATATAATTCTGATGGTAGTGGATCAGTTTTGGTTTTTGAAACAATTGGATTAGATGGTAAAATGAGTTTAAATATGACAGGTAGATTAGGTGAAGTTTTAATGGAGAGTGGAAAAATTGGTATGATTTTCGTAAGACTGTTAATTCATAAAAAAGTTTTAAATCTTGAGCATCATGAGGATATTATGAATAGACTTAATAACTTGGAGATTCATTTACATGTACCAATGGGATCGATATCAAAAGATGGGCCATCAGCAGGAATCACTATGGCACTACTGTTTTTATCTTTAATTTTACAAAAGCCTGTACCACAAGATATTGCAATGACGGGTGAAATTACTTTAAGAGGTATTGTTTTACCTATTGGAGGAGTCAAAGAAAAGTTATTAGGAGCTCATTTAGCAGGTAAGATTAATAGAGTTATTATACCAAGAGAGAATCGTAAAGATTTGATTGAAGAGTATGTTAAAGAGATCAATAAACCTGAAATGTTAAATTCATTATTGATTGATAATGAAAGGAATAAGACAATTGGAGGATTTCAAAATAGAAGTCCAGAAAACCATTTTCAAGAAAAGTATGGTATTGAAATTAATTATGCAATTGATTTTTGGGATGTTGTCAGAGTTGTTTGGGGTGATGAATTGTTAGTTAATGTTGAAGAAGCAAGAATGGTTGAATATCATTTGTGAGATAGATGAGACAAGAGTGAGTGTGAAAATGTTATGATTTTAGCGCGACATACGACACTCCACCATACCCTTTTCTCCTTTCACATATCGCGACATACTCTATTCACACCCCACGACTTTTAACCACACTCAAGACTCATGACTGCGGCCAAGCTTTAGACCCCCTTATTATAATCTTAACTTAACTTTATATCCCAATATATTTATAAATTTCATTAGTGAATGCTTCGAAACATTCTTGACATCCTTACCTCCTTTATAATTATAACCGCTTCCTCTTTAAATCCGTACCTTCTTTCTTCATTACACTTTAATCATCTACTTTATTCTCATCCCTGTATGAATTAATCCGCGTTGTTTTCTTTTTTTTCGCGCGCCTGATTGTTTTAAAATTCTTTACGTGTTTCAACCGAAATCTAAAAGTATGAAGTCAATCTTTTTATAATTTTTACCCGCTTCATCACAACAACCCATCCTACATTTTTAATACTTTTGATCTAAAAAAACTTGAAAGATCTACTCGCCATGAAGCTTTTCCTAATCTTATTGCTTTGGCTTGTTCCAATATATGCTAGAAGATCTCTTCTGGCTACTTCTCTTGTTACTTGTATGGAAGGATCAGAGATATCACCAACATATTTTAATGTTTCATTTAATCCGGATGATCGATCCTTAAGTTATTCATTAGATCTACTGACAGAAATAGATTCATATGTTGTAGCTCATATCCAAGTCTTTGCTTATGGATTTCAAATCATTGAAAAGGAGATTGATATGTGTTCCTTGGGTTGGAAACAATTTTGTCCGATCTATCCAGGGGAAATGCAAGTTGAATCTATTGAGTATATTTCGGAAGATTATGTTAAATTAATACCTAGTATTGCTTATACTGTACCAGATATTGATGCCATAGTGAAAGTTGTTGTCCGTAATCGAGATACAAATGAAACTTTATCATGTCTTCAATCTTCATTTTCAAATGGGAAAACTGTATCACAATCAGGAGCAAAATGGGCAACTGCAGTAATTGCTGGTTTAGGTTTATTGATTGCTGCTATTTTGTCAACTTTTGGTAATTCAACCGCAGCATCTCATATATCAGCAAATGCAGTTTCATTATTTCTTTACTTTCAATCCGTTGTTGTTGTTTCAATGCAACATGTTGAAAGAGTACCACCAATTGCTTCAGCTTGGTCAGAAAATTTAGCCTGGTCAATGGGTTTAATTAGAGTAACTTTTATGCAAGATATCTTTAGATGGTACGTACAAGCCACTGGTGGGACTCCAACTACTTATTTTAAAGGTTCTTCACGTCAAATTCTTGTTCAAAGAGCTTTAATGTATTTAGATGCTTTACATCAACGTGCTAAACGTGCAATAGATTTTTCACTTAAATCAAATACTTCTCTAATCGTTTTGAGAGGAATGAAAAGAATTGGTTATAATTCTCATATTGAACCAACTGCTATAGTTATTACAGGGTTTAGTTTTTTTATAATTTGTGGTTATTTCTTATGTGTTATACTTGTTATGGTTTGGCAAATTACTGCTTTACTTAAGAGATTTAAAAAGATAAATCCAAATACAATGCATTACTTTTCGACAAACTTTGCTTCTATTTTAAAAGGTGCTATACTGAGATATGTCTATATTGGTTTCACCCAATTGGCAATTTTTTCTTTATATGAATTTACTGCGGGGGATTCACCAGCTGTAATCGTTTTGGCTATATTATTCCTAATTTTAGCTTTAGGTATCATTGCTTGGTCATTATATAAAACTATCAAGTTTGGTAAAATCTCAATAAAGAAGTACAATAACCCAGCTGCTTTACTTTATGGTGATTCAACTTTCTTAAACAAATATGGTTTTTGTTATACAATGTTTAACGCTGAGAAATATTGGTTTGGAACTGTTCTTATTACTTATAATTTAGTTAAAGCTATCTTTATTGGATTATGTCAAGCTTCAGGTAAAGTTTCTGTTGTTGTGTTATTTGTACTTGACTTAGCATACACAATATTCCTTTTCATCCAAAAACCATATTTGGATAAATCTACCAACATTGTTAATTATTGTATGGCTATTGTCAATACTTTCAATTCATTCTTATTTTTGTTTTTTTCAGATCTTTTCGGTCAACCAGCACAAGTTGCTTCTATCATGGGTTGGATCTTTTTCATTTTAAATGCTGCATTTTCACTTATATTACTTTTAATGATTATTGTATTGGTGACATTTTGCTTTATATCTAAAAATCCAGATTCAAGATTTGCACCTGCTAAAGATGATAGAACATCATTCCAAAGACAATCTTCAGTTAAACGTATGTCTGGTATAAATACATCAAATGAATTAGGTGCATTAGGTGCTGCTGCTCAAGATCATAATATGGATTGGGAAGAACAAATGTATAAATTAAAAGATAATGATTCTAATTCAAATGATATCTTTACTCCAAACATAAATAAAGAAAAATTTGAAGATGCTGTTTATACTTTTGATCATTCGGATTCAGAAGAAAAAGTCTCCTATCATGAAAATAATGGTGTTACAAGAGTAAGTGATACTATAGATGCTGATTATGTAGATAATTTGCCCTCATTCAAAAAGGATACATCAGCTCCTATAGCTCATATGAGACAACCATCTACATTATCAACATCAGCATATTCAACTGTTTCAAATGAACATCCAACCAAATCAAAAAACTTTCTTTCAAGTTGAGTTTTAAGTATATTAAATCTGTATATTAGAAGTTTCGTTAATACATGAACGTAGTGAATTTATGTAACTATCTGTTTTGTTACCTTGTGATAATGTCAAATACACCTTTTGTTCTGGAGTCATGACGTTCAATAATTTTGTAGTCAAGCTGGGGAACCTCTTGATGAGATTGTTAAGAAATGGTTCTAATCCAAACGTCAAAGATTTCTGATAGATCAAGTTTGAAAGTCGATTTATACTCTCTGTTACAAAGTATAATTCCATATCTTTAAATTCATAGTCCTCGTTAACTCTCAAGTTTCTTGCCCATGTATCAGCAAACATATCTGCTCCTTCTCTTAAAGTAAAACGTAAACTTAAAGGAGTAGAAGTGGATAAATATGGAACGGATTGAACAAATGAAGGATTCCAAAATTTTTTCAAATCAAATTCAAACCATTGTTTTGTTGAGTCTTCTGCTATTAGTGGTAAAATTGGTTTTGAAAGATCATCATTACATCTGAAATCAGTCTTTTCTAAAAATTCATCTATAGTAGAAACACTTTCTATAAGTGATTTCTTTGTTGAATCTGGTATCATACATTCATATAAACCTCCTACAAAAGTATGTGGAACGAAGAAGAGAAGATTATGTCTTGAATATTGTTTCTTTCTAGCAATTTTGTAACAATGTAAATTTTGTGTTTGTAACAACATTGCATTTGAAATTTCAGTTAAAATGGTTCTATTCCTTGTTAACAGAAAGAACAGTCCTTTCGTCAACTTTTCTAAATTTGACTTGACTAAATTTTTCACCAAATCTACAAGTCCTCTCTTCATTATACCATTCAGATTTGGTTTAATAAAGCAAAATGGTTGATTCCAATTAACTTGGGTCATATTATCAACTTTCATAATTTTTTCATAGTCTAATGAACCTTTAGTACAATGGTATATCAGTATAAAGCTCATTTGTTTGGGATCTAAACCTTCTAGTTTAAAATGACGAAAGATTTTGAAACCAGTAAATGACAATGGCATTGAACTCAGGCAAATTTTGTTTTCATTTAATACAAGAGCTAAACAAGCTGTTATAAAGAAGAATATAAATCTCATTTGCGGCAATGGTGCAACCTCGTTACAATTACAGTTGCAACTGCGGTTGCAAATCGCGACATTATATTGATCTATTATACATCGCGACATTATACATCGCGACATCCTACATCTTATTTTTGCGAAGAGATGAGTATAGCTTCATTACATCTTTATCATGGAAGGCCAGCAGTCTAACAAGACTCATAGAAGTAGCCATTCCACTAAAAATACAGCAAAGAAAAAATTACATCAAAATGGTCATAATGCAAAAGCTTTTGCCGTTAGTGCTCCTAGGAAATTAGAACGTCAAGCAAGAAGATCACAAGATGTTACCGAAAAGAAATACCATGTACCTATGGTTAATAGAACTCCTGATGACGATCCTCCTCCAGTAATTGTTGCAGTTGTTGGTCCTCCAGGTACTGGTAAGACCACTTTAATAAAATCATTAATCAGAAGAATATCCAAAACATCAGTCTCAGAGATTAAAGGTCCTATAACTATAGTCAGTGGGAAAAGAAGAAGACTAACTTTTATTGAAGTTGGAAATGATTTGAATTCTATGATCGATGCTGCCAAAATTGCAGATTTAGTCTTGTTATTAGTTGATGGTAATTTTGGGTTAGAGATGGAAACAATGGAATTCTTAAATATAGCACAGCATCATGGTATGCCTAGAGTCTTGGGTGTAGCTACACATTTGGATTTATTCAAATCACAATCGACATTAAGAACTTCAAAGAAAAGATTAAAGCATCGTTTCTGGACTGAAGTTTACCAAGGTGCAAAGTTATTTTATCTCTCTGGTGTCATTAATGGTCGTTATCCTGATAGGGAAATTCTTAATTTAACCAGATTTATATCAGTCATGAAATTCAGACCTTTGAAATGGAGAAATGAACATCCATACATGTTAGCTGATAGAATAACCGATTTAACACATCCTCAAACTATAGCGGAAAATCCAAATTGTGATAGGAAAGTTGCAATTTATGGTTATTTACATGGTACACCATTACCATATGAGAATGCTCATGTACATTTAGCTGGTATGGGTGATCATTATGTTCTGTCAGTTGAAAAATTGCCAGATCCATGTCCAACACCATACTTTGAGCAAAAATTAGAAGAAATAGAAAGAGAACGTGCAAAAGAAGCTGCAGAATCGGGTGAAGTTTTGGCTAAAACTACAAGAAGACGTAAAAGATTAGAAGATAAACAAAGGATTATATATGCACCAATGTCTGATGTTGGAGGTGTTCTTGTCGATAAAGATGCAGTTTATATTGATATGGGTCAAGAACATTTCAATAAAGAAGATCAATCTGAATGGGGAGAAGGTGAAAAGTTAGTTACTGATTTACAAGATGTACAAAAAACAATGACAGAAAGATTTGAAGATGGACCAGGTCTACAACTTTTCTCGTCTTCAAAAGCCCTTAAAGGAGAAGAAGAAGAGATCAGTGGAGAAGAAGAAGGTTTACTTGCTGAATTAAATAACACTGGTAGAAAAGGTTTAAGAAGAGCAAGAGTTTATGGAAAATCAATAAGTGAAGATAATGAGTTTGATAATGAAAACTCAGACGAAGAAGGAGATGAAGATGATCATTATGATGATGAATCTAAACCAAAAATGGTTGAAATAGACTTTAAGAATAAATACAATGAAAAAGATGTCGAGTTTGCTGAAGACTCAGAGTTATCTTCTGATGAAAATGGATATCTGGGAATGGCTTCAAAATTGTTGGGATCCGTACAAAGAAAGTGGAATATCAATAAATTGTTATACATGGACAATATCGATCCTACTGATGTAATCAAGAGATGGAAGTCTGAATTTCAAGAAGAAGAAAGTGAAGAAGAAGATATTGAGGATGATGATAATTTCTTTAAAAAGGCTGATGTCAAGGAACAATCTGATGATTTGGACCAATTTATTCCAGAGTATCCTCCCCTTTCAGAATTGAAAGCTAAATTTAATGATGAAAGTGATGAAGAATATGAAAACGGGTACAAAAAACTAAAAGCAAGATTTTTGGCAGCACCTAAATTAAATGACGAAGGTGAAGAAAAGCCTGATGAAGAGAATGACGATGAAGAAGTTTATGGTGATTTTGAGGATTTAGAAGCAGGAGAAGGGGATGATGATATTGATGAAAATTCGGCAAATGAAGATGAGGATGGTGACGATTTTGCAGATTTTGAAGGAGAAGAGCAAAAAGCCGATGATGAGGAGGAATCAGAGGAAGAAAATGAAGATATGACAATCGAACAAAAGAGACAATTGAATGCAGCAAAGAAAGCCAAACTCAAAATGCAATTTGAGGAGGAAGAAGATCGTGAATTTGGTGCAGATGACCCTGAAGGTGACAATGAAGCAGATTCATGGTATGAATTCCAAAAGAATAAAATGGCAAAACAACTTGAGATCAATAAAACCGAATTTTCTACTATGGATGAAGAATCAAGAATCAAAATAGAAGGTTACAGAGCAGGTTCTTATGTCAAGATTGTTTTTGATAAATTACCTTGTGAATTTGTTAACAATCTACAACCTGAGTATCCTATTGTTTTAGGTGGACTTTTAGCCACTGAGTCCAGATTTGGAATTATGAATGTTAGAATTAGAAGACATAGATGGCATAAAAAGATTTTGAAATCTCAAGATCCTTTAATTTTGTCATTAGGTTGGAGAAGATTTCAAACTTTACCAATCTATACAACATCTGATTCTAGAACACGTAATAGAATGTTGAAATATACTCCTGAACATGCTTATTGTTTTGCATCTTTCTATGGACCATTAGTTGCACCAAATACAACATTTGTTGGATTTAATATCATTGATAATAAATCTACCACTGGATCATTTAGAGTAGCAGCAACTGGTGTTGTTGAAGAACTTAACTCTTCAGTAGAAATAGTAAAGAAGTTAAAGCTTATAGGACATCCATATAAAGTTTTCAGAAACACTGCTTTTGTTAAAGATATGTTTAGCAATTCATTAGAAGTTGCTAAATTCGAGGGAGCATCTATTAGAACTGTTTCTGGTATAAGAGGAGAAATTAAAAGAGCTTTATCAAAACCAGATGGATACTTTAGAGCAACTTTTGAAGATAAAATCTTAATGTCAGATACGATTTTTTTAAAGACATGGTATCCTGTTAAAGTCAAAAGGTTTTATAATCCAGTTACTTCATTATTATTAGATCAACATACTGAATGGCAAGGTATGAGATTAACAGGACAGGTAAGAGCAGCTGAAAATGTACCAACACCAATGAATGCTGATAGTGCTTATAAGAAAATTGAAAGAACAGAAAGAGTTTTCAATCCTCTTAGGGTACCAAAATCAATAAAAGGAGCATTACCTTTCAAATCACAAATCAGTGAAATGAAGCCACAAAAGAAAGCAACCTATATGGCTAAAAGAGCAGTTGTTCTTGGTGGTGAAGAGAAAAAAGCAAGAGATTTAATGCAAAAGATATCAAGTATCAGAAAGGAGAAAGAATCAAGTAGAAAGGCAAAGAAGAGTGAGAAATTCAAAGAGAAATTAAAGACAATTGCAAAGAAGGAAGAATTAAGAAAAGAGAAAGAAAAGGAAAGGAAGAAGGAATATTTCGAAAAAGAAGGTAAAAAGAGAGGTATTCAATCTAGTGACAATGGTGCTTTTGGTAAAAGAAGAAGGTAAATAATTAGTATAATAGAATAGCATATCAGAGAGCTGACTAAGTGTAATAAATTTTTCAATTCGACCTCTTTCATCTTTTTGCCCTTCGCGGCATGTCCTCACAAGACCAAACGATCTCTTCGCTAAGTCTCTTGGATCTAGTCGCGGTCGGATGGTACACGCCTCGCAACTTTAACAAAAACAATCAGCATCATCACCTCCACAAAAATGGAGATTCCGCTTAAACCACCACGAGAAACATTTGTGGATGATCCAGCTTCAATTCAAGAGGTAGATCTAAACGAACTTTTATTTGATCTTAAACATGGGGTCAAGGACATTAATAACCTACACGTATTTCATGCCATCACTATACTTTCTAATACAATACATGATATCGTAAAACTTCAACAAGATTCCGAAAAATTAGCATTTTATAAAAAAACACTTGTCATCCCAGAGGTTAGAAATTCTTTTGAAATTCCAAGACCAAGTTCACCACTACGAGATCAAAAATACATTCCGATTGAAGAGTTGATAAAGTCAACTCAATTAGAACCTATATCAAGTTCATCTTCAATATCTTCAATATCACTACCACTTCTGAAATCACTGCAAACCCTCCTGCCACAAACAAAACAACAAAATGAACAGTTATTGAAAAGTTTTAATTTAGTGAAATCACCTCCACTTACAATTGAACAATTCTTACTAAGAATTAATACCTACTCACTGTCAGTCCTGGTTCTGACATATGTTCATGCAGCATATATGATATTTAGACTACTGATTACACTCAACTTGATCCAATTGACTGATTGTAATGTACATAGAGTTGTTCTTGGAGCAATTCGATGTTCAACCAAAAAATTAGAAGATGTTTATCAGAGACAACAATCTTTTGCAACAGTTGGTGGGGTTTCAACGAAAGATTTATTTAAGATAGAGGTGGCATTCTTGTATCTATGCAATTTTAATGTTGTTGCAGGTGAATCAAATCTAAATGAATTTTTAAAAGTAAATTTTGTAGCTTTAAGGGAAATTTATGGAGATGATGAGAAATCTGACATTAATGAAGAAAGTCAATGAAGAGAAAAAAAAAATTGCCGATTGGAGATCTCGATTCAGTTTATAGAGTCTATTAAAACTACTTATTATTGTGGAGTCAGGTCAAAACTCTTCTCTCTTGTGTATAGTAAATATCAAAGTCTTATAGATAAAACTACTAAAGAACTGCAATTTCTAATGATGTCGTATACCTTTAAATCAAAAAAAATTGCGATTTCTGTGGATCGAACACAGGACCTTCAGATTAACTGGACTAAAGTATAACTTCAGTCTGACGCTCTCCCAACTGAGCTAAAACCGCTATAGAACCCACGGCGGGAGTCGAACCCGCAATCTTTTGATTAGAAGTCAAACGCGTTAACCATTACGCTACGCAGGCTATCTATATTAACTCGAGAAGGTCAAAGTCCATAGAATTGCAAGTTTTATAGATCACACCCATAGCGCTTCAATCATTGATTTCTCTATAATTCAAATATTTCTTATTATTTAACACTCACATCTCACATCAGTCTATATCTTGCGATTTCACTCCACCTCCACGTTTTGAAATTTATCCTGTATCTCAACTTTTACTTGAATTGTAAAAACAGATAACTGACTACATTATATATGAAAAGAGTCAGACTTAAACCCAATTTGGCACCTTTAGTCACCTTACAAGAAGTAAGCGGTACAAGTCTTTCTAGGAAACTTTTTGCTGATCAAGGTTATGATTTTGTAAAATTACTGATTTATGAAAAGCTAAATTATAACATATCAGGTCTGTTTGTAAAAGAGAAAGTATATGACTTATCAAGGTTTCTAAAAACTGAATTTCTTCATAATTCTAAAAGTCATATTGCCCGAGATCTTAAAAATGTTATACTTCAATCTTCACCTCATTGCTCTTTGTTATACTATAAGAATGTGATATCATCTCGCCAAAT
Source organism: Glucitozyma multigemmis (assembly GCA_030572295.1). Taxonomy (NCBI): domain Eukaryota; kingdom Fungi; phylum Ascomycota; class Pichiomycetes; order Serinales; family Debaryomycetaceae; genus Glucitozyma; species Glucitozyma multigemmis. Next base: position 712,265 of record JAJLZT010000004.1, read on the forward strand.
GTCAGATATTAGGTGGTTTTACATGAGTATTGGATACCTTGCTTCGAATAACGAGAAGAGCTTGTTAAGAGGATTGGTCGATAGAATTCTAGAGAGTTATAGAGCGAAAAGACCTCTCCCGACACCAATTTCTTATACCAACTTGTTTTTTGATTCTAGTTTGCATCAATTGACTGACGACTCTATATTGGAAGAAATCCCCAAGAGAGATGTTGTTAGCTTGGCTCAACATTACTACAAGTCTGTACCTATAAATCCAGATTTATTCTCTATAAACAAAAGATATATTGACATTACTCGGAGGAATCATACCTATAGGATAAACCTACCGCCTTTACCGAAAGTCAAGAATAAGAAGTTATTAGCAAAGTCATTGATCCATAAGGAATTATGTCCAGCTCTATTACTACCCAAACATCCTTTAAGACATCTTTTAGGGGATATGGAAGTTAAAAAATCAGATTTAGCTTTATTAAAGCATGATTTATCATTTTTAGATGGTCTAGGAGACATCATCCTCTCTAGGCTTTCTTCTAAAATCCTATATCTGGTCTACAGTTCCCATCTCACCGCAAGGTCGTATAGTACTTTTCGGACTCTCTTTGTTACCAATGCCCTATTATCCAAGTTGACCTTGGCTTATGGTCTTCATAAAGGTTTGCAAGATGAGTTTGTTCAATCATTTCAAAGTACCAATTTTCTTGGAAACAAAATCTTGGTAGAACAACTGAAAATGGAGTTTTTAGGTGATTACTTTGAACAGTACGTTGCAGCTTTATATTTGGAAAATCCTAGAAAAACCGAAAGTTGGATTAAACAGATTTATTGTAACATATTGTTCAAAACTTATGAAGATTTGACAGGCAATTATAAAGGTTGGATGAAAGATTTTACTGGAAACGACAGTTAAGTGTAGAAGTTTGTCTAATAGTCTGGTACTAAAGACCTAATATACATTTTTCATTTACCTTCTCTGAACATCTCTCATCAAGGCTGAAAACCCTCCATTACCTTTCTTTGGTTTGGATTTATTTTTCAACTTTTTAAGGTCCAAAAACTTCTTTTTTGCAGAATCCGATTCTGAACCTGATTCATTTGAGTCTGAATCTGAATCTGAGCTTGAACTATCAGTTTCTGATGATTCTGAGTCAGATGTTTCCGCTTCGCCATCAGATTTGGGTTTCAGTTTCTCTAAACTTGACGATGTATTGTTAGATCCCGCTGAAGGATCCTTCACCTCGGGAACTCCACGAGCCGCCAAGTCGCTTAATGAGGTCAACATAGGCTTTTTTATGGGGGCTGGCTTAGCTTTAATGGAGTTCTTATCAGAAAATTCGGACTTGAAGCTGGTCTCGAGAACCTTGGGAAGTGTAGATTTTGGAGGTGTAGAGTTTGGAGGTGTAGGCTTTGAAGGCGAGGACCTGGGTGTTACAATATTTTCCTTAATGACAAAATTTTTAGGCTCTTCAATTTGGGTTGGTTCTTCAGCTGCTAACTTTGGTCGTATCGAAACTTCTTTTTCAGAATCAGAATCTGTGTCATAATCGGAATCTAAAGGAGAGTCTGACTCCAAGGCTATCTTTGAATCAGCATCAGCTATTGTATTTGACTTTATTAGGACCGGGGCTGTTTCTGCATTTGAATTTGACGAGCCTGATTCGGAGTCTGAATCTGAATCTGAATCCGAGCTTGATTTGCGAACGCTATTGTCAGCTGAATGTTTATGATTAAATTTTTCAATTTCGTTTAGCTTTGAACCAATAGTATCCTCCTCCACGTCTTTCGAGCTTGGATCAACCACTTCTGGTTCACCTAATTGGGTCTTAGGAGGCTCCTCATCATTCTTTGATTCCAGGTCCAAATTTTTAGAGTCTGTATGATATTCTGAATCGCTGTCCCCGATGTAATCATCGTCGTCGGATGATACAACTGAATTCTCGCTGGCTGTTGATTCTTTAAATGTAGAGCTCTCACTGGAAGTAGAACTTAAGTTTGCCTTCCCATTGATCTTCTTTCTACTTCGTTTTCTAGCTGTTACATTCCCAGAGTTGTTAGTATTAGTATTCGAATCATTTCCAGCAACAGGAGGGAGCATCGAACCTGTATGAATCAGAGTATTGTAAGAAGCTGTTGGCATATTAGGAGGTCTTGTCTCAGTGAAATTTGTAGCACCAGCTGTTGAAATTTTACTTGCCATGGGCACTGGTACTGAATACATATCTGTACCAAACAAATTCTGTACTCCCTTCCATCTGTCGAATAATTGCTCATTGTCTTCGATCATTTTGATCTCTGTTGGCTTCACTTGACTTAGTCCCTTCGGAGAAAGCAAATCCGTTACACTGGTTGGAAGCATGGTAAATGGATGCGCAGCCGTTGGTGAGCTAGGAATTGTCTTTCTGGGTATATTAAGTGAACTCAATTTGGAGTCAAACTTTCTCATATTGTTGAAGATTGAAACCAACTTTGACTTTCCAGAGAATGAATCAAAAGCATCGGAGTTTAGAGTTGAGAATCCGGTCAAAGTTACCTTTGACTTATTTTTAGAAGGAGGTTGTTTTGGGGCCTGTGACTTTACGAATGGAAATTCATTTTCTTTCACAGCTTCAATTGTCTCATTCCCAATTTCTGTGTCCATTTGAGAATCAGATGAAAAGTGTTTTGCTTTTGGTGTAACAACATGCTGTTTTGGTATAGAGGTTTGAGTCTGAACTTGAGCATGGGCTTGCCTCTGAGCTTGAGCTTGATTTCGAACTTGAGCTTGATTCTGAACTTGGGCTTGATTTTGAGCTTGAGCTTGACTCTGAGATTGAGAATTTTTGTTAATAGGGGGTTTCTTGTTTAAAGAGTAATCAATTCTCTTAAGATTTGCTCTTGTCTTCTTCTTAGGAGCTTCGGGGTTCACATATTCATTTGCTCCTACCATATTGATCTTCAAATTATTTCTGAGTGCTTCGGTCTTGGATACCGGGCCATTTCTTAGTTTTAGCTTATTTCTTAATTTGGCGGGAATTTTCATGTTGTTCAAAAACAAATCCATTATTTCTTGCTTAGTTAAGTGCGGAGGTATAGAAGCCCCTTCCTTCTCTGCCTCTTTTATCAATTCGTCTGTAATCAAGGTGTGGTTTTCTTTCGAGGCTTCGAGATCGTCATCCGATTGTACTTCCGTTTTTTTTGAATCGGCCATGTTTTGCTCAACGTGTTCATGTGTTGAATCGGTCTTTTCAATTTCAATTGGTAACACAGGTTCCTTGAGTTCTTCCGATTCGGTAAGGTTTTGACCTTGAGTTGTCGTTTCAAACACTTCGATCTCTTGACTAACTTCAGGAATATTATCTTGTATGGGTTCCACCTCCATTGCAATTCCAGAATCTCCATTCTCTACAATTTCTTCATCCGATGAGAAATCTGTTGTTATTTGTTTATCGCTTGAATTGTTTAAGCGTTTCTTTAAAAGGATTTCTTCTTGCTCCAATTGAGCATGTGGTGGAATATTTAGCATTCCGGATGTTATACGAGAACCCGCCAGTGTTGGTGCTCCCGAAGAAGCTCTTTTTTGTGGAATTGTACGATCATCGACATGCTCTGGTGGAGGTAATGAGATATTACTTTCTTCAAAATCAAACTCAGATTGATTCTGTCTAGTTTTTTGTATATTCAAATGAGGAAGAGTTGATTCATTAGCATCAGAATTTTTTCTTGAAGCCCAAATTGACTTCTTTCTTGGGATCATATGATCTGTGGTTTCAAAATATTCTTGTTGTCTTTTACGAGAACTCATTGGGATAAGGTTATTACGAGCTAAATTTGGTGCTGGAGGTAGAATTGGAGTACTTGTTGATTGATGATTTTGATACTTTTGAATTGAAGAAGCTGGGGTTGAACTCTCTTGAGTATAACTTAATAAAGTAGAGTTCAGGCCAATGAAGTCATTTGATATCAAAACTCTTAGCACATCACCCGATACAAACACATCAGTGACTAGATATTCGGGATCAAGATCACATGAATCTTTATCTTGAAGACGTTCAATACGTAAATCTTCCTCTTCTAAGTATAATCTTTTATATCTATGGGAGATGTCCCTCGCGACTTGACCAAGAGTGGCATCTGGAGATGTCAAATGCAAAAATTTTCGATATTGTGAATCTGTAGATGAATTGATAGTGGCAGGTATGAGCACCACTTGTAACCTGGTCTTAACCATTAAGTGAAGAGGGGACGTGATGTTATTCGATGTGAATTCAAAAAAAATTAAAAGGTAGTGTCAAAATAATTTCGCTTACCAGAACGCGGTTCAAGAGAACAAAGAGAGGTCTAAAATGATAATAGGAAATAACATGATCTCTACATTTTGAACCCCAACAATCAGGTTTAAACGGTTTTGTGCCAGAAATTTGGAAATTGTCGAAAGGTTAATACAAATACGTTTGTAACGCACTCTCACTTTGGACCCCAAGTAACAATTTCTCCATCCATCGTACCACAATAATACATACCCAGAAAAGCCCCAGCATAAACCATTGAGGATGTTCTTCCCGAACTTTTAGTACCTTTCCTAATCAATCTTGATACTAACTTTCCGTCAATACATCGTAGAACAAAAATTTCTCCGCTATCTGAGGGGAATAATAAATATTGTAGCTCGGTCTCTTCTTTTGAATTTAAAATCATAGGAATCGATTGTGGGTACTTATTTCTTGTTAAGGGACCGAAATTGATGAGTTTATTTGTTGGTGGTGCCATTGAAGCCACCATATCCCAAACTCGAATTTTGTCATCATTTCCGGTTGTATAGAGTGTAGTCCCTTGTGCATCCCATACTAAGCCATTTACTGGAGCCAGATGAGCCTTGACGGATTCTTTCTTGAGATTATCAACATCATAATTATTTTCATTTGTCTTCATCATATCAAGTCGACAAAGACAACTCTTTGCTCTACGAATATCCCATATTTTAACTTCGCCATCAAATCCACCTGTAGCAAGAATGTTCTCTTGTATTGGATGCCATTTAGCAGCCAAAGTTTTCCCTTTATGTCCTTGTAAAGTATGAGCACTTGAACTTGAGCGTAGGTCAAGTAATCTTATATATGGTTGATCACTAGCAACAGCGATTAAAGCATTTGAGCAAATATCAAATGAATAAACTCTTTGCTCAATATCAAATTCATGAACCGGAGTTAAAGTGTTGGTATCCCAAATTTTGACTGCATGGTCGAATGATCCAGTGACAAACATACCAGTATCTAATGGCCACCACTGAATACATGATATACCATATGTATGAGCAGCTCTTCTAGGTATTGTTGCAATACATTCTTTCGCAGTACAAGGATTATCATAATCAAAAGCATCATCATTTATAAAAGAATCTTCAGCTCCGGTTGCAATCGTGGAGTTTAAATCCCATAATTTTATTGAAGAATCTGCACATCCACTTAATAGGTATTGATAATCTGAGGTTTCAAGAGACAACGAATTTATAGCAGCATTTGAATGGCAATTGGAGGGGAAGACATCATATCTTACTTTTTGTTTTAAAGATGTATAGAAGGATTCAGTTAATGTAATTGCAAATTCCTTAGGGGTTATTGTTGAAGTTAATCTATCTAGTAGTAATGAGTCCATATCAGTAATTCCAATTTATTCATCGCTGGGTAAAGGAAAGGTTTGAGGACTTAAAGATGTTAAAAAGTGTAAAAGTCAGAGTTGCGATTGATTTTGAAAGATCAACAGTGCGATTTTATATAAAGTACCGGTTGCGAATTGCAACAATTTTAGAAAGAGAAGAAGAGAGGACGAGACGCGAGATTTTGGTAGGTTACAACAGACAAAAACGAAATGCTATGAGCTGACTATTGAGGTGTTACATCGAGATAACAAATCCTGAGTCATGTCAATATAAATCAACTCAGACCTAATATCAACAACAAACCAAATAGTCCAAATTCATAGCTTTAACGTCTTTTTACTATGCTCCTCATAAATCAAATCTCTCTTTTCTCCCTCCTCTTTTCCTTAACTTCCTCTCTCTCTTCCTCATTGAATGTCTAATCTCGCCTAGCGCGACTTTTGAAAATTCACTACCGTCAAAATCAAAAAATTTTCTTTAGAACACCACATCATGTTAGATATCAACGCTTTCCTTGTAGAAAAAGGTGGGAATCCAGATCTTATTAAAGAATCACAAAAGAAAAGAGGTGATTCTGTTGAATTAGTTGATGAAATCATTAATGACTATAAAAACTGGACTAAAATCAGATTTGAATTAGATGCCGTTAACAAGAAGTTAAATACTATTCAAAAGTCAATTGGTCTTAAATTTAAGCAAAAAGAAGATGCTTCAGATTTATTAAAGGAAAAAGAAACAGTTACCGCTGAAAAGAAAGAATATATCGAAAAAGAAACTGTTGCAGATAAAGCTTTAAGAAGTAAAGTTAATCAAATTGGTAATTTTGTCCATGAATCTGTTGTTGTTTCAAATAATGAAGATGATAACGAAATTGTTAGAACCTGGAAACCTTCAGGGTGTGAAGAAGTTGGTGAAATCGCATCTGCAACTGGTTCACCAGCAAAATTATCTCATCATGAAATTTTATTGAGATTAGATGGTTATGATCCTGAAAGAGGTGTTAAGATTGTTGGTCATCGTGGTTACTTTTTAAGAAATTATGGTGTATTTTTAAATCAAGCTTTAATTAATTATGGTTTATCATTCTTAGCTAAAAATGACTATACACCAATTCAAGCACCAGTTATGATGAATAAAGAAGTCATGGCTAAAACTGCTCAATTATCACAATTCGATGAAGAGCTTTATAAAGTTATGGATGGTGACGATGAAAAATATTTAATTGCAACTTCTGAACAACCAATTTCCGCTTATCACTCAGGTGAATGGTTTGAAAGTCCTGCAGAACAATTACCAGTTAGATATGCTGGTTATTCCTCATGTTTCAGAAGAGAAGCTGGTTCTCATGGTAAAGATGCTTGGGGTATTTTCAGAGTGCATGCATTTGAAAAAATTGAACAGTTTGTTTTGACTGAACCTGAAAAATCATGGTCAGAATTTGATAGAATGATTGGTTTAAGTGAAGAATTTTACCAATCTTTAGGATTACCTTATAGAGTTGTTGGTATTGTTAGTGGTGAATTAAATAACGCTGCTGCTAAAAAATATGATTTAGAAGCATGGTTCCCATTCCAAAAAGAATATAAAGAATTAGTATCATGTTCAAATTGTACTGATTATCAATCTAGAAATTTGGAAATTAGATGTGGTATTAAACAACAAAATCAAACGGAAAAGAAGTATGTTCATTGTTTAAATTCAACCTTGTCAGCTACTCAAAGAGCTTTATGTTGTATTTTGGAGAATTATCAAAAAGAAGATGGTTTGGTTATTCCAGAAGTTTTAAGAAAATACATCCCTGGTGAACCTGACTTTATCCCATATGTCAAAGAATTACCAAAGAACTCAACTTCAAATAAGAAGAAATAGAGCTCATGTAGTAAATAGTAAAGAGCTCTTGTAATACATAAATAGTACAAAACAACAAGTTATATATTATCTTTTAAAATCTCGCTCATAGATATCTACATTGTCTTAAAACCCACCGGCAGCAGCATCACAACACATACCTAAACATTCTTCGGCACAACAACAACAAAGAATTGCTGCACAACATCCACACATTGATGAACAACATCCACCACCACCACCTCTTTGTGGTTGTTGTTGAACATACATTGGTTGTTGTTGTTGTTGGTAATAACCACCTTGAGGTGGTCCTTGTTGGTAATATTGTTGTTGTGGAGGACCTTGTTGATAATATGGCTATAGTTAGTATTGAGCTAGTGTCACAGCCATTTCGACTACACGCACAGGAAATCACTTGATGATTCCGCGCATGCTTCGTCGGTTGCAACTGGGCTGTGTGGGGAAGTCAACCAAAGGGAGAAGATATTACCAAAGGTTCAATAAATCAAATGATCAACATCATCTTCCGAGGCATCATTGAATTTCAAAACTTTTCAGCTGTCTTTTCTCAAAACTCAAAATCAACAACACAAATCTGATTGATATCCAAAATCATTTAACTCCGATCTCTCTCAATCACCATTAAAGTCCTCTTCAACCTTTAAGTTCAATCTTCCCTTCATTTTGCATCTTCGCTTGCATTGTCAAAGTCTCTAATGCTTGGCATTACTTACCATTTTAGATATATTTTATTTCGGTTCTCAGCGTATATAAACTAAATAGATTTTCGTGTACTAACCGGTTGCTATCAATACACGAAGGTCATAGCCACCGGAATGAAATCGGGTGTCGTCACGATGAAGATTTTGGAAAGCATAACTTAAAAAAGTTCCAAATTTATTAGATGCATAAAGATTTTTGGTAAGCTTCCTTTTTCAGGTAGGATAGTTTCCTGGTTTAGTTTTTTCCTATAATCAAAAATAGAGTTTGTTCTAAATATAACTATTCAATCTAAATCATATGATATTGGTCATATGATCTAAATCATATGATCAAATATTAGATCAATTAACGATGAGATGACTATGGATTTACCAACACATCTTCCAAATACAATACCACCTAATAAAGAGGAAATAGATTTGGATTTAGAATCAGATGAAGAGATAATAAGTGAACTTCCAAAAGTTTCTGTTGATAAAACCCCAATTTTTATCCAAGGTACATCAATTTCACTACAAACTGAAGAAGATATTGCAAAATGGATTGAGGAAAGAAAGAAAAATTGGCCATCAAAAGAGAATGTCCTTAAAAAACAACTGTTAAAAAGACCTGCCGAAGAGATTATTACAAAATCAGAGAAAAAACCAAAGAATATTTGTAGGTTCTATCTGCAATATAAGAAATGTAAATTTGGTGATAAGTGTAAGAATCTTCATGAAGATAAACCTCAAAAAAATGCATTTACGGTTAACAATCTACCGGTGAAAATACCTCATAAGTTCCAACAAAGTAGTTCAACAAATTCTTTATTTTCGAAATTAGTCCAAAGAGATCATTTTAGTAATGAGAATCATGTAATCCTAGATTTTATACAATTCTTGGAGACGGAAAATTTAATTAGGCATCCGAAGCAGTAGGGATGAGAGTTTGTGGCGGGTGGGGCCAGGAGAGCTATATAAGTTGGGGCGTAATTATCACTAATTGCATCGGATGTCTTGATACAAAGTTATAAGTCACCTCTTCTATCTTACTACAATTCTATTCACCAGTTATTCCCATCCCATTTATTACTTAGCATATATACAATCGCATCAACCAATTTGTATTCGTATTGTTCTCTAGTGTGAATGTTCCCTTATATTCTTTGTTGCATCAGCAATCATTGAACATTGTTTTGCAACTTCAGCTAATTTACCAAGTACTCTAGCTTCTCCTTCACCAAAACCATAAACTGAATAGTGTAAACCAACAGATTTACAAAAATCAATGACAAATGGTTGTACTTTCCTCAAGTTATGTCTTGGTAGACGAGGAAATAAATGATGAATAGCTTGGAATTGTAATCCACCATGAAGAAAATCTAACCATTCTGGACAATCAACATCCATTGTTGTTCTAATTTGTCTTTGAGGAAATGATTCACTGACACCTAAATCACTTGTTGACATTGGGAAATGTGATAAAGTGATTTGAACATGGACCAACATTGTCGAAACATGACTTATTAAGATATAAACAACTCTATCTGTTGTTCTGGGGATACTTTTATATACTAACATATAGAAAAACCACCAAAAGAAGAAAGTTAACCCACATAATTCAAAATATCTAAACCATGCTGCTTTACCTTTTCTAGGACCATCTCCATTTAAAACATGTTGCCATGATAATCTGTATAAATTGAATCTACCAAAACATAATATAGGGTAATATAAAAAGTTTTGAAATTGTATAAGGTATCTTGAAAATGAGTCAAAAGGTAAGTATTTCTCATAATAAGTTGAGTAAACATCTTCAAATAGTCTTGTACTAATTGCAAAGAATGGTAAATGTTGGATATCAGGATCATGAACTGGATCGTTAGTTATTAAATGATGTACATTATGATTTCTTTTCCACCATCCTAAACTCAAACCACCAAAATATGCTGCTATTACCATTCCAAACACATTATCAAATTGATAATTATGTGTAATTGATATATGACCCGCATCATGAGCTATAAATGTCATTTGATGCCATGCTATACCAATACATAAAGCACTTATTTTAAGATATTTCATCTTCAAAAGTGAAAAAGCATACAAAAATAAACTAATGATCTTGACCAATTCTCTAACATAAGACCAATAATCACATTGATAGAATCCATTTTTAGTAACTACTTCATGTAAATCATTATACTTATTTCTTAAATTCTGTTGAGTATTATAATCAAGATCGGGCCAATCTATAAGATCTTGACGTTGTAAATCGTTATCATAATTATCTATAATTAGTTTTGGATCTATAATTGTTGATTTCAATATAGGAAATAGTTTATCTTTATCATCATGACTTATATATGTGATATCAGATGAAACTTTTGGTACAACTTTCCCAATAGGTTTACCCAAACCTTCGGAACCACTTTGAATAGGTGGTAACGTGTTCTCCCAGTAGAAATTTATTACTCCAATTCTCCATCTAGTAAATATCTTTATGCTTTCTTCACTATGATATGCATTCATTTCGTCAGTTGCATCTCTACCTATCATATGATGTACAGCTTTTTCACCACCAGGGTGATTCGGAAGCCAACTTGTTAAATCTAATACATTTTGTTCATATATTACGATGGCTCTACCTTTAGAAATTCTATTTAAAATTTCATCCTTTGTTAAAAGACTCATATGAGTTAGAGAAGTTGAAGAACTCGGTTCTATTTTATATTTAGTTGTATCATGTGATGTATATCATGTGAATGCGATGCACGATGCGCGATGCTTTCTTCGCGTAAATCAAACCAATTTCATAAGCACAACGTAAAAGCGTAATTCATTCTCTTCCCTGTATCCTCTCTCTCTCACCTTTGTTGTTGACTTTCAACAAATGACATTGCTTCTTCTCTATTTATCTCTGAAACTGTACTAACCTTATTACTAAACATGACACCATAAAACTTGTTTGCTACTTTTAACATCTCTGGTCTGAAAGTTGTACAAATGAATTGTGCTTCTGTTGATAAAGAATTTATAAGACTTGCAACTGATGATCTATATTGAGTATCTAAGTTGGCATCAATTTCATCAAATAGATAAAATGGTGCTGGATCACATTTTTGTATAGCTAAGATCAATGCAATTGCACATAAAGATTTCTGACCACCAGAGAGTTGCTCAATCTTTTGTTGTTCATCATTCTTAGAATTGAAGGAAACTGATATTGATACTCCAGTATACTTATCTATCATACTCTTGTCTAAGTCTTCCTCTTTTCTTTGCATTATCAATTGACCAATACCTGATGGTACCAATTTTTCAAAAATCTCTGAAAAGCTTTTTGACACTTGTTTGAAACTCTGAGTAATAGCTTCATCTTTCCTTGTCTCCAAATCTTCTATCAACTTTTCTATTGAGATTCTGGAATTTTCCAACTCTTCTTTCCTTTCTACCAAGTCTTCACGTTGTCTATTAAAGGTACTAAACTGTTCAATTGCCTTCTTGTTAATATGGGAATACTTTGATAATCCCAGATTAACCCCATTAAGTTTCTCCATAAGCTCATCACTACTCAAATCATAAACGGTTTCATCAAATGCTTCTTCAGGTAAAATACCTAAATCTTTTACTTTCTTTTGAAGCTCATCTCTACGTTGAGTCAAAACACTTTTTTTGGTCATATTCTTCTCTGAACTCTTGGAGAACTTCTCTAGCTTCTTTACAATAACAAGTTGTTGATCATTTGCTTTTTTGAGTAAATCCTCACTCTTTTGTATTTCTTCTTTGATCTTGTCAAATTCGTCTTTAGTAGTTTGATTTTTTGATTCTATAGCATCAAGTTGCATGCTTAAACTAGCAAATTCGGATTCTGATTCTTCCAAAGTGAATCTTGTTTTCTCATCATTAATTTGACTTCTTCCCTTCCTAAGCTTCTCTACAGTAGGAAGTAAATTATCACTTAATTCGGATTCATAAGTTGATATTTCAGTTTGAACTTCTGATAGTTTTGTTACTATTTCATCAAGTTGATTCTCTATCTCACTGACATCATGGTTAAGTCTCTTTAATTCCTCGACTTCGTTCTGTGAAAGGTTTTGTGTAAAATCAGATTCTAATTCCGTTTCATGTTGTTTGATATTAGTTTTCAATTCCATGACATTGTCGTTAAGAAATTTTAGGGAGGCTTCATTTGACTTGAGTTCATGTTCAAGATTATAAACACCATCTTGAAGTCTTGATAATTCAACTTTTATTGGTTCTTCTTGGATATTAAATTCTCCTAATCCTTTTGTCTTTGTGTTGATATCATTATTGACCCCAATAATCTCTTGGTTCACCTTATTAATCTCTTGAGTACAATTTTCAAGTTGAAGAGTTGTATTCTGTAAATCTGATTTTTTAGTGGCTTGTACTTTAAGAGCATCAAATCTAGATAATCTATAATCTCTATAACCACCACTTAATAAACCTCTAGTATCTACTCTATCTCCATCCAAGGTTATGGCATTGAGGTTATAAGATCTGGATAACTCGGCACCTTTTTGTAAATCTGCAACAACAATGGTTCTAGAGAACACTTGAGCTAATGCTGGTGTAAACTTTTCATTAGTATATTTGAGCTTTTTCATCAATGGTATACATTGATGTTCAGTTCCATCTGGATAATCCACACTATTGACTTCTAGCCTATTCAAAGGTATAAAAGTGACTCTACCAGCTTTGGTTCTTACTAACTCATCCATAATAATAGAAGCTGTTTTATCATTATCAACGACAACATGAAATAAAGAATTTCCAGCTACAACTTCAGTAGCTATTTTGTACTTGTCACTCACATTGAAAAGTTCTGCAAGTGGACCAAATACAGATTCCTGTAAATTAAGTCTTTCTACAATAGAATTGACTGCTGTTAACCCTCTAGACTGAGCTCTATCCATAGTTTGATTGACTTGGTAACTTGCATTTCGTAAATCATTACTTAAAGAATCTTGTATACTTTTTAAACGGATCTCATCACGCCATAAATTCTTCCTCTTATCTATAAGCTCGACAGATTTTGATTTGAGTTGATTAAGCTCATTTTGTAATGAAGCTACTTTCTGTTTTTGTGATTGGTTTTCTAATTGGGACTTTAAATCTGAAATTTGATCTTTTGTCTGTTGTAATTCTTCTATTTGTTGTTTGACCTCTATTTCAACTTTCTTTTGCTGTGACGATTTTAACCTCAAATTCTTTGTGATTCCTTTGATCTCAGTTTTCAACCATGAATCTCTTTCTGTCTTAGAATTGAATTTCAGAAATCTACTTTGTTTTGAATATAAAGCTCTCTGCTTTGTTAACAATTCAGAATGTTTTATTTTTATCGACTCTTCTTCTTTCAGTAGTTTTGAAGCATTAGGTGTAAGTTCCTCTAGTTTCTCTTTTTTCTCTTTAATCAATTTTAAATAGGTATTTATAGTGACTTGACTCTCTTCTTCATCTATTTTCAGTCTCTCTATTGAAGATCTGATCTCATTTACCTTTAGCTCTTTTTCAGACACTAAAGAAAGTAACTCTTTATAATCTAATGCAGTTTGATCCCGTTCTATGGTTGTTACTTTTAAATTTGTCTTGAGATTATTTATCAGTTCTATTAACAGATGACATGCTTTTTCTCTTGTTTCCAAGTCTTCTAAATCTTGTTGTGATTCTTGAAGTAATTGCTTATATGTTTCTTCAAATTTATCTATTGAGGTTGTAAGTTCATTCAATTCTCTATCAAATAACTTATACTCCAAAACTTTCTTATTCTTTTCTAGACTTTGATACTCTTTTAGGTCTTTAGATTCTATTTGAAGATCAGATAATCTTGAATCTATAGATTGTAAAGTCTCATCAATTCTTTGCTTTTTGTAATTTGAATTGCTCATTTCTTTCATAGATTCCTTTAACTTTTTTTCGAATACTTCTGCTCCACTTACTTCCTTCATTAAAGTATATCTTTCTGAATCTTTTGAATTTGTTAATGAGGTGATTCTTCCTTGAGGTACAATATAATATGGATTTGATCTTGAGAATCCGGCACTTTCTAGTATATTCATGACATCAGATCTTGTTGCTGATTTGCCATCAAGTGAATAATCATCTTTCTTTAATCCAATTGTTCTTCTTACTGCAACTTCATCTTTTGATATTGGAAATCTTCTATCTGTATTATCAAAAATTATCTCTACATAGGCTGACATTACAGTTCCTGAACCTTCATGAAGTAATCCTTGTCTTTCTTCTCTTGTCATATGAGTATAGGCATCAGATAGAACAAATCTAATTGCGGCAAAAAAATTTGATTTCCCGGATCCATTTCTACCTACAACTACATTATGATGAGGAGATATAAAATCTATAACTGTTGTATTTTTATAAGTTTTGAATCCTTGGATTATGATCCTTTTGATATGCATTATGTTTGATAAGATCAAATTGATGTCTTCGCGTTCAAGACGCGTTGGTAGTGTGTGGGTTAATATATACTACTAAACAAGTAAATCTGGGGTCCAAGGTGAATCATTCTCTTTATATCTCTTTGGAGGTAGTTCAAATGGTAACCTGATTAGTTTACCTTTTGATTTTGATTTCTCTCCATAATAAGGTATCAACTGTTTCTTTCTACGTGGATATAAAACACTTAATTCATAGCTACTTACCTTATAACTCTTTGTATTGTCAAACAAACCACCCCATGCTGCTTTGGATAAGTTATGACTTCCCATCATTACCCATTTTAGGGATTTGAAATCGTCTCCTTCATCACAAAGATAAATTTTAGTATGTGATACGACTCCGTTTCTACCACTTTTATTAGTATTATTCCAACTACATAGATATGGTTTAATATTTTGTTTGTGTTGTAAGTGATGAACTTTAGTTTTTGTATAATTATAATGTATAGCACCTCCGGAAATAACCCCAACATTTGAATTTATGATATCATCAATAGTGGGAAAGATCAAGTATGGTTCATAATTAAATTTTGTTTGATGAGTTGTAGTAGATCTTGTTCCAGGTTCTAGACTTTCAACTTCATCTTTACCAAATATCACTGGGCATAACAGATGAGAAAATACTGATGCTGTTTTACCTTGAATCAGTTGAATTGGATATGCAATTGAAGACACCGATGCACAAATTTTATGATGAAGTTGATTGTGACCTAGTAGAAGATGATTTCGTTTTAATGTCTGATACAATTTCCCATATCCGTAAATTTCGCTCTCATCAGTAATCGAGTTTAAATCGTATTCTCCAGGAGCTGAAGCGATAAGTTCAACATCTATTCTCAGAAAATTGTAATCTTTTAAACATTCAGCTAGATGATCTATAGTTGACTTTCTATAGCACTTCAAATAATTTATAAAATCTCGTTTGAAACGTACTCCATTACCAATAGTCTTTCCTTTTGAAAGCCTTCCAGACCTCCATAACATTTGAGTTAAACCACCAAAATCAAGTTTTGTATAATTACAACTCATAATCACAATTTCTACAGTGTCATCCAGATGAAAATTTATCATCATTTTAGTATGATGAGCTGCAAACTTGGGTAATTCAACTATGATATTCTCTATATTAAATTTTGATTTGATGAAATTCAAGTCTTCAGTCTGATTTAATAGATCATACCCGGTTATAAATGTGATTTTTCTCCTTTCTTTGGAGATTATACGATGAAAGTATGTTAATATGAAATCAAGATCAACCAGAAAATTGAACTGATACGTTTCGGAAATATCTTTTTGACCTAAGATATCTTCAATCTTGACAGTATCCTTGTTAAAATTAGGAACATCTATTTCGGATTTCAATTGGTTACTTGGATTATAAAGTAATTGAAATGGTGAATCATCATCTGAATTTGAATTTGAATCTGAATCTGAATCTGAATTTGAATCTGAATCTGAATTTATTTCAATAATTTCTAGTACTCTATCTTTGACGATTACAAATTCCTTATCTACTGCTTCCTCCTTCACTTCCCTCTTCTCTTCCTCCTTCTCTTCCCCCTTCGCTTCCCTCTTCTCTTCCTTCCTATATATCTTACTCCAATGTCTTGCAACGTCATCAGCCGCCGATCTTTTCATAATGACCAGACCGCGAAATACGAGTCCGATTGCTACAAATCTTATAAGCAATTGCGCATAAACCATCTGTTGTCTTTAACATGCCTATACATTTTAATTATCAAAATGATGAGATTGTATCATCTCCAACTGTTATTATAAGTGGTTCTTGTTCTTCAAAGTCAGGTATTATCGAATTTATCAATAATGAGAATAAAGTGTTTCCTCCACAGTACTTTGAAGTGAATAATTGTCAGTTTAAAGCTATAGTTCATGTTTCACAAAATGAAAACAATTTTCAAGTAAGAGTAGCTAATAATGGTAATATCAACCAATTAGGGTTCCCTGAATATCAAAATGGTAAACCGAATTATAATGAACATTCAAGTCTTAATTTGAAATTTGAACCATTACCTCAGAATAAACCAGTTCATTTATGTGTAATTATGGGAAAAGATTCAAATGGATCTTATGATATGCCAAAGTATCGATTGAATAAAGGTGAAAAGAGTGATTTGAATACTGCAATCCAAAAATTAAAAGTTGTAGGTAGACTTATGCAAGCATTTACACAAGATGAAATGAGATCTATTGGTTTAAGTAATAGAAGTTTTCAATTTGTAGAAGAACTTCAAGGTTATCAAAACTTATTTGGATATTCTGTTGAATCTTCAGTTCCACATCAAGAAATTAAAGTACATGTATTAAGATCACCAAAAACTGTTAAAGAGCTTAGAGATCCAAATCTAGCTCAACAAAATTCAAAAGGAACAAATACAGGTGGTTTGTTCAATCATGCTATTGATTTGATAAAAAAAAACAAAGAAATCATGGATAAAAGAGATGGAACCGCAGTTCAATGTGCTTGTGTTTATTTAGATTCACATTATGATACAAAAATGGATTTAATTTTGACTCATGCTGCTTTAGGAGGTGGTACTGGTGAAATTAAATTGGCTATATTTGGATCTCATGGTTTACATTCATGGCCAACAACTTTTGCATCTTTAACACCTTCTCTTCTTGATTCAACCAAAATGTCAAAAAATGAAGTTGCAAATGATAGTAATGAATGTGGTACAAGTTGGGAATGTTTTAATATTACTGGTGGTGCCTTTTTACATGAAATTGGACATTTATTTGGTAGTCCTCATCAAGTTGATGGTGTAATGTTACGTGATTATGTTTGGTGGAATAGAGCTTTTATGACTAGAGAAAGTGAAAGTTTACGTACAAAATCAAAAGGTGCAATTATAGAATCAAATGGTACTTGGCCAAAATATTGTCATTGGAATAGAATGGATTTAATAAGATATTTTTATCATGGATCATTTGCATTACCTATAGATAAATTTAATAAGCTGTGTAAAACTACAACCTTACCAGATGATCAATATGGAGAAGATGCTAGAGCTCCTTCAGCTTATAATCTTCCTCTGGGTGGATCTCTTATAAGATCATCTGGAGGAATATTTATGATTGAATATGTCCAAGGTTCATTATCTAGACATCATGTATCATGGTTTCCTGAAGCTTATGGGGGATATGGTCTACAAAATGAGTTGATGATAGATTATGATACTTGTTATAATGAATTTAAAAAAAATTATAAAGATGCTAAAGATAATTTTCAAGTTAGAATCTTATCAGTTGGTGGAGATTTATGGATAAGTGATTTTAAAAAGTTTTGTGATCATTCACAAAATACCATCAATATAACTTTAGGTGGTAAAAATTTGATAGGATATAAAAGCTCGCTTTTAGGAAAAGCAAATGGAGATGAACATATTATTAGTTTTGATTTATCTTTAGTATATAAAGTAAGAATTTATCATGGTGGAGCTTTAGATGGAGTTAGATTTTATTCTAGATCAGGCGCTCCACCAATTCCAGCTAGAAATTATTTACAAAAAGTTGTTGATAAGGTTAAACCTGATCAAGGAGATGGAGATATTGTTAGTTTGGGGAATGAAAAACCACATTATTCTGATTTTGAATTGAATAATGGAGAACAAATTACCAAATTTCATTTTAGAAATGGTGGATGGGTAGATGCAATCCAATTTGAAACTAATAAAGGTAGATTATCTCCTTTATATGGTAATCAAAATGGTGGACATAAATCAACTTTAGAAGTACCAAATCAAGGATTTAAAATCATAGGTATGTATGGTTATAAAGGATCATGGATGGATGGTATAGGGATCATCTATACCACTATTTAATTGTCTTTCAAAGACTTTATCCTTTGCCTGGTTGAATTCTAAAGGATATTTTGTTGCAATACCATCTTTTTTCCTTTTAAAAAGACCTTTGGTGGTACCTGATTTCAATTTTTCAAGACTTTTCTCTAGTGATTCGATATCACTTTTCATTCTTGAGATCTTAGTTTTATTTGTTTCCAGTATTGGATCATATTGTGGTTGAAATATTGAAGTATATAATTCTTGAAGAGTCTTTAATTTTTCAGTTATTAGACCTGATTTTTCTAGTATTTTCTGATTTTCATTATTAACGTTTCCTGAAATTTGAGCTTGTAATACAAGAGATTTATCAAGTTGATATGATTCCAAAGCTTCTTCTAATCTAGTAATTATATAATTTGAATGATCATTCAAAGTATTATATTCATAGTTCAATTCCATTTCATCTGATACATATTCGTCTGAACTATCAAGGTCTAGATGTTCTTGTGATGGGTTGGTATCATCTTCATTCTCTGACTCCATCATTAGATTTGATATCATCCGCGCTACCTTGTGTCTGTTACCTCCTGCACATATACAGACACCTCAGACTTTGTCAAGACTCACAAACTACAAGACCATGTCAGCTTTCCAGCTTCAGCATTCTGAAGTACTTGCTAGACTTAAACCATTTGGTATTTCATTTGAGAAGTCTCTTAATGATTTAATCAAAGGTTTTCGTTATCATTCCAAAGAATCTCCCGAAAGTCTACTGGGGTTTTTAGATAATGCTATTCAAGAGTGTAAAAATGAGTTAAATACAACAGATTTGGAAACAAAAGCCATGGCGATATTAAAATTAGCTTACTTAGAAATGTATGGATTTGATATGTCATGGTGTAATTTCCAAATTCTTGAAGTTATGTCATCATCAAAGATACAACAAAAGAGAATTGGATATTTAGCAGCTATACAATCATTTAAAAATGAAAAAGATTTATTGATCTTAGCAACTAACCAATTTAAAAAGGACTTGAATTCTCATAATCATATTGAAATCGGTTTAGCTTTGAGTGGGATTGCAACTATAGTTACACCTAATTTATCCAAAGATATAAATGATGATGTATTAATGAAATTAAATCATTCAAAGCCTTATATACGAAAGAAAGCAATACTAGCTATGTATAAGATTTTTCTTCAATACCCAGAAAGTTTAAGATCAAATTTCCATAGAATTATCGAAAAATTAGATGATAATGATATATCCGTTGTTAGTGCTACTATCAATGTAATCTGTGAGATATCAAAGAAAAATCCTCATATATTTGTTACTTACTTACCAAAATTCTTCACTATATTAGAGGAAACCCAGAATAACTGGTTAATTATAAGAATTTTAAAATTATTCCAATCTCTTTCAAAAGTTGAACCAAGAATGAAAAAAAAGATTTTACCATTAATATTAGACTTGATGATCAAAACCCAAGCTTCATCTTTAGTTTATGAGTGTATAAATTGTATTATTGGTGGTTCAATGTTAGCACCAGAATCTTCAAAAGATAAAGAAACTGCCAGATTATGTATAGAACAACTCATGAAATTTTTTGAAACCAAAGATTCTAATTTGAAATTTGTTGGACTTTTAGCTCTTATAAACATTTTGATTACATATCCCTCACTAATATTCAAAGTCAAAGGGGTTAATGAGATTATCTTAAATTGTCTTGAAGATAATGATATTATCATAAAGAGAAAGGCTTTGGAGATATGTCATTTCCTTGTTTCTGATAACAATTTACCTAATTTGATCAAGACTTTACTTTTACAGTTGGTACCTACAAATAATGATAATTTGACAGAAATCTTAAAAATCGAAATTACTTCTAAAATTCTTGAAATTTCAAATAAAGACAACTATTCACATATTCCAAATTTCAGATGGTATGTTGCTGTACTTAAAGATGTTATGAACTTGACTCTTTTACATACCCCAAATTCTGAAGCATCACCATCCGCGATATTCACAGAAACTTCAAATAAGATTGCTAGATTGATAGGACAAGAATTTAAAGCTTTAGCTACCAAAGTACCATCTGTAAGATCTAGAATAATTAATACTGTGATTCTTGATGTTATGCAAGATATAAAAGTATTAGATAATTGTCCCTTATTACTTAAAGATTTCTATTGGATTTTTGGTGAATACGTAGATGAACTCAAAGTATCAGAAGAATTAGGTGATGAAGAAGATAGTGATGATGATATTGATAATGATAATACAAGAGTACTTAGTCTTGGTGCGAAAATAAGGACATTCTTAGCATTGACTAATTATAGAATTGATGAATTATTGAAGGTAACTACAAATTTGAATTTTCCTATTTCATCAAGATTGTTAAGTTTGGAATACCCTGAAGTTTTGATAGTATTGACACAATCCTTAGTAAAGATATTTAGTAGTATTGCAACTGATTATGTTTATTGCTATACAAAAAATCATAAGCTTTCAGGTGAACATTTTGCTCGATTAAGTTATTATTTATATCAGCTTATAAAATTTCTAGAGAAGTTTGAAAGACATTCTGATTATGAAGTTCAAGAAAGAGCGTTGTCATGGTTGGAGTTTTTCAATTTATGTTTGGAAGCGATGATTCAAGGTGATCGTAATTTGCTAGAAATTTGTGAGCAAGAGGAAATTGCATATTATAAGGAGAAGATGGTTAGAGCTGGGGATGAGGATGAGAGTGAGAGTGAAGAGGAGAGTGAAGATGAGAGTGAGGATGAGGATGAGACTGAGGACGATGAAAACGCGGATGAAGAAGAGGATGCTGAAAGCGAGAACGAGAATGGAAATGAAGAAAACATTAATACCTCAGACCCATTCAAAGACGTTGAAGAGCGTGAACTTCCTCGTTTAATAGAAAAAATCTTACCATCATTTTTCAAGTGTTATGCTTTAAATCCTGTTGCAACTTTTGCACAAAAGAATGTTGCTATACCTGATGATTTGAACCTTGAGGATCCAATTAATCTGACACCATCAGACTTTACTATTTCTGATAATGAAAGTGATGTTGACGCGTATATCTTCTACTCCTCTGAAGAAGATAATACTGACTTGATACATTTGAATGATATTCCAAAAGAGAAAAAATCTGATAGAATTGAAAGACTCAAGGATGATCCTTATTATATTACATCTCATACAAAAAAGAAGAAGAAAGAAATCAATCTATTAATCCCACAATTGACTAATGATAGTGAAGCATCATCCATAAAATCTGGAAATTTGGGTATTGAATTAAGAACGAAAAAGCCAAAATCAAAAAAGATTAGGAAAGAAAAAGTTGAAATTTTAAGTGAAGAAACCTTGGGATCAAATATTATACAACCTGAAGTTGAATCTGAAAAACCAAAAAGATCAAAAGCCAAAAGTAGATTAATGATTGACTCTTCAAATTTAGATAATTTCAATTTAAGTTCAACTCCAACTATAAATGAACCATCACAAAGTAATGACTTTGAATATGTTGTTGATCTAGATGATATGAGGAACAAGTTGATGTTAAAAGATGAAAAGAAGAAAAAGAAAAAATCAAACAAGCTGACGAAAACTAATGGAGTTACAGAATCCTCAGTACCAATTTTAGAATCAAAAGTCCAAACCATACCAGAAGAAACCAATAAACTTAACCCGGAAGAAGTAACTACTAAGGTAATAAATGACAAGAAGAAAAAAAAGAAGAAGAAAGCGGTTATTATAGATTAATTGATATTGTCGATTTAAAGCTTTAGTAAATATAAAAATTGGTAAGTCGAATTTGTAGTCACATTCATTCCGTTTGTTGCAAGAGTGGTGTTATCTCTTCTTTTGCATTTGATGATAAGCTATTTTCAGTTTTTGAAGTCTTTGAAAATCCAATTGACTTTATTGTTTTCAACATATCATCTCTTACATTTTTAGCTAATTCTGTTACATCTTCATTTGTAACTACCCCTTCAGTTGAAACTGGGGGTAAGACTTCGATAATAATCTCACCACAATCAAATATCTTTCTTTTGGAATTAAAAATAGTTGAAGTATTTGATACAACAACAGGTACAATATTAATACCTGCTTGTTTAGCTAGATGGAAAGCACCCTTTTTAAAAGGTAAAAGATCAAGAGATTCAGTAGCTGATCTTGTTCCTTCTGGGAATATAAATAACGCTCTATTTGATTCTTTTAAATCTTGTAATGATGATTCCAAAACTTTTCTAGCCTTTTCACCTTTTGAACGATTTAAGAAAAAAGTTCCACTAGCTAACATAAACCAACCAAGGAAAGGGAAATATTTTAAAACTGACTTTGCTGTTACTGTGTAGCCAGGTTGGAAAACTTTACCCAAGATTAAAATATCTAAAGCAGATTGATGATTTGATATACAAACACATGGTTTGCCACTTTGTAAGTATTTTTCGTTTTTAAGGGTAATTTTGACACCAAGGATACGTGATACAAGTATATAGAATACTTTAGCTACAGTGTATTGAGCATAATCTTTCTTACCAATAATACGAAGAATTATTGATGAAATCACACCATAAATTGCACATCCACAAACAATCCCACCATATGTTAAAGATTTGATGTAAAATTTAAAATCTCCAATTAAACCCATGCTAAGTAGAAGCACAATACCAGTTGAAACCAAAACAAGAGAAGTCACTTTGATTGGTGATCTAAATAACGTTTTAAATTTTGTGGAGCTATGGTAGTGTGGGGGTAATGTTGGAAAATTTTGGTGGGTAATTCAAATAGACAAAGAACTGAGGTTGTAATGAGGTCTGAATAACGAGACCAGAATGACATTGGCTTGAAACCTGTTGTAGTTTGGGTTTCGTAGTAAGAAACTCAGAATTGAATTTTTTTAAAACATCTTTGTGAGATTTTTTATAGATTCGAAGGACAATTTCTCGATCTCTTTTAAGAGATGTACTATAAGCCTTTCCAATCAATCCTAACACTGTAAACCTTACCATTACTAATCATTCTCTCTTGCTTCTCTTTTATCTTACTTCAGTCTTATCTTAATCAACATCTATTCTGCGCGTTCTACCTGCACATCATCTAACTCATCGATCTATCAACTTATCATCATAATGGGACGTCGTCAGAAGGTTGATAACAATCCAACTCCTCGTTCAACTGCTGCAATATTTGCAAATGGTTCATTAGAAGAAATTGATGAACCTCAATTAAATCAACAAGAGGAAAATAAGTCAACTTTTCAAGATGATGAAATACCTATTGAAGATATGGCATTCCCATGGAATTATATTTATGGTAGTCAAGATTTTTTAAATGAAAAGATGTCATTACCAAGATTTGTTCAGTTGATCTTGATGTGTTTTGTACTTCAAGTTTTATATATAGCTCTTGAAAAAACCATTTGGAGTAAGATTTATATCGTTGGTTTTAACTTACTTGGAGTGTTTCTTGGTCTCTCCTTTTCATATATTGCCCAATCTAAGAAATTCGAACAAGAACCTGAAAGATTCACCATGCCAGTATTACCAAATTTTAACATTTTCTATTCAATTTTCATCCCAATGACATTCTGTCTTGTTCAGAATTCACCTCTACTTTTATCAAACTTGGCATTAAATTACTTCACTTTGAATAATTTACATCCTATAGTGAAATCCGTACTTGCTATTATGTTTTTTGAAGTATATAAAGAAGAAGCTCCTAATACAACTACTATTGATTTCATCAAAATTGCTATATTTTATTATGCTACAACTTTTACTTTAGATTATATAAATAGAGGACATCCAAAGACTGAATCTAAACAAGCCATTTTATCTAAAGTAACTGAAATCAATAAGGAAACTGATCATCATTTGGATTCTCTTCATTATGAAGAAACTTTGGAATTTACAGAAATTCATTTAATAAGTGTTTTGTTTGTAAATATCTTATTTGGACTTGATATCAACTCACTTCCTTTTGTGATCTTTAAAAAGTTATTAATCAGTTTAGTGAGTTCAAATTTGTTGGTATATCCAATTTATAAGCTTTATCAAACTTATAACTACAAGTTATTAGCTGGTTTCATTGTTATAACATTTTCTGGAATCTTTATTGGATTAACAAATTTTAGTTTAAAATATGATTTAAAGCATGAGAATGCTATCATATGGTTATTTGATTATATTACAACTGATCTAATCAAATTTAGATACGTTATTATTTGGGCTACCCTTTTGTTTGTTTCTATTTGCATCATCTTTTATTTTAGCAATTCCTTAAGTCTTAACTCAAGACGTAAAGTATGGCATTATTTATTATTTGGGAGTTTGATATTCCCATTTGAACACAATCCAATTGTTTATCAAACTGAGTTTACTTTGATTGTGCTTTTAGGTTCGATTATCGTAATGTTGATATTAGAGATTTTACGAGTAAATGAGTTTACATTTATTGGAGAAATCCTTTGTCGGGAATTACTTAGATTTCAAGACTTTAAGGATGTCAAAGGTCCATTAAATTTATCATATATCTTTTTATTACTGGGAGTTACATTACCTATTTTTATAGATTATTGTATTGATCAACAGGTTACAATATTATCATTTGTCGGTATAATTTCCTTAGGACTTGGAGACTCCATGGCATCAGTAATAGGAAGTAAGTATGGAAGTTTTAAATGGAGAGGTAGTTCAAAATCAATACAAGGTACTGGAGCTTTCATAATTCTGTGTTTAATTGGATTTAAATTGGTTGAATCATATATATTACCATCAAATCAAGTTATACAATGGGAAAATTTACTTTCTGCTATATTACTTAGTGGTATTTTAGAAGGAGTTAGTGATTTAAATGATAATGTTTTAATTCCAACATTTATGTGTATCTCATTAAAAGCTTTAAATATGGCTTTTTAGCAATATATATAGACGACTATATTGAAAAATTTGGTGTTTCGGTATCCAAAATACTTTTATTACAATCAACAAGATAATTATCATTAATATGTAATTTGGTTTCTGATTTGGGTGCTCTTACATCTCCCTTCTTTGTATTTAAATCAACGTTGGGATAATCAGAAAAACTTTCATAATCACTTTGATTATCTAAAAAATCAGGATGATCTAAACAAGCAGGTAAGGATAATTTTAATGATGATTCAGGATTTTGAGGTGAAGAATCAAACAAGTCATTTCTTGAGAATTTGGATGTTGATTCGTAATCATCACAACCAAATGATCGACTATATCTTGGAGGTTTTGGTAAATCAATAGGATCTATGATATCTTCGTCATCAGAATCAAATACTTGTTCATAATTTAATTTAATTAAAGGTTTTGTTGAATGATAAGGTTCCAAAGAAGATCTTCTTGGTTGTTTTGATTTGAAATCAATAGGATCACGTATATTATGATTTTCAACATAATATGGTTCTAATGAAGATCTTCTTGCACTAAGTGAAAATGAAGGGGCTATAATTGTAGAAGATTCATTATAAGCTTTTAAACTCCCATTACGAGATTTCTTAGATATACTTGAGATGTTTTGATTCAAAGTCTTTTGATCATGTCGATTCATTTTGTATGATGTCTTGAATGAATTTTTGGTCTTATCGTTATCTCTATTGCCTGCAGGTTTTAGAATCAAAGACTTTATATAATAGGCGACATTTCCTTCTTTAATGTCGCAATTTTAAGCATTAAGACTAAAAACTTGAGATGTAGACAGGTTAGTTGTTCAAAGTCGGAACTCCGTAAAAAATGAATATTGGATGAAAAAATTGTAGTAAAGAAAGGAAAGATTATAAAAACATGAATCTACAAATTAGCTTGAAATCAACTTTAAAGTCTAAATCGTCTTTATCTATAAAATCTCAATGTCGCCTTTAACCTTGTCTCCATCTCTTCTCCAACTCTTCTCTCTTATTTTTTTTACATGCATCATTAATTCGCACACTACCATGGAGAGGACCAAAATGTTTCAGAGGAGATTCAAAACCACCTTATGAGTGATTTGTTCCCAATAGCATGTCTATCATGTCGTCGTAAAAAGATTAAATGTAATAGACAAAACCCTTGTAATCAATGTATTAAAAGAAAGTGTGTATGTGGATTTCCATCTACATTTCGACGTAAAATGTATGAAACCACCGAAGTTAATGAATCTGGTAAAGAGTCTCATAAAAGACAAACAACTGGTATTCACGATTCACGTTATAACATATCAGGTGAAACAACTGAAGGTGGGAAAAAATATTATGGACCACAATCATCAAATTTTATGGTTTCAAAATTGAAAAATGATCAAAAACTGTCAAAGTTGTACCCAAGTATTGAAAACTTGGAATCTAATGAAATCGACACCAGAGTTGATTATCTTGAACTGGAAAAATCCGAGCTTCCTACTCTTACATTTGATGGTGATAATATTGCAACCATTGTAAGATTAATTGATTTTTTCTTTGAAGAAGATTACTATCTAACTTTTATACAAAAGCAAGTTGTTTTAGATATGGTACTTCATTATGAAGAGAAAACTGAGAATAATGATGATGAGCTATTAGTTCTTTATGTAATTTTATTAATATCAATTGAAAGATTAACTCCAGTTCAATATGATATACTTAAGTTAACTGAATCGTATGAATCATTTCAAGAGAGTTCAAAACTTTTAGAGCATAATTTCATTGATCTACGTCATAACTTGATGATAGAATCAATAGCATCAATCCAAAGTTATATATTATGTATTGAATGGTATTTAATTACCGAGAGATTTGAAGAAGGTTGGTCAATGTTATTTCATGCTTCAGCAATTGCTTTCCAAGTTGGTATCCATGTGATAGGAAAATATAGAAGAATCACTTCTAGTTCAGAAGATGATGATGATGATTCACCAAAATATCGGATATACTTTGCTTTAAGATTTTATAGTGGATTACTTTGTGCTATATTAGGTAGACCAAATCCAATATCACTTCATCTTAATACAATCATAATGAAACTGGACGATTCAAATATAAAAGCTATCCAACATCAATCTTCAATCCTACTTAAGTTAGATTTAAGTGAATGTTTAAGACTTTCAAATATGATGTATATTGAAAATTTTATGACAGATTTTACTTTAGAAGATGTGTTCAGATTAAATGAAAAGATAACAGAATGCACAACCTCAATTGAAAATGAAGTTAAAGATTTCACTGCTGACTTGATTGTACTTCATGTTAATAGAGCAAAACTTTTTGAACCATTTAATAGAAAATTCCAATATAACGGTCAAATTACAAGTCAAGTCCATGACTCATTATTAAAATTTTTAGACTTGACTATATTCACTTATAACAAATTCTTTGAGGTATTGGAAGAATATTGTATGCTTCAAAAAACTAATCTTCGAATTAGTAAATTATTTAGAGCTCATTATCCATTTTTAAATTCATTTCTTCATCAAGGATTTGTTGTTTTATTTTCATATATGCATAGTAAAGTCAAATTCTTACAAAAAGTTGAAAAGCCAATTACTGAAGAAGCTTTATATAATGAAAGGATTGTATTTCATGAAATCAAAAGAAAATTAGGTGTAATCCAATTACTACCTACAAAAGCTTCAGCAATGTTAGAAAAACCTTCCAAACTCTTCACAACCAATTTTGATCTTCTATTACAAAAAAACTTGGAATATCTTGAATATATAGGAGAAAAGCAAAAAGTTATGTTAGGATTATCATTTTCAAATGTTGAACTTGAAAAGAGTATTTATGAAGATAACAAGTCAAATAATTTTTTCACAGTATTTGACCAAGAAGATCCTTTCAGTATAAGTAATCCAGAAAACATTATTCATCAAATGGCATCGCCTTTTAAATTTGATGAATTTTCAATGAGTTCACTGAATGATTCTAATATTGATATATAGATATAATGTATATAATTTAATATTGATCACCTGATTGAACTCACGTGCGTCTCACGTGCGTCGGAGAAAAAAAAACCCCAATTTCGAATGAATAAGATAGCATATATAGTAATGTCTGCTTTTAATAACTTTGCTAAGAATCTCTTTACAAAACAGACTTTCAAATATGTTTTCACAACTCATTTTTGGGGTCCTGTTTCAAATTTTGGAATTCCAGTTGCTGCGGTATTAGATTTAAAAAAGGATCCTGATTTAATTAGTGGTCCAATGACAGGTTCATTAATTTTATATTCATTAGTTTTTATGAAGTATGCTTTAGCTGTTCTGCCGCAAAATTATTTGTTATTTGGTTGTCATTTTGTTAATGAAGTTGCTCAATTAGGTCAAGGGTTTAGATGGGCAAAACATCATTATAGTGATTCAAAAGTTATAAAGGTAGATTAAAATAATATAAAGACGAGTATCCCTATTGATCAAAAATTGATTTAACTCTTTCAATTTGTGTAGGACCATGTTCGATTTCATCATCACTATAATCTGTCATATTATCTGTTACTTTACCATAAGTAATTTCTTCTCTTGGACTACTTGGTAATACATCGATTTCTCTATCTAATTGAGGTTCCTCGATCTTTCTTTTCTTTTGTATTGGTGCTGATTTAATTGGACCTGGTATTATTAATTTTGTAGTTGGACCATCATCTGAATCATTTCTTGTGATTTGGGTAAATTTAATCGAGATGTATTGGTTATAATTGAATTCAAATATTATAGGATCACCCGGGTTTTTAAATAGAATTTCAAAACATAAATCTTCATTCAGTCCCAAATCTTCATACTCTGTTTTTTCTTTGAACCCTTTGAATGAAGATAACAAGTTTATAAAACATCTAAAATCTCTTAATCTAAAATTTATCTTACATAGTAATGGATTCTCTGTATCTATAAGATTACAATTCAATAATTCATCAAGTTGAAGAGATATAGATACTGACATTGGATGTCTTAGATAATCTTTATCTTTAAGAATTTGATTTGTATAACCACTAAAAGTGATTTTATGATTTTTAATATCAATCTTAAATTCTTCAGTAGAAGCTGGAACCATATCTAGAAACTGTTTTTGGATATTTTGTTCTATCATTATGTATTTAATACCATTTTGAACTGATGAAAGTTGTTTTTGTTGATTTTGAAGTTCAGATTTATATGATAAACCAACTTCCGATGATACAACTGGTTGATAATTTGTACGATATTTCTTCAAAACAAGTTTATGGGTTTTAATTTCAATTAAAAGTCGATACTTTTGAGATTGAGGTGATGATGAACTCCAATTGATCTTAAAACATAAATATTCAACATCACCAATTTCAAAATTTTTAAAGAGAACTAAAAGATGTTTAGAATTTACAATAAATGAATACTTTGAATTTGAATAACCTTCTGAATCTATATCATCAAAATCTACATCAAATACTTGGAAAAATCCAGATTTAAAACTGACTTCACCATGAGATATCTTTGCATTATTAAGAACCAGTAGAGTTAAACACTCTTTTTGGATTACAAATTCAATATTATCAGATAATGTAGCAAGAGATGATATTGTTCTACCCCATATTAGTTTATGTTTTTCATTTTGTATAACAGCTGTAAACATGTTAGTACGTATTGCATGTAAGTGGAACAGCAGAAGAAGTAGAGTTGGGTGATTTTTCAAAATTTTGTAAAAAAATGGAATAATTAAATTTAAATGTAAGATTGGAGAAGGATGTGGAGAAGGATGTGGAGGAGGTGGTGGGAGAAGATGCTTCAAAATTGAAGACTAATAATGGAAATATTACAAGTCAACTGATACCCCAGATTCCAATTGGATGCAGGTAAATTTTTCACTCTACAAGTTATCTTCTCGGTCTCATTTACTAAAGTTCAAGTCAACTATAAAACCAAAACTCAGTCATGATCAAAATTTTAGTTGTAAACCCAAACTCTTCAAAAAAAGTTACGGATAATCTTCAAGAGATTTTGAAAGCACCAGATGGTGTTGAATTCTCATTTTATACTGCTCCAAAAAAAGCACCAGCTGAAATTGTTGCACTGAATTCGAAATTATCTGAAGAAATCACACTTCCAGATATTTTAGGAGGCAATTATCTTCAAATATATGATGGATTTTTAATTTGTTGTTATTCAGATCATCCATTAATCCATTCATTAGGTCAACATACTAGAAAACCAATTCTTGGTATTATGCAAGCTACTCTTCTCTATTCACTTCTGAATCCATTTATAAGTCATCTGTTTATTTTAACAAGTGTAGAAAGTTGGGAAAAAGTACTTGATCAAGGTATAATTGATTTTGTTGGAAGTTTGGAATTTCCAAAGAAAAAGTTTTTACCAACAAAATCTTTAAATGTGACAGTATTAAATTTAAATAATTCTGAGGAATTTGGTAAAATAACAAGGGTTGTTGATGACATTTTACATACCGAATACAAAGATTTTAAACCTAATTGTGTTTTATTAGGTTGTGCTGGAATGGCCGGTTTAGACGAGTCATTAAGCGAGAAATTTCCTGGAGTAAAATTTGTTGATAGTGTTAAAATTGGGGTTGAATTTTTGACGGGTATGATTAGATATGAAAGTTTAAACTAGTCAATTGTATCTTTTTGTACAAAATTAACGTGGTGAATCTAATTATAGGTAGAGATTTAATTGAGCGTAATTGGAAGATTTAGATTCCGCAAACAGACTTTAATAAGAGAATTAAATTAAAATGACATGATTAAATAGTCTTTAAGTTTAATAAAGATCTAAAAAATTGGGGTAGTAGCATCCATGCCTGTAGCTCACTATGTACTTGAGTATTGTAGTGTCGCGATAATCTTATCGTCCTTCTCACAATTTCTCACTACCTATCCTATCAATTGCGAAACTAATCACTTGAAACATGAATACAACCCCATCTCCTATACAAAAGCGTACACCATCACTACTAGCGAGATTAATGAGAAGAAATACAAGTAATTCTGAATTGCCATCATCTACTTCATCACAAAATTCATCCTCAAGAACTGCATCACCATCACCATCAATTTATAGTCTACCTCCATTAACACCAATTACTCTTAATGGATATGCTAAAAATACAAATCATAGATTAATGGATATCGAATTAGCTAACAATATAAGAGATTTGATACCCCCTAGACTACAACTTTTTGATCAATGGGAACTTACTTATTCTTTAGAACAACATGGTATTTCCTTATCAACATTATATGAAAGGTCAAATCCAGATTTCAAAAAGGAAAATAAAGATATCGATCAAGGATACGGAGGTGGAGTTATTTCATCAATGCTTGGTCCAATTACTCAAACTACAAGACCATCAGGTTATGTAATGATAATACAAGATGATAAACATCATAAATTTGGGTGTTTTTTGAATGAGAATTTAAAACCAATGGATCATAAACGATATTATGGAAATGGTCAGTGCTTTTTATGGAAATGTGAATCATATCATCCTCATAAATTACCTTATGATACTTCAAATTCCAAAAAATTAGAAACAAGATTTAAAGCATTTATGTATACTGGTATTAATGATAACATAATTTATTCAAATTCAAAGTTCATTGCAATTGGATCATCAGGTGGTAAGAATGGACTTTGGATTGATAAATCCTTATACAAGGGTGTTAGCTATAGATGTGAGACATTTGGTAATGAGATTCTAAATCATGATGATGATAAAGGTGAGGCAGGAAATTTTAAAATCATGGGATTAGAAATATGGAGAATTGGGAATTGAAGATAATGTCTATAATAATTTTACATAATGAATACAAGCTTACGATTACGGTTGATGTTAGGATTCCATTTTTTTGCGACTGAGAGAGTTGACCTCATGTTAGTAAAAGCAAACAAAACATATATGCTTGAGGGATAAACATTAGCACATGGTGGTGTTACTCTGCAAATCTTCTGAATCAATCGAGAATTGTCTACATCTGGAAATTTATTACATTCAGATTTGAAAAAAAAAATCCAACACAGTAATCTTTCAAATTATGACGGAAGTAAAGTTTTGGTTCAAACAGAAAAAAAAGGTCATCTTTAAGCCATGACATAGTTAAATCCCATCAACACCGTGTACTTGTTTTGAATAGATAACCAGAACTGTTTACTATTTTAGATCTAAAATAAGGAGCTTTACTTTATTTCAATTCCATATGGGGTTTGTTTATGGTTTAAGATAGTATTTGCAAAGTAACCTCTTGTGCAACTAGATGAATAAGAAAATCTGGGGTGAAAAGAAGAAATAATTTTCTTGATTAGGATTTAAATTTTAGACAATGCAAAGTAGGTTAAAAGTTAAACATCTTCTCTTTTTTTGCAATGGAGAGAGAACGACCTAGTCTTATTGTTTAAAGCATTAGAAGAAGCATTTAAAGTTCAATCTACTAAGAAGTTATGGAAATTTTATTGAAGGGTTTGGTTTGCAACTTTAACAAGAAGAAATCTATAAATATAGTAACTTAATTATGCAGAAAAACCGACAAGTTTTTTCGATTGCTAATTTTTACGATGGTATTTACAATCTAACAGAGTCTTGTCAAAGGGATTAGAGGCACAGTCTAGCAACATTCGGTTAAAGTTTTTAGACTTGATGCATTATAGAAGAGTTACGAGAAGAAAAGTTAAAATAAAATGGTTGTCAATAAGGGTTCTACGATTATATCATAGTAGTAATAGTGCAAACTTTCTTAAATCGAAAGGCAAGTGATCACAATGCTAGACCTTCGATACCTGTTTATATGATTTTTTTTTCTCCAAAGTTAAAATGAAGATTTTCTTTTCAAAAAGAACAATTGAGACTTATTGTTTAGTAATTGGCGACGGAAGTAAAATATGTATTGGGGTAAATTCTAGACAGGGAATATTCCGCCAATTACTAACACCTGACATCAATCGATGTTTCTTTGTAGTTTACTCCAGTCTACTGTATATAAATCAGTCACAAATTTATGCATACATTCAATATTTAAGTAGTATTACATATAGAAGCGAGACTAAGGTCCCAGGGTGGAGAGCGTTTATCTCCTTAAACCATACATACAAAGGTACCAACCAGTTATTTTTGAAAAATTAGGACTAAAAGATAATTTAAAATGGTTTGATTCGAATTTAAAGTTTTTAGATTTTCAGCAATAAAATAATGTCTTTGTTCACTTCGTAGACTGATCAACAGTAACTACATGTTCATCACTGAAATAAAGTTTACATACAATAAGTTCTCTTCAATAGAATCGCTACTTCGTAAATAGAAGAGAAAACCAATTTTTTGCGCAATTAGGTATAGGCTTGTCGCTATTTACTTTGTAGTCATGACGCAAGTAGCGAGAAAATTCATCTTTTTTTAGAACCGTGTTGCGTATAGATATGCACTGGAAGGGTTTTAAACGTAGTTTGCATCCGTTATATTATTATTTCTATGTCGCAACATCTTCTTGAATAGCGATGCAGTATGAACCCTTTGACAGGTTTTAGTTTTCATACATAAAATTTATTTAAGAATTTAAAACAAGGTACATTGTTGGCTTGTATGAAAATTTATTCAGTATGTTAACTCTTTGAAATTGTTCTTTATTGGGAAATTTCGAACTAAAAACAAAAACTCAAACAATCATATTTGAGCCGCGAATGTATTTTAGCCTATGTTTACTAAATAGTGTTCCAAAATCAGGTAAAAATTCTAATGAAATGTTTTGCCGTAACTTCAAATTAATTCTTTCCTCTAACCTATAAATTGTCTTCAAATTCCCTTTAATAAAATTATTAAGACAACAAGTTCTACTCACTCAAAAAACATCTACACTCGCTATGAAATACTCATTTACATTATCTACCTTAGCTTTAGTCGCTACTGCTATGGCTAATATTGAAGCCTCCATTGGTGTTGGTATCTGTATTGAAATCTTGGCTGATGGTACTTGTGGTAAAACTACCACTTCATCAATTCCAAAGGCTTCTTTGACTTCTACTCCAACTGGTCCAATTACCACAATTGTTACAACTACTGTAACTGCTTCCCCAACCACCACCACCACCCCAACCATCGCCGCCTCCCCAACCACCAACCCAAATACCACCCCAATTGCTTCATCTCCAGCAGGTTCATCTCCAGCAGCTTCATCCCCAAGCACCACCACCACCCCAACCATCGCCGCCTCCCCAACCACCAACCCAAATACTACCCCAATTGCTTCATCCCCAGCCGGATCATCTGCTGCTTCATCTCCAGCCGGTTCATCAGCAGGTTCATCATCAGCAGGTTCATCAGCAGGTTCAAGTGCTAAATCAGGTTCTTCATCAGGTTCAGCTATTTCTTCTGGTTCCCCATCAAGTTCATCAGCTATTAATGCTTTATCATCAGGTTCAGGTTCAGGTTTCTACACCTCAACTATTACTGCTGAACACACCACTCTTGTTACTATTACTTCATGTTCTGAACACAAGTGTGCTACTAAAGTTGCTACTACTGGTCTTACCGTCGTCACTGCTACTGTCGATGAAACAGTTACTTCTTACACAACTTACTGTCCATTAACTGCTACAACTGTTCTTCCAGTTTCCACTTCAACTGTTGCTGCTGTTATTGTTCCATCAACTGCTCCAGTTGTCACTGTTCCAGCTTCATCTGCTCCAGTTTCAACTGTTGCTCCAACCTCAACCAAAGCTGTCCAAACCACAACTACCGTTGCTGCTGTTTCATCATCTGCTGCTCCATCTAAAGTTGCTCCAGTTTCAACTTTCGAAGGTGCTGGTATGAAAGTCCAAGCTGGTGCCGCTGCTATCTTTGTCGCTGCTGCAGCTTTACTTTAAGCTCTTTGACTAGTTCAAAGACACGGTTCTTTAATTTTCTATTCTACCATTTTTATATTCTATTTAATCTTTATAGTTTTGATATCATAAAATTTATTTATTAACGATTACCTTTTTGGGTCTATATATTAACCATTTTTAAGTTTTGAACATTCTCAATTGAATCATTTCATTTCGAGTTTCAATTTGAATTGTCCTTAAATTGCAATTTCAAACCACATTCGTGCAATAGACTCGAAGGTTGCAACTTACACATTAATATACAGGAATATGCATAATACTGCAAATGACGAGAACTTGCGCTAAAAATACGTCAAAGAACAAAAACGCGCATTATACATCACGGAACCTATACAATAAAAAAGGACTAATTCAACGGGTTATTAGTCTTAAAAAGTTCTAGATTTGTTTATATTTAATTATTTATCTCATGCCGTTGAGGATGCTAGTTACTATACACAGATTAATTTTTGAACCAAATAATGTTGAAAAGAATTGAAAGCTTTTTATGCTATGCTGGTAGTTTTTATTGAATTTCACTCTGTAGAAAAAGTAAAATTTTTGAAAAGATCATGATGTTGAATTGACCTTTAATGATGGGTATGTTGAGTACCTAACCCGTGTAGTGTTTTTTTTTTTTTTTTATATATATTCATATTTTAATTTCAAAAGTTTAAGGCTATGGCTTTCCATTTTAAAACTCTAAACTTTGAATCTGATTCACGTTTTTGCTTTTAAACA
Organism: Glucitozyma multigemmis; assembly: GCA_030572295.1. Taxonomy (NCBI): domain Eukaryota; kingdom Fungi; phylum Ascomycota; class Pichiomycetes; order Serinales; family Debaryomycetaceae; genus Glucitozyma; species Glucitozyma multigemmis. The sequence goes on from JAJLZT010000004.1 coordinate 748,303, forward strand.
AATTAACGGAATTTGCAAGACCACGCGGTAACCATGGATGACCAAGGAAAAGCCTGGATTTAAAAGTTCTTACTCTCAACATTTCAAATCTTCAGTATTCAATGAATTCAAAATTTCAAAAATTCTTTTGTTATTTGAAATAAAGTCATTATCAACAACATTACATAAAACATAATTTGATTTGAAGTTGGTTAAGAAGGTTTTAAAACCTTGAGCATTTTCATGTTCTGGACAAATTTTTACCCATTCATTTAACAAACAATAAACCTCATCTTTCCATGCTAAAAATGAAGTTCTTTCAACTATAGTTGGTTGAATAATCTCTTCACCTGGGAAAACTCCCCAAGTAACAGCATTTATATCATCTATGTTTGTATTTGTTTTAAGATTACTTTCATGATCAACTGCATAATAAGTAAATGCAAATGAAGTTTTAGAATTAACCTGATCTAATTTTTCAATCAATGGGGTAATCAAATCTTTATGACAAAAAAATTCTAAATATTGTTTTTGATATACATAACCATTTTTAGGTCCCCATCCATATACTTTATTATCAGATCTTTCAGCATTTAATGAAGGTTGAGAATTTAAAGTGAAAAAACCTTTTTCATTAATTGAAATCAAATCTTGTATTAAGATTTCAGAGTCTTCACCGATTGGACCATCTGACCATGGTAAACTTTGCAAATCACCTTTTAAATATTTGATTAATAAGTTTGAAAAATCGTGTAAAGATTCCGGGTAACCCCATAAATCAAATGCTTTTTTCGGACTTTGTCTTAATAAATCCGTCGCGAAAAGATCAATATCACCAAAAGCTGGAGATCTTGAATCACCCCATCTACCATTTGGAAATTCATCCCAAGTTGATGTTCTTGAAATATAACTATATTTTCTATTTTGCCAAAAGATTGGTCTAATTGTTTCTTTTGATCTTGAAGGATTTAAAGATTTTCTCCATGGCATTTCTGATGTATCACTTGTATCTTTAATAAGATTTAACTCTTCCAAAATTAATATAGTTGATCTTTCTAAATTCATAGTATAGAAATGTAAATGATTGACATATTTTGAATCTATCATCTTTCTACACATTTCTGAAATAAGTTGGGTACCTTTTTCCCTGACCAAATAATCATTATCTTTAATTGGTTCTAATTCATCCAAAAAGTGTTGTGGGATTTTGATTTCACTCCATTTAGCTCTTCTAATAAAAGCGGCATATGTTGAAATTGGCATTATACCTGGTATAATTGGGATATTTATATCTAATGAACGTAATTTTTTACACCATTGCAAAAAATTATCAACATCATAAAACATTTGTGTAATTATAAAATCAGCATAAGCACATTTTTCTTTTAAATGAGTAAATAAAGCTTTTGTATCAGGTTGTTCAGGATGTCCTTCTGGATAACCCGCAACACCAATATTAAAATGATTTCCAAATTTTGATCGAATATATTTAACTAGATCCTTTGCATATTTAAAATCACCATTAGATTCAGATCCATCAATTGGTGGATCACCTCTTAATGCTAAAATATTTTGACATCCAGATTTATAAGCTCTTTCTAAAGCTTGATCTATAAGATCAACTTTCATATTTGTACAAGTTAAATGCATACAAGTTTCAAGACCTAAAGTAGACTGACTTGTATAAACCATTTCATTAGTTAAAGAAGATGATCTACCTCCAGCATTCCATGTTATATCAATGAAAACTGGATTTAAATCATACATTCTATCCATACGATCATATAAATTTTGAACACCTTGTGATGTTTTTGGAACGAAAAATTCAAATGAGAAGGTACATTTTTCTTGTGGCTGATCTAATGATGCCAAATATTGATGTGATTGAAGAAGTTTATCAGAAATCTTCATGAAAAGTATTCAAATTTGTATAAGTTTGATGTAATTTGTGAAGTGCGATGTAGGGTGAGTCAGTCAATTACACGTGGATTTGCAAGCTTATCATATAGTAGAATGCAGGAAAATTCCCATCTAGTTAAACGGCTAACAAGACATAAGAAGTTGAAGTATAAATTAAGTTTAAATATCAAAAATTTACCTGAAAAGAGATTTGACAAGAAATTATACCCAATATTGATTTGAAGGTCAAGGGAAAGTGTTCAAATTATTATGGATTAAGCCTAATCATTTATGTAGTACAATAGAGTGTATATAAGACAAGTTCCCCGGATTTCGTCGTCGTTGGTCTTAATAGCTGCGTCTTATTATCATTGCTAGATCCTTAGCTTCCAAGCTACCCTCCTATTCACCCCCCTATTCAGCATTGCTCTTAACTGAAACTATACCCTCAATATTTTGGTTTTTTTCCCTTTCATGTTGTAAACTTTCCCTATATATCCTCTCTTCTTCCATTTCAATATGAAGATTTTTAAATTGGAACCAAAATAATACACTAAAAACAAATCCAACAATTGCCATACCAGCAAATGGCCAAATTAAATGTGGATCAATTAATGTAGATGTAAGTGCTTGAGATATAGCAGCAGAAATTGCAGAAGTAAATAAGAATAATGCCATAACAAGTCCTTTCATTTGTGGTGGTGATCTTGTATATGCTAATTCATAAGCTGTAGTCATTGCAAAACATTCTCCAGCTGCTTGTAAAATAAATAAAATAACATCAATCCATGCACTTAATGGTGATACACCAGCTTCACAATTTGTTGCAAAGTATCCACATGGTGATGTTTTATAAACTCTCCATTGAATTATTGCACCAGCAATTTGTGAAATTGCTGCTAACATAAATCCTAATGTGATTCTATAAACTGGTTTGAAATCTATCTTATGCTTTCTTAAGAATGGATATACAATATAATCTAAAATTGGAATCAAGATGATAATTGTTAAAGGATTAAAATTATTGAATAAATCATTTGGAACACCATTAGTACTCATAGAACCAGCTTGAGAAGTTTGAATAGATCCAATACCACCATCATTTATATTGAAAATTGGGAAATATATGAAAATTTTACATGCATTTACAGTTTGTTTTATATCTAAAACCCATTGATCATCCCATGTAATTGCGCTCTTCTTCTTTTCTTTATAATATTGTTCACCTCTTGCTTTCATAACTGATGGTTTAGCATATTCCCAAAAATCTCCACGTTTATATCTTTCAATAAAGTTACCTCTTAAAGTCACTACAGAAACTCTCCATGAATTTTCCAAAACTGTACCTGTTGGTTTCTCTTTCTTTAATCTACTATTCATATACCAAAACACAAGTGGTAAAAATAAATACATTATAATTGGAATAAAGAAAGCTAACCAAAATCCAACAATTCTAGCACAATAAGAAGTTGCCAATTGGAAAAATGCTCCAATATTAATAGCCCAATAAAAAACTAAAGTCATTCTTTCAAGAGATTTTTGTCTATCTATAATAACTCTTTCACCACTTGGTAAAGCTTTAACCACATCAGAATTTTCAGGATATTGATCCATTAATAAAGGAAGTAAATTTGGTTTAATCATACCAGTACCAATTGCAAGTGTAATTATACCTAAAACAGTTGGTACAATACCTTTTCCTGATGCAATTACTGATGGGATACCTCCAATTATAAATAATACATGGGATATGAATCCAGCAAAAATACCAATCCAAATCGTTTTCAACTTACCAAATTTGACATCGGCTACAAAACCACCATAAAGTGGAATAACATATGCAAGAAATGTCAAGAGTAAAGTTAAGGCAGAAGCAGTTTGTAAACCTAAATTAAGTGCACCCGCGGATTCATTTGATGTTCTACTTATTGGTGCACCAGTTGTACTACCTTTTGGTAAAGGTCTCTGAATCCAATTTGCCAAGATACCAGTGGTAGAATAATATGAAGCTCTTTCTGCAAGTTCGGCAAAACAGATAAGATAACATTGCCAATCTACTCTACCTAAAATTCTTCTTAAAGTCTTCAGTTCTTCTTCAGTTGGTTTTCTTAAACCTTTTGGATTATACTCATCAACAAATTTAGTAGAGTAGAAATGTTCTTCTTCTGAACTAGAAACATCGGATTTTATATTTTCCTCTTCGAGGTTTTTTTGGTTTTTCTCGACCGACATCGTATGTACTACTTAAATCTAACGTCAAATCTGACCTCTTTGCAACTTGCCATCATCAACTCTTTTTATACTTAAAGTCGAAGCAATTAAACGCCACAACTCCTATCATAATTCGTAGTTCTTTTACTGTATTAGTTATTATGTACGGCTCTATTGTAGATAGATCGCAAAACAAGATTCAAAGGCGATATGCATTCTAGGAACCTTAAATGTAACCATTCAAATTGAAAGGTGACAATAAAAAAGACGTGATTTGAGCTTACTTCATAAAATGAAGCCACAGAATATATCAAATTCATCTGTAATTTGTAAATCCCAATTGAGAGTCTCCCAAGCTTGAAAAGACCTTATCTCACTTTGATCAATACCTTCGGTACCTCCCTAATAAATCCGATTATACTTTAAAGTTGCAATTTTTATTCAAACTCTTATCTGCAATGTGTTATTGATGAGGCTTCACTTTGCGGCTTCAAAATAGGCTTAAATTAGGGCATCTTATCTATATGCGGTCTGATCGCCGTGTAACAATAGTATGGCTTTATCAAAGCTCATCATCAAAATTGTTATCAGCTTCACTCTCTCTATTATCATAAGCCTTGTTAATCAAATTTGTAATCTCCAAATTATATTCACTCCAATTTGGTATACTTCTTTTGGCCCTATCTAATTTACTTTCTTTAGTAAGAGGATTATTACAAAGATCAATTGTCTTTGCAAATTTCTTTGTTGAATCTGAACACCATGTTTCACACCATAACCATTCTTGTGGTAAGCTAAATATCTTCAAACTTTTTTGCATATTATTTGGTAAATCTTGATCCAAATTACTGAGTGAATTTGGATCAGATGAAAGTTTTTGATAATGAGTTCTGATTTTATCTCCAGCAAAAATTTCTCTGAATTTGTTCAAGTCAACCACAAATAATGCACTTATATGATACTTGTATTCATCTTTTAAAACTGTTTGCCAATATCCTTGTTTCCAAAATCTAAAACCTTCCATATCTTTTCTTGATTCACACATTGGTGTAAAACCATATGGAGCACCTTGTAAATCAATATCAACCAATTCTTTCATATCTGTTTGTACAACTTGATCAGCATCAACAAATATAACTTTGTCTAAACTTCTAGGGAATAAAACATCTAAGAATAAAATTTTATAACCCCAAATTGTTCTTTGCTTGTCTCTTTGTTTACGTAACCAATCAGGCCATCTATAAGAAACAAATTCATATTCAACATTGTAATTCTCTGCCAATATCGGTAATGAAGCTTTGAATTGGGGTGATAAAGATTCTTCAATAATCCAAAATTTAATCAGTTCTTTACTATGAGCTCTTACTGATGCAATCATAATTCCTAAAAATTTCTCATATAAACGTCCACTAGCAATTGTGAAAATGTTGATTTCCGAATTCTTTGTGATGGTCTCTTTCTTAGTCAAAAATTTAAAGTAAGACTTCTTTTTTGAAGTAATTTTACTTAACCTTGGCTTTAATACTAATCCATTAATTTCAGATATCAGGACTTTCACACTCTCCAACGGTATTGTATTTGTTATAAATCTATTTGTAGCTGCTGAAAGTAAAGAATAACCTGAATTCTTGACTTTAAAGTCCCAAATACCAGGAGTAATCGAGAATTGGAAGTATCCTAAATTAGCCAAAACGGTTGTATCTTTACTTTGGTCAAGTTTTGATATTTCAAGACCAATTCCTGCTGGAAAACTAGCTGTCTCAACATCTAAAGCATATCCTTCAATTGCAATACTTTTCAATTCATATACACCAAACTCTTTCAAGCCGCCGTCCTTTAATAAAATATTATCGAAATCAACATTCGAAGTATGTTTCAAAGTAGTTGTCCATCTCGTGGGAATATCTAAAGTAGATACAAATAGTTGATTTGGTATGATATCGATTTTTGTACTAGTTTTCACAAAATTCCCTTCTTTATCAAATCTTGGATGCGAAGGATAAACACCCTTGTAAAACCTTTTGATACTCGAGTCATCATTCTCATTAGGACTAGGTTGTAACAAAATCTTTGTATTTATCAAGGGATTTTCTTTTACAGCATTGACTATAGATACAAATTTTTGTGAGGCTTCATCAATAGGATCAATGATCAATAGAATATCAATCAAACCTTTGTTACCCCCAACAGAAATTGTGTTATTTTGATTGACAGAACTAAAATCATACCTAGAGACATCATTAAGTAGAAGGTTATCATCTGTGTAGAAAGATTTAGTAATGACCGATGAAACCAAGTCAAACCAATCTATTGGGTCAAATTGACTTTTTGTCCAATCCTCTAATCTTCTACTATCAAAATCTGCTGGATACGATGCTATAATATCCTTGAAGATACTCAACCTTTGATTCAGCTCATACTTGACTAGTTTCTCAATTTCTGAAACTGAAAGTGGTTTATCTACCCTTAAATATCTAGAGTTGAAAAGGATAAAAGGATGACGCAGTGGCAATTTATTATCCTCGAGAACTTGCAAAATCTCATTCTTTATTCCTAAACCTTTCGGCTGATAATTTTTCAATTGGTTAATCAAATTCTCAAAATCTGAGGAGGTCAATTCCTCAAGATTAGCTTCGACTACCTTCCCAAAAAGAAGTTGTTTAGAACTATCAAGCAATCTGATCTGAAAGCCATTCGTTTTTTGCATTACGAGAAGTAAAGTAATTAATTGCGATCTGAACCTAGATGACTCAGAATTACCGATAAGCCAAAATGATAAAGTCTCTGCATTAAAATCTTTCCTTCTCAAAAGAGTGGAATGAAGCATCAAATCCTTACTAACCTCCTTGTATATTATAGATGAAACCTCCTCAGGTATTACCCTCAAGTTTCTTTCATATTGGGAATTCTCGTAAATGATTTCCTTAAGATTCTTTCCAGAATCACTTCCTTCACTAATATGTCTTCTAAGTAAGTTTATATCTTGATTTAATTGTGAACCCATTTCATTTTGCCAAGTTTGAGAATCCATTTTATGAATTACTCCATTGACAATAACAGATGGAACTTCAATTGAAAATACTTCCAATGTATGAGAACACCTTTCAATGCTGAAATCTTTTGGAATTTTTGCTAAAATGCTTTGTAATAAAGCGTCTTCTTCTTGTGTTGTTGCGGCCTCATAATACTTATATAAGAAGCCTAGAGCTTCTTTCACATTTGAGGTTGATGCAATAAAATAAAATCCTTTAGCCAAATTCTGATCTCTTTTGCTATCAGGAATTGGAATTAACCCTAGTTGTTGAGGGATCCCATTATCTAAAATAAGTTTTGAAATTGAAAAAAAGACTTTGAGTTGACCTTTATGAGAGAAGTTTAATGCAAAGATTAAATCATGAACATTCTCTTTTAATGAGGGGATTTTTCCTGGAATGAAGGAATGCAAGTATGACTGTTTTCTGTCTATAGAAAACCTTTCGTACATCTGCTCATGACTAATATCGTTCAACAAAACCACACCTTTGTTGTTTTGAGGAGTGAACTTGTGTTCAAATACACGATATCTATTTTCGTTATGACCCATAATCGTATTTCCTTGACGAAATTGTGCTTGTTTCACAGCACTCAAAAGAGCAAACTTACTTATCAATAATTTCGCCTGAGAATACGAAAACCCAAGGTCTCTCACTTTTTGTAACAACTGCAATTCAGATTTGACCTTGTCTTGAAGTTTGAAAACATCAAGCTCTAATTTGTTAATAGGAGCTCCATTGACGTAAACACCATAAGATTCATGAGAAACACCCAACTTCATATTAGATTCTACATGTGTTCTGACACTCTTTGAAATTGGTAATTTTGAAACATAATGGGAAAACAAAGGAAAGTTTGCAAGAATAGTATTAAGTAAGTCATATTTTGAGATTTCGTAATTATTTTCTAAAATGAAACTTGTGAGTTGAAGCCCTAGATCAGAAAGCTTTTCTTTATTTGTTGAATATAATTCTGTAGTATTTAAAATTTGCCAAAAGTCAGTTGATAAATCAAAATTAGTGTCAGTTATAGTTTTATCTGACAGTATGCCTTGATCTTCAAGAGTCGAATATTCCGTACTTTTCAATGTTAAATCTAAACCATAACCAGATAGAATGTCAAATTCTTCTACAATTTCTGCATCAGGTATATATCTCCATACGAATCTCAATTTCCCATAAGTTGCACTTGAATACAAGCCCTTGAACATCTCTTTGAACTGATCTTTTTTGAAATTCCCGTACAAAACTAAAAGTGGTGATTCTACATTAGTCCCTATAACTCGATCAAATGGTAGTAATTCTGTTTCTGAAATTTTATCTGTTTGTAAAGCAAAAATCTCATCTGCCGAACAATATAACTTTGAATTATAAAGTACCCAAGCATCTTTATAAGATACCTGGTTACCAAAAGAGTCCTTCAGACACTCTTTTTCAAGCCTCTTTTGAAACTTCTTGTGTATTGAACGATAATATTCGTAATGTGAGTGAATCTTTGGTGCATATATATGATATACTATGTTAAAGTCTATAAATGCTTTTGACTCAGAATTTAAACCATCAAGTGTTAAGTTATATAGTCTTTGGGATGAAATAGTAGAGTCGTAATTTTCTACTTCAATCTCATCGAATTCCTCATCCTCATCAGACTCTTCACTTCCATCCAAATGAAATATCTTTTGTAGTGTAGGCGTGTACAATGCTTCATCATATCCAGCTATACTTTCAATTAAAAGTAAAGCAAAATTTGTACTTGGCCAAGATGAGTTGAGTTGAATATCAAGAACCAGACTAGCTAGTACAATAGAAAAAAAGTACCCTAGCTTTACGAATGAACGTAAACTGACCATTTAAAGAATTTTGCAATGATCTGAGAATCAGAAATTGTATCAATCGTGCGAAAACTAAGAGTTTGGAGAGTTCCATCAAGAGCACCTTGTTGTATGGGTCGTGATAGAGACACAGAATGGCAACTACAGAATAACTACTGGAGCTATCAAAGTCTTGAGGTATAGGCTGATATTGTACCTGGAGTATAGTACATGAAGATAGACTCGTTCACATTCCACATCATATGAACTTATTAATATATTTGCATTAGTTCTCTTTGCTTAGTTAAGTAATTTCAAAAGATCAAAACCGAAACAGTAGTCAATTCTTACTTTGAAAGGTCAAAATAACACAATTCTATAATTTTGTGTCTCACAGGTTGCAACATAATTGCAACATAATTGCAAATTCTTTGAGTAACTTCTTAGTTCGACATCTCTCAAAATTGAATTTTTAAAATCAACAGTAGAAAAACTAAAATTCTGGTTTTACATACCTAATATCACTTATTCTATCAAACAATTGTGAACAAATTTACCAACTCTCTCTATTAATTATCTATACCATCTCTCATGAGTCGTGCGTTTCCTTGCGAGTTGTTTGGTTTTAGAATCAAAAATCAACCATCATGAGTACAAATCTCTTCGAGCAGACCGAGAGCGATAGATTGGATGCTCTTAGTAAACAACTTCAAGAAGAGAATATAGGATACTATAATGGGGGTCAATTGAATTTATCAGATAGTGAAGATGTGGAAAATGATGAGGTTCTTTTCTTGTCTGATGATGAGAATGATGAAGATATTGCCGATGATTTCGAAGCAGATTATGACTTTAGAGATGCATTAAGAAGCGCTGGTAATTTCAGAACTAGAAAGAAACAAACTAGCTCTTCAAAGTCTTATTGGAGAAGGAAAATGATGAGAAAAAATGATAAATCTCTAGATCCTGAAGTCCACGCATTATTATCTCAAGCTAATGAGGCTTTTGTAAGAAATGACTTCCAAGTTGCTTTAGGATATTATTTGGAGGTAGTCAAAAGAGATGCTCAAAACTTCAGTGCTCATAAAACTTTGGGTGAAATTTATAAACAACAAGGACAATTAAAGGAATGTTGTAATGTGTGGTTTTTGGCAGCAAGTCTACATCCTTGGGATAGCTCATTTTGGGGAGATGTTGCTGATTTGAGTAATGAGTTAGGTTTTACAAATCAAGCTATCTTTTGTTATGGTAGAGCTATAGCTTCAGATAATAAGAAAAATCCAAAATATATTCTAGAAAGAGCAATGTTGTATAAAGAGACAAAACAATATGGTAGAGCATTAGAAGGGTTACAAAAAATTCATGTTCTTTACCCTCGTGATTCAAGTATTATTAAAAGTCTTGCTAGTGTTTATGTTGAACAAAAGAGAATCAATGATGCCATCAAATTGTATATGGAGATTCTAGATGAAAATATGCATCCACCAAAGTCTGGACTAAAGTGTCCTAGATTCGGCTGGGCCGAATTGAATATCCTATGCGAATTGTATGTTCAGCAACATGCATGGAAATTGGGTTTAAGAATCATTAAATTGGTAGCTAGATGGATACAAAATAGACAAGATGAAACATTTTGGGATGATATCGATGATGATTCTGAATTTGATGCGGATAAAAGACGTCAATCTGACATGTTAAATATAGTGGATGATAAATCTTTCAATTTGCCAATTGATATTAGATTCAAAATTGGAATTTTAAGACTAGAATTAGGTCAGAAAGATTTAGCTGTTCATCATTTTGAATATCTTCGAAACGATGAAGATGTCGAGGATTTATTTTTTGAAGCAGGTAAAAGACTAGAATTACACGGATTTCACGAAGAAGCTCTTGAATATTTGACTTTAGCTTCCAAAAGTGAAGAGCAATATAGTGTCGAATTAGTTAATCTTTTAGGTAAATGTTACTTGGAAGTTGGAGATTATGACCAAGCAAAAGCAGCGTTTACATCTATATTGGAAAGTGATCCTAATAATCTCGATGCGAAATTAGCAGTTGTTGAGGCTTTATATCATCTTGGAGATACAGAAGGATCATCTAAATTATTACACGAGGTTCGAAATAGCACACAAGTAGAGACTGATGATATGGAGATCGAGGAAGAGGAAATTTTACATAGGGATAATGATCAAGGGATCATTAAAAATCAACCAATTAGGCCCAAAAATGCCAAGTTGACTGATGAAGAAAAACAAGAATTGGCTAGTGTTGCTAAACAAAAGGTGAATGAAAAGTATCGTAGAATGGAAAGACTTAAACCAGCTGTTGAAAGAAATGAAGAAGTTGCGATTAAAACCTGGACGCAATTGGCATCTCAATTAGTGGATACTTTTATGAGTCAAAGAAGCTTTTTCCCTAAAGATAAGAATCGTTTATTCAAGGGAATTGTTCTTTATAGACGTAAAAATCAGATGGAAATTAACGATAAAATGGCCGAAATGGTCAAATTACATGATGCCCCTGTTAATGATGAAGCATATACTAGACTGTTTCATACCTCAACTACTGAATATCATGGTTTGACTTATGATGAATGGTTTGTAATATTTATTCAATACTCTCTATTTCTTTTCAAAGTTGATAATAATAGGGAATATGCTGTGAAGATTATTGAAGCAGCTCTGGAAGTGAGTGTTTTTGTACAAGATAAAACTAAAGAAGCAATACTCAAAATGGTTCGGTTGATTTTTGGTATTCTAGAAGAGGAGATTAACACTGTAGTTATGACTTACGTGAGGTATTTCTTAGCGGCAAATCAATTCTCACCATTCATATACAAATTTTTCATGTGTTGTTTCGCTTCTGGGGTCAAATCATGGGACACCTTTACTAATTATAATCACCAAAAGTTCTTCTTAAGACAATTAAAGGCTTATGACTCAATAATATCAGGGAAGAAAATTTCTGGTATGGCTACAATAGTTGCCGATCTTAAGAATACAAACCCTCATAAAGAACATAGAGAATTATTATATGTCTATGCCAATTTACTAGGAGGTAGTAGAAGTTATGTCTCTTCGATTGTTTATTTGAATCGAGCATATAAGGAATATAACAATGATCCGAGCTTGTGTTTGATATTGGGTTTAGCTCATGTTCATAGATCAATGCAAAGATTAAGTACAAATAGAAATGTTCAACTACTACAAGGGTTGAGTTATATTCTAGAGTATCGTGACTTGAGAACAAAATCGGCCGGGAAATATGAATTACAAGAAATTGAATATAATCTAGGGAAATTCTTTCACCTTATGGGATTGTATTCTTTAGCGGTAAATCATTACAACAAGGTTTTGAAGTTTCATGGAGAGTTGGATGATGAATATGATATGCTGTACGAAGCAGCTTACAATTTAACCTTGATCTATAATATAGGTGGGAACTCAAACCTTGCTAGAGATATAACTGAAAAGTATTTGAGAGTCTGAGAAGAAGTCATAATAGTTGTCAAAATTACGAAAACAAGTATTCGTCGAGGTGCAAGTCTATCATTATCATCATTTGGTGTTTGTAGACTTCAATCCGACTGTACACATGTATATTATGTAACATTAATGAAATTAGTTAGTACTATGTAAACTCGCTTAGTTAGCGATGTTCGCGCTTTCAAAATTTGAGATGAGGTAAAGCCAGTACTCTTCGCAAAGCTTTAATTGTACTGAGGAAGTCAACTAAAGACCTAAACAATAGTGTAAACCATGGTAAGACTCAAACAAAGATATGTCTTATTCGAAATTCTATATCCTTCTAGAGATTCTGAAAACATTGACTTCAGTACTTCAATGGAAAAATCATTACTACAACTCCATCAAACGTCTCCACCTAACATAAATGAGAAGTTACTTCTACAGCTAATACGTAAAGTTATTCAGGATCATTTTGGAGACTTTGGAGCAGGAACGGGAGGTATGCAAATGAGTATTAAATATTTCAGTAATAAAACATCAACCGGTATACTTCGATGTGGAAGACTGAGTTTTCATTTGGTTATAGCAGCTCTTACATTAATGAATATGATTGGAGGACATGAAGTGATTTTTAATTGTATCCATGTCAGTGGAACTATAAAGAAATGTGAAGAGTTTGCAATTAAAAGAAATAAAGAACTTCTGGTAGTTTTAGGTAAGAGAGAAGATCTTTTAAGTGGTTTTGGTGGGAATGATGACGATTGAGTTGATTTTTGGATTTATGTTATTATATGTTTTTCAATTAACTGCATATTCATATGCGCTTAGATGGATCAACGATGAGACAAAACTAAATTGAATCTGAATAAAATCAAATTGAAATCCAAAAATTAATTGGTGTACAAGCAAGTTCTCCGAAGCTAGAAGTGAGCCTTTTTTATTATAAGGAACATCAATTGCATCAATCATGTCTACTCCAGACTATTCTGTCTACCTTGTGACAGATTCTACAATGATCCCTGAAAATTCTACATTCTTGAAACAAGTTGAAAATTCAATCAACAATGGAGCTACAATTGTACAATTAAGAGAAAAATCTCTATCAACTCTTGATTTCGTTAAAAGAGCAAAAGCGGTACAGAAATTGACCTCTAAAAGAAAAATACCATTGATCATTAATGATAGAATTGATGTTGCTTTAGCAATTGATGCAGATGGTATTCATGTTGGTCAAGATGATATGCCAGCTTCAATTGCTCGTAAGCTTATAGGTCCTAACAAAATTTTAGGTGTGAGTTGTTCGAATGTTAAGGATGTAGAACAAGTAATCGAAGAGAATGTTGCAGATTATATAGGTATTGGAAATGTCTTCCCAACTCAAACGAAAAAAGATATTAAAGTTCCTAGTGGATTGGGACCTGTTGGTGTACGCAGATTGCTCAATATTTTGGAAAAGTCACCTACCAAGATACATTCTGTCGCAATTGGTGGTATCAATCATGACAATGTTCAAAGAGTGTTATTCCAATGTGAAAATTTATCAGGAGTAGCAGTGGTATCATGTATTATGGCCGCAAAGGATTCAGGGCTTGCTACAGCAGAATTTATCAATGCATCAAAGATTGGCGCAAACTGGACAAAATTGATTTCAAGGGACTCGATAGATTTGAAATACAAGAGCTCGGATACATTTTTGGATTCAGTCACACAATTTACCCCATTGATACACCATATTACAAACAATGTAGTCAAAAATTTCTCCGCAAATGTTACTTTGGCAATTGGTGCTTCCCCAGTTATGTCAGAGCTTTCTGAAGAGTTTGGAGAGTTTACAAGTTCGGTGCCAAATATTGCTTTAGTGTTGAATTTAGGGACCCCATCGATCGAGCAAATGGATATTCATAAAGCTGCAATCACTGAGTACAATAATCATGGGAAGCATATCGTATTTGATCCAGTTGCCGCGGGTGCATCACTGGCGAGATTGAATTGTTGTAATCAATTATTGAAATGGGGACAATTCAGTGTAATCAAGGGTAATATTGGAGAGATTTCTGCCATATGGTCTCTTTCGAGTAATGGTTCGAAATCAACTGGGCTCATGCGTGGAGTTGACTCAATTGCCGATTTACCAATCGATCAAGTTCTCAATGTTGCAAAAGAAGTTTCGAATGATTTTAAGTGCATCGTTGTTATCACCGGAGTGAAAAATGTAATCGCTAGTGGGAATAACACCCGTATCGTCGATGGAGGTCATGCATTGATGGCAAGTATCACTGGGATTGGATGCTCATTAGGAAGTGTTGTTGCCGCTTTCATTGCAGCCGTAGAGGATCAGAGTGCTTCCAATTTATTTTTTGCCGTTATTGAGGCATTAGAGCTTTACAATAGGTGTGGAAGAATGGCTGGTGGAAATTCGTTAGGAACCGGTACTTTCATAACTAAATTTCTTGATGAGTTGTATTCGGAGTCTCACAAGAATTGTACATATTAGTAATTAGAGAAGACCTCGACTTATAATTTAAAATACTATCACCCCACCAAATCATATAATCTCTCTACTGATACAGGTGTATGGAAGTATCAATGATCTTCTCAAAGTCTGGTCTCTGCTTCAGCCGCGCACATGGTTCGCTTCGAAAAGAAGAGACCACAACCTAATAAGCCGTCACCTGTTAAAAATATTGGAACTATAGGCTCATTAAAAAGATATCCAGACAAGGAATACGCGAATGAACTTCTTCACGAGGCGGCAAAATTAGTTGCACCTCTTATTCATGAAAATAATTTCAAAGTGGGTACATTGTGTGAAATGTTTCCTAAAAATGGTAACTTGCTAGGGCTCAATGTAAATCACGGTCAGAAAATTCTACTTAGGTTACGATACCATACGAATGAAAGACTGTTTTTACCCATGGGGGATATTGTAAGTACATTATTGCATGAGCTTACTCACAATTTATACGGACCCCATGACGCCAAATTCTATAATTTTCTAGACAAATTGAAAGGTAAGTTTGAATTAATACAATCTGGTCTTGTATCTTCTAAGTATGTATGCGAAGAAAATAGATTAGGCGGTACTATTGCGCTGGGAGCTGTAGTTAGACAGAAGAGGTTGATTCAAGTAAGCAAGTTGAAGTATAAAGAGGCTAGAAAGGTGGGAGGTGTTCTGATTAAGGGAAAAAGTGCGAAGGAATTGATGTTGGAAGCAGCTGAAAGAAGACTCAAGGACTCAAAGTGGTGTGGAGGAGAGAATGAAATTGTGCCAAACGACGACGAAGTTGAAATCTTGGAGATGGATGAACCGAACTCAAAGATCTCAGAGAATATGGAAAAGTTAGCTGGGGATGGAGAGAACTTAAAGAATCCAGCTAATAGCAGCAAGATATTAGGTTTTGAGAATGACAAGATAAATGCAGAATCTTCTTTTGAAAAGAATTTGAGAAAGAAAAGAGTCTTAGGGGATGGTATGGAGCAAGAAGTGGATTATAAGGGTAAAAAGAGACAAATCATTGTACTAGATTGAACTGATTTTGAGAGGGAGTACAGTGCAAGTTTGAGCTGATTTTGGGAGGAAATATGGAAAAAGGTTGCAAACTGGGATAAGAAATAGCGGGCTATTTAAACTTTAAACAAAACATACGGATGCACACATAGCTTGGTTCCCCTTGACCTCTGGAGCCTTCAGACATTAGCTCACTACGAACCCTTTTGCAAGCTTCATTAGGTCGTCTGACAAAATCAGTTGTGCATATTATTGGCTCGGACTTGTTATGTTTTCCAAATTAAGCTGTCAATCTCTTTTTGAATCACATGACTCGAAAACACATTACACCGACAAACAATTTTGTACTACTAACATTTCCATGTCAAAAGATGATTCACTCAGAAAGAGGCTTTTAAATAACAGTTTACCAAGTAGCCGAGTCACATCCTCTGGATCCCTTGCTAGTTTGAACAAATCCACACCAATCGAGAAGTCAGATTCGGTTATTAATTTAACAAGACCATCCCTTTATGGGATATTTAATAATGATAGCTTGCTAAATTTGTCAAAAGAAAACCAAGAAATTGATGAGAGTGAACTTGAAGCAGTAGCAAAACTTGAGGCAAAGGCAAATGAGACGCCGATTATAGAAGGGGAGGATACAAAGATCGTTAGTGGCATAAAACTTGTTTTGAAATTGTTTATCCTAACTATAGCTGCCTATCTCTATAATCAGATAATCAAGGTAATTCATCAAACACATCAAAATTTTAATCAAATAGCTTACGAGCCTTTAATAATTATAAATTTCATGTTGGGACATTTTGTTGATAGACTTTCACCAGTGGCTCAAAAGCAAACATTAATAAGTGGAGCCGCTAAGTGGTTGATTAAATCAGTTTTTGGTCCCCTTTTCTTTGTTTCCACCAAATCATTTACAAACATAATCCCTATTTTATTATTGACGTTGCAAGGTGTTCTTATGAGTATCTTCCATCCAATTTTGGATTCAATATTACCTCAAAAATTCACCAAAAGACTTCTAAGCTCCAATCCAAATCCACATTCTTATAATTTTCCAAAATTAATGAATGATTTGATTAGACTGTTAATCACATTTTTGGGGATTTCTTATGCTATAAGAAAGATTGAATGGCTAACATTCCTTCAAATGTCTATTTTCTGGTCATTAATTAACCCAGCTTTATGGTTAGTGTTAGATGGTACATTGAGTGGATTCTCAGCATCCCTTGGTGGTGCATTTATTGCATGTGCTGTTTTGTATTATGAGAATATTGAGTTCATTGGTATTGGAAATGGGGAGATCTCTACAACTTTTGAAACTGATGATTATTTTGCAATTTGGTTATGGATTGCAAGTTTTTTCTTTTCAGGTTTAATTATATTTGGTAAGTTAGGTAGAGTATTGTTTGGAAAGAATTGAGAAATGGACGATTATAAAAGAATTGGTATGGAAGATTATTGACGTTAGTTGAAACAATTTACATTATACTGATGAACCTAGAAATTATGTAAATCCGGATTCGGATTTTGGGTGTTCCTAAGTCTTGGTTATTAATGTAGTCTATTTAACTTAATATATTACCTTATCTATTTGACATACTGTACTCCTCGACAAAAACAGTGTCTACTCTTCATTCCAGCAGCTGCGAAAGACTAGTAGTTCGATTCGCTGCGCAACCCTCCTGTATCGCAGAGCTTACTCTTTTCAACCTCATTGGATAAAAAGACGTGCACTATATTCTCAATCAAATTCAATCTAATTCATCACAGTATCATGTCAGGTAACCCTTTACCAATATGGAAGAAGTATACAACAGGATCCACTGGAATCTGGGAGAAATTTAGAAGAATATTTGCCCTTGTACCTGAAAGATCTTCTGGTAATCCGGTTCCTGCTCTTTATAGAGCCATTCCTCCTGGTGCTCGTGTTGCTGAAGCTAGAGAATTTAAAGAAGCAACTATGATTCCAGCTGGAGATATAAAAGGAAACCCATATTATAAACGTGACTATAGAAGACACTATCCACAAGTTCATTCATTTGATCAAGGTAAAATATCTGGTTTATTAGAATTAGGATCAAAAACAAATCCTCGTTTACCTTCAGGTGAAAAGGGTGAGTTAGCTTTACTGAGTATTAGTGACTTACAATTGACCAAGGTCTTGTCAGGTGTACCTCAAAATGTAGTGAAAGGAGAAATTTTGGGTTTTAGTGGTGAACCAATTGTTGCACCATCTTTAAAGAAATTCAAATGGAAAATCACAAAACATGAAAATCATGGTATGTTCGAAGATAAATATCCTTGTAGAATGTTTACTTCAGAGTAAAGCATCAACATATTACATCAGTAAACCAAACACGAATAAAGAAATAAGTACTTTAGACTGATCTTGGTGAGGTTTTCTCAAACTTCGATGGAACTAAAGCTTTTGTAATCTGGAAATCCTACATGAGTTTGTAGCATTTCAATACTATGGTTACAATTGGAACACTATTACAATGTCTTCTCTTTTAAATTCTATATACATAATATAAACAAAGATTAATCAGCATTCTCTTGTTTCACTTTCCTCTCTCTTAAAGATAAATCTGGTGGCCCATAAGTTGCAAACCATCGTTTTAAGTATTCAACACTAATATCTTCTCCCATGAATGATTTTGTTTCACAAGGATGTGTAAAATTCCATATATCCCCTAACAAATGATGTTCATTCAACGATACACCATCTTTAAGATTTACCTTATAATTCTCTCTACTAGTTCGAAAGTAACAAACTGGCGCTTGATACAACTCATCATAAGAAATAGTGAAAGTAATGATTGTAGTATCATATTTTGCTTGGGTATAAGAGAGTTGAGTATCATTTATTGTTCGTATATAATTATTAAGGACAATGACAGGAAAGACTGGATGAGAGAGGTTATTTATCAAAATGTCATTAAATTCGTACAAAGTATTAGCATTCATCTACTGCAAGTGTTTGTTAAAGTCTCGATTGGAGAGCGGCGCTCCCTAAGAATATCTGATGAGAGGGACCGACAAAACTACGATATGTCATTTACAAAACTAATTACTATATACTATGATTTGATTAACAATATTGAAGTCAAAATAGTTAGTCATTTCCAAAAACTAAGCCTGGGTATGAAGGCTGTATGGTCTATGAACAAGAACTCAAAGATACACTCCCAAAACACTTCTCCAAGTAAATTTTAACCCAGCAGTAAGTTCCTCTAGCAGTCAATTCCCCTAACAGTCAGTTCGCCAAATAGCCAATTCCCCTAGTAGCCACTTCTCTGGATATCAAAATCATCAAATCTCAGATTTCCCATACATAAATCTTGAGTTGTGACTCTGTGTTCCCAACAATAAGACTGAATTCCTATCATTGAATCACTGTTCAATATATTTGAGATCTTCAATATCTATTAATGAATGTCAATCGTAGCCACTTACCCTCTATGATTTCCATGATTACTATACTCATAATATATAGCTCAATGTACCTTATTTCATCACTTACAGCTCAGTCCAAAACTGCTTCTTTCAATTTACTCTGCTTTTTCAGCTTCAGTTGCTTCAACATCTGTCCTTTCATTCAATAATCCACTCTTTCCATTGAACAATACTCCAGGATTATTACCACTAATTGAATTTCTTGTATACATTTCTTTAACTCTGGCAGCATTTGGGTGACCCATTGGAACTCCTCCAACTTTACTGCCTCCCAATTGCTTTTGCATGGCATAATCTCCACTATCGAAATACTTTTTATCTTGAAATTTTGATGTTAAAATTTGTTGTGTAGTGGGTAATTTTCCATACATTTTATATATTCTTAATTCTTGAGGACTCAATTTACTTAAATCAAGCCCTTGAGTGTTTTTTGGAGGTCCTAATGGATCGTCTTCTTGGTATGACATCGTTGAGTTCAAGTTTTAATGATTCCACGGGGTTATAATAAGAGTAGTGTATAGGAAAGAGTTGATAAAATGACCCACTACGTGCACAACCAGCTCAATTGTACATATACAGATTTTTCACTAATCAGTTACATAAAATTATATAAAACCAGCCATATAAATATCCCTAAGTCTACAAAATAGACAAGAAAGTCGATGACCTCTAGTGGGAGTCCAATGTATCTATTTGGCAATTTGCTGACAAATAGTTGGAATTTTAGATCAATTGTTTCTTCATGCTTCAAATCGTAGAAATCACCTTCAAAATCAATTTTTAAGTACAAATCCAAGTTTCTATCTTCATCTTTCTCTCCAAATTCTGAGCTCTTTAAAAACCGATGACTTATATCGAAGTTGAAAGGAAATAAAGATGACCAACATAATTTTATAAATATCAAATCATTCGAATTAAGTAATTCATTTCCATAATTATTCAATCGTACAAGAAAAGTGTTTTTAGGCTTTTGAATACTATCATAAGTATGATTGATATAGTTTCCTGTATTTGCAAAGGTTTCTTTAGTAAAGATTGGATAATCGAATGATACTTGATGAGTCTCATTTAATTTTTGAAAGGAATGTGAATTGTAATTTGAAAAATGAGGTGGAAATTCAAAATGCCTTGGTATTTCAATAACATGAGTTTCTGTGTTTGCATAGGTTGTTGTAATATAAAAACATAGGATTATCCAAAGATAGTAGAACATGATTTAAAGTGCGATGAAGACGATTTGATAATTTGATTATATGCAGATTAAGACCAATCATGGTTGCAAGCGACATTGCAGATGTACCATCACCATTAAACCTCCATACCTTCAAGTTTTCCAATAGCAGATTCCTTTTTCACCAACAAATTCATATTCTTTTTGTTTCTACCTGTATTAATTTCATCTTCGATTCTCTGTATATCTTTTGAATCTAATTTATCATTGCAAATACAATGTAACTTCAAACGGAACATCAAATCAAATTTACTCAAGAAACCATGTAATGCTTCTAAATTTATAATCCAACCGCTTAACTCAAATTGAAGTAAACAAGGGAATTTTACTTGGTTTGAGAATTTCTTCAATTGTAATATTGAAAACGTTTTAAGCCATTGAATATCAACCGAACTATCAAAGTCAATTGAAAGACTTTTTAGAGTATTTGAATGGAAAAGATCAGTTATAACCAGATTGAATCTCTCCAGGAGAATGAATTCAGTTGACTCATGAATATATAAAGCTTGTAGATTACCACTTGAATTGAAGTTGTTCAACTCAAATGGATATTCCCAAGTACAATCTGTTAAACTCAAATGGGAGATTTTTGTATTGACATTGGTATCAAAGTTGAAATGGTAATTTCTTATAGAAAGCACTTTTAGATTCTGGAAATTCAAATGAGATAAATTGAAAGTATGAGGTCGAAAAGAATCAAGTTCATTGTATAAATCAAAATTTGTAATTTTAGACAAACTTCTATATTTCAACCAATTAGAAGAAGAATTCGAGTTTATCTTTACCAGTTTTAAATTTGGAAGAGTTTCAAGGACATTTTCAAAAACATCAATTTGCCATTCACCATATGAAAATGAATTTTGAATTCTAACTTGTTGTATTAAAGATCGATGCTGCTTTAGAAACTCATTTTTGATCAAGTCATCCCATGTAATCTTTATGTTTTTAAATATTACTCTTACTATAGCATGTCTGAAAGCTTTTGAACAACATGATAATGAGATTTTACTTTTATGATCAAGTAATTTTGTGATATATTCAAATTCATCTCCATATAAAGAAAGTAAATGTCGTAGAGATTTTGAAGTCGTAGAGGTTGATTTTTGTCGTTTTAGTACCTGACTCATTAACAATTTGATTTTGGTTTACCGCGTTAAGTATGGAGAGTCACATTATCTAATCCGACCTGTACATAAACTATTGATTGATAGAAACTTTGATTTCAGTTTTTCAACTTGATATGGGATCAATTAAAGAGATACCTATTCAAGACAGTAAACTTCAACAGAGGATTTTGGTGTTATTACTTGGATTATTGATTACTGTGATAATTTATAAGTATCCAAATTACAAATTTCAATGGGGTTCATCATCTCAGAATAATATAAATCCACCACTATTTGGACAATTTGAATTTGATCCAATTGAAAGATTTCCCGTGATTGAGAATTTCAAATATAGTTGGATGTTTTGGGGTGGAATTGTAATAATATTCTTAATTTCAATGAGATGAAGTCAAAAAGTTGTTCAAGTCTTCGCATCACATGACAGTTTTAGTCATAATCTGAAGTTTTATGATACAATCCATTCAACGTGTTCTTCCTTAATTGGTATACATTTACGCTCGTAAGACAATAAGAAAATCCTTTATAAAATCAAAACTAAAAGGTTAATAGAAATTTTCGTAAAACTAAGTAAATTGAGAAATACTGATGTCATCTATTTAAAGATGTGCCACATCCATTCCCAAGAACTAACTCTAGACTTCAAATGAAAATGTCATGTATGAACACTCCCCATACTTTATATGCTTATTCACATATCTTATAACGGAGATTTTCAGGTGTTCGATTTCTGCATCATGATGTTCATTGGAGTTGTTTCACCTGTATTTTAAAGGAAATTCTGTAGATTTTAACAGGACTACATAATAAGTACACAAATTGCATATACCAAAAAGCAAGTAATGCTCCATCTCACGTTTTGATTAGATCTAGTAAGCCACATCTCTTTTCTTAAATAGTAACTTTTTAGGCATCAGATATATCAAAATGCTAGTGGAAAAACCTGAAAAACCTATTGATGAATCCGATGTTGTAACTGATTCAAGTATATATAAAGCAGAAGTTGGTTCTATTCAATATAGAAGTTGTAGTTGGCAAAAAACTGCAGGGTTATTATTTTCAGAATACATATGTTTGGCTATAATGTCATTTCCATGGTCTTATTCTGTTTTAGGATTAATACCTGGTTTGATAATTACAATATTTGTTTCTGCAACTACTTTATATACTGGGTTAACCATAACTGATTATTGTATAGCATATCCTGATATAACAAATATTTGTGATATTGGATATCATTTATTTTGGAATTCCAAGTCAGTATGGGTTTTCACAGCCGTTTGTTTCTTATTAAATAACACTTTAATTCAAAGTCTTCATGTTTTAGTAGGTGCAAAATATTTTAATACGATTTCTGATAATCAAACCATATGTTCAATTGTATTTTCTATTGTCTCGATGATTTTATGTTTCTTAATTTCATTACCAAGAACATTTTCAAGTATGTCTTCAATTGGTTACTTTTCAGCTATTACTATGTTTATTGCTGTCATATTATCAATTGTATTTGCTGCAATTCAAGATCATCCAAATGGATATACTGCAACTTTAGGACAAGTTGAATATAATTTATGGCCAGCAAAAGGTACAACTTTTGTTCAAGGAATGTCTGCAACTTTAAATATTGTTTATACATTTGTCGGACAAATAACTTATCCATCTTTCATTGCTCAAATGAAAAAACCAAAAGATTTTAAAAAAGCTTTATGGGTTGTTACCATTTGTGAAGTTATTGTATTCTCACTTGCTGGTTCAATTGTTTATGTTTATGTTGGAAATGCTTATATAACAGCACCAGCTTTTGGTTCACTTACCGGGAATTATAAAAAAGTTGCATTTTCATTTGCATTACCTACTATTTTGTTTTTAGGAGCATTATATAGTAATGTTTCTTCACATTTTATCTTTTCACTTATATTTAAAGATGATTCTCAACATAAAACAAGTCATACAATAAAAGGATGGGGGATTTGGATTGCTTTAAATTTGATTTTATGGATTGTGGCATTTATAATTGCTGAAGTTATTCCGTTTTTCTCTGACCTTTTATCTTTAATGTCATCTTTATTTGATTGTTGGTTTGGTTTTGTATTTTGGGGGATGGCTTATTTTAAATTAAGAGACAAATCTGCTTTGGCTTTATTGAAAGAAGGTACAATATGGTCAAAATTAGAGGTTATAACAAATTTAATATTGATTGTTATTGGGTTATATATCCTAGGACCAGGTCTTTATGCAACTGTACAAAGTATTATATTATCATATAAAGCTGATGCTTATGGTAAACCATTTTCATGTCTAAGTAATGGTATTTAAATCTCTATTAATCTATACATATATTTAAATCTCTATTAATCTATATCTATTTATAAATATTATTATAACGTTGGATCATTTGTATCCCATACTAAAGTTACTGGACCCTCATTTATTAAACTTACTTCCATCATTGCACCAAATTCTCCATCTTTTACTCTTTCTTCACCTAAATGAGATCTTAACTGTCCTAAAAATTCATCATAAAGTAATTTGGCATCTTCTCCTTTAGCAGCTTTATGAAAATCTGGTTTAGTTCCTTTTTTAATTGTTCCATATAATGTAAATTGTGAAACTGAAAGAATCGAATATTCGGAATTATCTTTTAATGATTTACTCCATGGTTTACCATTCCATTTGGTCTTGGTATCTGCTTCAAAATTAAAGTCTTCAAAAACTCGAAGAGATATTATTTTATTTGACATTTTGGTGATATCTTCTTTTGTGTCTTTGGTGGAGATACCGACAAGTATCATTAACCCTTTTTGGATAGACGATATGACTTTTGAATCTACTATAACTGAAGCATTTTTGACTTTTTGTATTACGATTCTCATTTATGGAGGTAAGTGCTATTGAATTGTTCGACTACTCTCGGTTTGGTGATTTTTCGCATCCAATCGATTATCAACACTTCACACGTGATGATGCTGCTTAAGAGATGTTACATGCTATTAACACTAAACTACTAACAAAAGACTATATTAAAATGTCCAGAAAGATTGTGATATAGCAAAACATTTTTTTCACCACTTTACTTCATCATCTCTCGGATAAAATAAACTTACAGAAATATTTGAGACCAGCAGCAATTTCACTTCCAACTGGAACTATAAATTTACTGGGCAATAAAAATCCATGACTTCCTGAGTCCCTTAATTTTAATTGGAATGCCCAAAATGCCTTTTGATGATACATATAATCTAAAGCACTACCTGAACCTAAATCAGGTATGAGATCAGCATCTTTGTCAATACAAGCAGGAAGAACATTATAATTTTTACCACTATCAACACGAATTGCTTTAGAAATACCAAATGCTAATTCAATCAAATTTTCTTCATCTCTTGGCTGATTTGAACACAGCCAAGCATATGGATATAACACTTCTTGAGAATATGAATGTAAATCAATATAACCATATATTTCATGATTATGATTACTTGAATTTAAATATTCTGACCAGATTTTCAGTTCTAATGCTTCAAATGGAACTTCACCTGCATAATCTTCTCCACAAGGCCATTCTGTTGATGGACTCCAATGATAATCATAAGAATGGTCAATATCAATTCCAAAACATTTTGGATGTACAGTTTCTTGTCTATTTTTCCTCCATAATCTGTCTGAAGTCCAACTATAAACATAACCATCAGGATTAGAAACTGGAATGAATAGAAAATCTAATTCATCAAATACTTTTCTATTTTGTTCATTATCACCATAGAAATTAATTAAAGTATAAATTAGATAAAGAGTAGTAGAAACTGATATCCACTCTCTTGCATGGACACCTCCAGTAATAACAATTGTCTTTTTCTTTTTATCTGGTGATGTCTCAAAACCTGATAAATGTACAACATTAAAGTCACGATGTTCATAAGTTTGACCTAAAGTTTCGATTTTAATAAGCTCTGGATATGTTTCTTGAAGTATGTCCAACCAAGCATTTATAGTTTCCAAAGGTCTATAGTCACTAAAGAAGATCTCGGATAATTCCGAAATTGGACGGTTTTCTTGTAATATATTCATGAATTCTTCTTTTTTAGAAGGGTAGGTTTCTGCTATATGTGATGGTAGATCGGATATCATTAAGTCATATTTTAATCCATGTCTTTTAGTTAAATTACGTAATTTACTCTTTTCAATTTGAATATCGATTGTATTTTCAACTGCATTATTTCCCCATACTTTATAATTTTGTGCATCTTGATCTTGTGACTTGTTTAAGAACAACTTTTTCAAATCATCTCTTCCTGCTAATTGAATTCGAATGACAACTTCATTTTCATATTGGTTTAAATCAATAGGTATATCAAGATTTGGAGTAGATTTTAAACGAGAGAAAATTGTTTGAGCATTATCAAAATACCATAGTCCATTTGTACAGAAGATTAATGATGAAAGTATCAAAATTGACCTTAAGTTCATTCTAGGAGGTTGTAATGTACTGATATTAAGTATGTATGTTATAGAGTTTATTTGGGATTGGAACGACTCGAGGTCGGCTTAAGTGCTTAGGTTAGATTACAGGAATCGTAAATTCTGCAGGGTACTAAGATTGGCGCTTAAAGATGGCTAGGCTTATACAAGGGTTCTATTGAGAGAGAGAGAGAGGAAGGGAATAATTTTTTTCATTTAAAGCCAGTTATTATAACATCTTCTCACATTCTACCTCGTATCTCTCGTCGGCCACCTTGCTCTTTCTTCCTTACTCTCTCTACATTACTCTCTTTACCTTACTCTTCCTCTCTTGACCAAGTCACGAAGCAGTTGAGCAAAGCAAAAAAAAGCAGCAACTAACTCACTGGCTTCGCTCATGAAAGTCTTTATTATTTTTGAAACCTATCGTTTATTGTCTTCCTTTTCTATGCTATAACCAATTGTTTAATGAAATAATTTTGAAAATCTAGTTCTTGAACTTGATCTTGATCTTGACCTTGAACCCGAATCTGATCTCAGATTTCCTCCACTCCCTATACTTATTTTAAAAGTTAAATCATCTAAATCTTTAATATGACTTCTACCACGATCTTCTTCTCTTCTACCTCTCTCTACTAAATTAGTTGATGAAGTGGATGCCAGTTTTAATTTCCTTGATTTCTTTTTATAAGTATGATTTATATCTATTGTTCTTATCCAATCGGCAAAGTATTCATCATGATCTATTTCTGTTGGTAATTCTTTATTATAATGATGAGTTGGTTTAACAACTATAACTGGTACTAAAGCACATTCTAAAAAATACTTTGACATTGAAGATCTTGATAAAAATGATTTTGAATGTGATGAATGAACAATACCATCAGATTCATAATGATGTGTACCAATAACCATCATTGCCGGTTCAAATTCATTTATTGCACTCTTCAAAAGTTTTAAAGGCTTTCCAATTACAATTTCAAAAACTAACGAAATTTTCTTTAAATTCTTATTAAGGGTTTCAATTTTTTTCAATGCTCTATTTGCTTTTGCTTTATCTATAGATGTAAACAGTTTTTCATCTAAAACTTGTAAAACAACTATAGTATCACCATGAACAACCATTTCATCAAATAACCATTCAATAGCTCTTAATGATTCCAGATCATTATTAAACCCAGTTAAGAAAGTTTTATTATTTCTTCTAAATTTGTATTGAGGATGTTTTACTTTAAAGGTAAGTGATCTACTATGAGAGTTATTTAATGTATCAAATTGAACACCTCTTTCAAATGAGTTTAAGTGAACTAAAGGTGGCTTTTGCTTGAAATAATCTGGTAATGTTACATGAGGAGGTGATTGGAACTTTGGTGAACAAACTCCAGAATTTGAAGCTGAAGCATCTGAATTATACTCATCATAATAAATTCTACCTATCAAATCTGATGAAGAGTTCTCTTTTTTATAAAGTTCTATAGAATCATTATAAGTATGATAAAGTAAAGAGTTTAATTTTGTATTTGCTTGCGTTTCAGTATCTTCTTCAATATCGGGAAATTTTTGAAAACTAGTATCTGGTACTAATTTCTTCTTTGTATTTATATCATCGTCATTATCTTCTATCTTTAAAGATTCGGCAAAATCAACTTTTTCAAGTAAATCTGATTCATCAGCTTGGGAATTTTCATCCAAATTTTTATGATCTGATGAAATTTTATTCTTTGGATTTGGCAGTACCAGAGTTCTTCTTTTAGAGAATAAATGAACCATATGAGATCAAGTATATATTTAATAGGAGAGAAAGATAAGGATAATGTCTATATGAATTAGGGTGAGATAAAGTCAAAAACTTCATAATTAGCCGCGAATCTTTAATTTAGGTAAGCATGGCGCGAATACTATGAACTAAGGTTGTTATGTCTCACCAAGATGTCTAATTGAAATTTATATATAATTCTATGATTCTCTAGTTTACTTCTTCTCAGGTTCTATAAATCTACCATTGTTTATACCAGAAGTTTCCTCTATAATCCCCCAAATTCTATCCATTTTAATACCACCAACATCATCAACAACATAATAATTTGACGATTTGTTTGACCAGGATGAATATGGTTTTAACCATTTCAATTTTTCATCCAGTAATTTTAAATCTTTATTACCTGATAATTTTAATAGATGATTATAAGTTTTACCTCCCGTCATATTTAATTTCTCCATTACCAATGTCTCATCAGCTAACAAATTCTCTAATGATTGTGACTTTTCTTTATTATATAACCGGAAAATTCTTGTAACATAATCCTTGGTTTTATATTGAACAACTAAAGCAGGGAAACTACATCCTGCTAATATTGACCAAGCATAAATATCATCAAATTGAACTGATTCATAAAATAGTTTTGCACCATAACATCCTATAACAGCAAAACTTAAAGTTAATCGTTTTAACAATGCGACATATTTTGCTCCTGGTGCTTGATAAATAGAATTATATGATAATCTGAATTTGGAAGGGAGTGATAAATTTATTAAAGAGTTGGGTTCTCTATAACGTACAATATCATTATAAAGTGTTGGTGACCATGGATTATTACCTGAAAGAACTTCATCAGTTTCAACTAAAGTATCATCTGATCTTAAATTACCCTTGTGTTGAATATAACGACGAAATAGACTATTATGGAATGGTTTTGGTTTTAAACGTAACATTGTAATGAGTAATTGAGATGTGCTAAATAGAGGTAGTGAGTGCGAAGTAGATCTCACGAGTACTAGGTGTCAATTATGTTAAGTAACAAAAAAACAAAAAAAAAGTCAATAGGAAGATAAAACAGAATAAAGTCTATTAGTAGTCACGGAGTATATCTTTTAAAACTGATTTAACCAACCTACTCTCGTCTTTATAAAATTATCATTCGCACTTCTCATTACTAACCAGCAAAATTCACTTCTCATTTTACAGTTTAGTTCTAAACACAAAACCAACTCATCAAGGATCAGCAACACTTCACTTCCAACAACAATGGATACTGACGCTACAAATAGATTTGTCCCAGAATATCGGAGAACACAATTTAAAAATAAAGGGCGTTTCCAAAGCGATGAGTTAAGAAGAAGAAGAGAGAATCATCAAGTTGATTTACGTAAACAAAAACGTGAAGAAGCCCTTTCAAAAAGAAGAAATCTTATAGTTGAAAATAATGATTCTGAAGATGAAGATGATTTGGTTGATGGATCTGGTGTTGGTGGTGTTGGAAATCCAGGTCTTACGGGTGATGAATCACAATTTTATCATCAATTACAACAAGATTTACCAAGAATGTTAGAAATGATTCAAGCTCCAGATTTCGATACTCAATTAGCTGCAACCGTAAAATTTAGACAGATCCTTTCTCGTGAACATAACCCTCCTATTGATTTAGTTATTGAATGTGGTGTTATACCAACTTTGGTTGAATTTATGAAGGAGTCTCATCCTGATATGTTACAATTAGAAGCTGCTTGGGCTTTGACAAATATTGCTTCAGGAAGTTCTGAACAAACAAAAATTGTTGTTGAATCAGGAGCAGTTCCATTATTTGTAAGATTATTATATTCACAATCAGTTGAAGTTCGTGAACAAGCAATTTGGGCTTTAGGAAATGTTGCTGGTGATTCATCAGTTTATCGTGATTTTGTTTTAAGTTGTGATGCAATGCCACCAGTATTAGAATTATTCAACTCATCTAAAATGACCCTCATTAGAACTGCTACTTGGACATTATCAAATCTTTGTCGTGGTAAAAGTCCACAACCAGATTGGAATATTGTACAACAAGCAATTCCAACCTTAGCAAAATTAATTTTTTCATTAGATTCTGAAACTTTAGTTGATGCTTGTTGGGCAGTATCATATCTTTCAGATGGTCCAACAGAAGCTATTCAAGCTGTAATTGATGCTAGAATCCCTCATAGATTGGTACATTTATTAAATCATGAATCAACCTTGGTTCAAACTCCTGCACTTAGAGCAATTGGTAATATAGTTACCGGGAATGATATGCAAACACAAATTGTTATAAACGCTGGTGTATTACCAGCAATAGGCCCTTTATTAAATTCACCAAAAGAAACTATTCGTAAAGAAGCATGTTGGACAATTTCAAATATAACGGCAGGTAATACTGATCAAATTCAAGCAGTTATTGATGCAAATTTAATACCACAAATTATAAGATTATTATCAAATGGTGATTACAAAACAAAGAAAGAGGCATGTTGGGCTCTCTCAAATGCATCTTCAGGTGGTTTGACAAAACCAGAACAAATTAGATACTTGGTTTCACAAGGATGTATTAAACCTTTATGTGATTTATTAGCGAATGCCGAATCAAAAGTTATCGAAGTTACTTTAGATGCACTTGATAATATTTTGAAAATGGGTGAAATGGATAAAGAACATAATGGAAGTTCAGTAAATCAAAATGCATTGTTTATCGAAGAAGCCGGTGGTATGGAAAAGATTTTTGAATGTCAAGGTAATGAAAATGAAAAAGTTTATGAAAAGGCATATCAAATAATTGAGAAATATTTTAGTGAGGAAGATGAAAATATTGATGATGAAGGTTTGGCTCCACAAGCATATGGTGATGCATTTGGATTTGGTGTTAATGAAGGTCAACAACAACAAAATTTCAATTTTGGAATGTAAGCATGCTAATAATTTATCTCTTGACTAGAAGTTTAGTCGTACATAGGCATTTGGCTATGATAATAAATATCTCTACATATAAAGTCTAAACACCTGGTCTATTACACCTTTTCGCAATTGCAACAAGTTTTTAATCTTGTTACGTCACGTGTACTTGTACGGGTAGCCGGGAAGAATTTTATACTATCATATTCCCGCACCAAATTAAGCTATTTTTCCCTGTATCCAGCTATTTTATCATGATTATATACACTAAACGATATCAATCTAGTAATAAACAAGCAATATTTCCTGTATTTGCTTAAATTCTTTCCAAATTCAATCAAATTATTTTAGGTCAACACTAATCATCGGAAATACCGCAAAGGAACACAAAATTAACTATGCAGAAAAAGAAAAACATCCAATCCGATTTTGAATATTTTACTAAGGATTGTTCTTCTCTTTCACACTCAATAGTATCATGAAGTTATCATCCTTGTTAGTATTAGGTGTATCTACACTTGTTGTTGCTGAGAAAACTGTTACAGTTACGGGAACTACCAATACTCATAAATATGGTAGATTTGATAAAACCAAACAGAGTAAAGAAGCTACTACATCAGGTACTCATAAATATGGTAGATTCGATAAAACCAAACAAAGCAAAGAAGCTACTACATCTGGTACTCATAAATACGGAAGATTCGATAAGACTAAACAAAGTAAGGAGTCAACTACTTCTGGTACTCATAAATATGGTAGATTTGATAAAACTAAACAAAGTAAAGAAGCTACTACATCTGGTACTCATAAATATGGTAGATTCGATAAAACTAAAGAAAGCAAAGCCTCCACTACATCTGGAACTCACAAATATGGTAGATTTGATAAAACTAAAGCTGAATCTACCACCACCATTTACGTTGATGCTGATTCAAAATTAGTCGAAAGAGCGGTCAATTCTACAAATGGATCTTCTTCATCATCTGCAAACTCTGGTAATTTCCCAACTGCTCAATCTTTTGGTGTTATTGGAGCTGTTGCTGCCGGTATCTTATTGGTTGTTTAAGAGACCAAAAAAAATACTTCGTACGTTCAAATTGATTAATATTTCTATAATAAACTATTTACCTTTTTCAATTCCATGATTTCGTAGCTTAATTTTTCATTTAATTCTTCTAATTCTTGTAATCTAGAGTTTTTCAAGTCTGCGAGTTTGACTTCAGATTGTAATTTTGATACTGAAAAGTCAAGTGGTCCCTTTTTTGTCATGGAAGTCAATATTTCATAAGCAACTTGTGCACCATTGGTTGCAGTTATCTCAGCATTATCAAAAGCTGGTGAAACTTCTACAACATCAGCTCCAACAATAGATAAACTTTCAAGTGCTCTTAAAACATAAATCAATTCCCTTGGTAACCATCCACCAGGTTCTTGTGTTCCAGTACCACTTCCAAACCCTGGATCAAGAACATCGATATCAATAGACAAATAGGTTGGGGTATCTTTTGGGATCGTTTTTAAAATTTTGTTTACGGTATAGTCAACTCCTTTTATCCAAATATCATCAGCATGAATCCTTTCCCAGTTCTGTAAATCATCATCTTCGTAATCTTCAGGTCCACTTAATTTTGTACGTAATCCAGCATGAATGTTATGCTTTGTTGTAAGACCTTCAGTATGTGCTTTCCAAAGCATTGATCCATGATTAATCTCAGATTGTTTAGATTTCCAAGTCGATGGGTATTTATCAGGAGCCCAAGTATCTAAATGAGCATCAAAATGAATGACATTTAAAGGTCCATAAATCTTTTTAAGTGCTCTCAAATGAGGTAATAAAACGGAATGATCTCCTCCAAGTGCAACAAATCGTGGTGGTTTTGCATCCGAACCTTTGCGCTTGGAAAGTTCTTCAAATGCAAAAGTCATTTGACGAAATGCAAGTTCATTATCAACAGGGGTTACCGGTATATCGCCACAATCAACTATTTTTGCCCAGGAGGTATATGGATTAAAACCAGCTCTTTGATTGTAACCTCTTAAGGACGTTTGTCTTTGCGAGGCTGTACGAATTGCACGAGGCCCAAACCTTGCACCTGGTCTATAAGATGTAGCAGTATCAAATGGTACTCCAATTATTCCAATATCAAATTCCTTTTCTGGCTCAGTTAAGCATTGAATATGATCAAGATGAGCAAATGTGTTTATTCCTTGAAATGGCCACAAGTCACCCCAAAGTTCTTCTAAAGTTGGTTTCTTCGACTCTGAGCCAAAATTGACTTGCGATGCTACTATTCCAGAAACAAAAATCCAACTAAGTCTCATTGATGGTAAAACTCCAATTCATAATTTATTCCAGCCAGTCTTATTATGTAAGCGCATTCACCTTCTAAATTTAGAGTTGCGACAAGTCCAGTTTTCAACCAATGGGCCTAGGACAAGCGCTAAAGGATCGAATTAGAAACAGACCTCGTCAGCCTTTACCAAATGAGTTACAAAAACCACTGATACCTCAAAATTTTAACTCTTCAATTCAGAATTCAATTTTTGAACCAATATTGAATACTCCTCCACCATCAAGATTTAGATCAATTGCTCATTCTCAACCTCCCGTTGGATGTGATTTCTCTTCTCTGGATGAGCCAATTCAAACAAACAATTTCTACAATAATCTTACTTTAAGTGATCAAACTTGCCCTGTATGGACTTTACCATACTCATTATGGTTTGCAAAAGATCCTGATCAAGACGTTGGTATTGCTTTCAATCATACTGATGCAAATCAGAGAGTATTTGGACCCGATCCAAACTCAACCCCATCTCAGTTTTATTTTAATCCTCCAAGGATTAAGTCATTTGTTTTTTCAGGAGAAGGTCTTACACATTCAGATCAAGTGAGGTTGCTGAATCATAAAAAAATGTCAGTTACTGCTAACATTCAAGGAAAATTATCTGTTCCATTGGTTCATGGGATGGGTTTTGTCACAGGAATTTATTCTGGAATGAGACCAATTATTTCATCTCAGGTAGGCGTTCAAAACTTCAAAAGGATTTCAAGTACAAAATATATTGTGACTTTATTCAACCAGGTAGAATGGTCTTTCTATGCTTTTGGAGATTGTGAGTTCTCTTTAAAAGATCCACACCATATTGTAGGTAATAGTTCTTCAAACGTATTGATTCAAATTGCTCGTGGAAATTCACCAGTTTACGATGATTGTGCTGGAACGTATCCAATTGCAGCGCATCTCGATGGTACTGTTGATGGCGATCTGGGGATCTATGAGATTTCATATGAGATGAAAGGGTCTTCTAAATCAGGTTGTGGTCTCATCTGGTGTCTTCCTCATCATCAAGAGGTTCTTATAGATGAAATCAAACGTCAAGATTCTGGACTAATTTTAGATTCTACTACAAAAGGTCAAATGAAAGCGTATGTCACAAATAGATTAATTATGAAAGAAGAAGGTTTGCCTACTCAAATTGGTTTTGAACCGTGGTCCTCATTTTCTAAATACAAAGGAATCTCCAATGAAGCATTAAACCTCATAAAACAAACTGCAACAGATGAAATTAATCAAGATGTTGTCGGAATGGCCAACATTGATTCGATGTATACTTCTGGTAAGATTCTAGACAAATTTGCTTACATTGCGTATGTTTGTCATTTCATACTCAGAGACGTCAACCTCACACAAAGTATCGTCTCCAAGGTGAAACTGGCTATAGAGATTTTTGCGAAAAACCAACAAAAGTTCCCATTGATGTATGATACCTCATGGAAAGGTTTGATTTCTTCCGCTGAACCTGGAGCTGATTTTGGTAATTCAAACTACAATGACCATCATTTCCATTATGGTTATCACATTCATGCAATTGCTTTGATTGCTCATGTAGATCAGAGTCTTGGAGGTAACTGGTTATATGATAATCAGAATTTGGTATATGACTACGCTATTACAATGCTAAGAGATGTCGCTAATCCCTCTGAAAAGGACAAATTCTTTCCACAGCTGAGATCTTTTGACTTCTTTCATGGACATTCGTTTGCTCATGGAATTTTTCCATCTGGTGATGGTAAAGATGAGGAATCATCCTCCGAAGATTATCATTTTGCTTATGGAATGAAATTATTTGGGAATGTCATCAAAGATACGAATATGGAAAAAAGAGGTAACTTGATTTTGGCTATAATGAGACGTTCTATGAATATGTACATGCTATTTTCTAGTGATAACAAAATACAGCCACCTCAAATAATACAAAACAAAGTCTCGGGTATTCTCTTTGAAAACAAAATTGATTTTGCGACGTATTTTGGAAGAGGTACAATAGAGGATGAATGGATTCATGGAATTCATATGCTTCCTATAACACCAATTTCCTCATATATCAGAAGTAGAAAGTTTGTACAAGAAGAGTGGGATGCTAAATTAAAACACATTATACAAAGAATTCCAGATGGCTGGAAAGGTATTTTAATGTTAAATTTAGCTTTGTACGACCCAAAAGCTTCTTGGGATTGGTTTTCAAAAAGAGATTGGGATCCATCAAAAATTGATAATGGTATGTCCAGGACTTGGTCGTTGTGCTATGTGGCAGGGGTTGGTGGGTACTAATTTATATGAGAATTTTACAATTGAACTCCTTCATCAAAACCTCTTTCTTGAGCTATGATTTTAAGAGCCAATAGTTTTGAAAAGTATCGTGAAACTGCCAAATTCCCACCCATGAACCAAAACCTAGGATGGCCAGAATCTCTCCACATTGTTTTTAATTCTCCCTCGTCATCTAAACTCCAAACAGGTTTAAGCTTTGAAGCTATTTTATCTCCAAAAATTTTGAGTGCTGTATCTCGCATATTGGAATAGCCTGTAGCCAAAACCACTAAATCTAAATTGTCGATAGTTGTACCATCTGACAAGACAACACCTTCCTCTATAAATCTACTGACTTCAACGTTTTGTTTGACAGCAACTTTTTTATCAATAATGAGTTTGGAGCACCCCACATCAATGTAATATCCTCCACCTTTTCTTGTATACTTCCCATACAAGCCAGTACCTCCATATCCAAAATCAACCTTGAAACCGGTACCTTTCAATGTTTTTAAGAATTCGGTTTCTCTACTCAGAATTGTTCTGATTTTCTGTTGGTGAATCAAGTTTGCAAGATGTATTGGCATCGATTGAAAGTACAAGTCAGCTATTTCTGTTTTGGGTCCTTCTTCATCAAAAAGTCCTTTATAACCAACTTCATTGCCTACTGTTGCTGTAAATACACATGTAGAAGATCGTTGAATTATAGTTGAACGAGCTCCTTGCTCATATAAATCTTGAGCAATATCGTGACCCGAATTACTACTACCTATTACAATGGCGCTCTTATTTTTAGTAGAAGCTCCAGAAGAATACTTTGATGAATGTATGATTTTTCCCTTAAATTTTTCTTGATCTTTGAATTTTGGAATGTTAGGTTCTCCGGAGTGTCCCGTGGCCATGACAATATGTTTGGGTTCAAGCTGAAAGATTTCACCAGTATCATTTTCTTTGATACTAACTTTCCAGTGATCACCTGCAAATTCCGTTTTAATGATAGTTCGGTTAGTCCAACAATTCAAATCCAAGATTTTTGCGTAGCTTTCAAACCAATCACTCAATTTGTCTTTTGGTGTGAATTCTGGCCAAGTGTCTGGAAAATTGATATATGCCAAATGAGCATACCAAACGGGATCATGAAGAACCAAAAATTTATAACGATGTCTCCAATTATCACCAATATTTTTGTTTTTCTCCAACACCAAACAATCAATTCCCATTGCTTTGAGTCTTGCAGCAGTATTCAAACCACCTTGCCCTCCTCCTACGATTAATACCGTAGGCAGTTTTTTAGAATAATCCAAGTCCTTTTTTCTAAGATCTTGCCATGATTCACGATTTAAATGTTGTCCATGATTGACACCTCGAGGTCTACTTGCACCTAATCTTTCCTCATTTCCATATATATTGTCTAAACGAGTGTAAATTGTATAAGCTTTCAAGGTATTTTCAACGGTCACTAGTCTTATTAATCCAACACCAAATCCAAACTTATTTTTAAATCGTATTGGAAATTGAAGCCATTCGATTGGGTAAGGCAGGGATTCAGAAGAAGGATGTATTGTCACTAAAGATATACTCTTCTCGTATCTTGAATCTGCATTTTCAATTAATTCGACATTTTTCAATTCAGACGTAGAATTATTAAGTGCCTTTTCCATAATTTGCAACCCATGAAATTGTCTTAAATCCCATGATAAAGCCAAATGATCCTTCCAAGAAACATTCTCTAGAAAAATGGAATCCTGGTCTTTACCCAAAGAACCAATTAACCAAGAATTGAATTTGTCAAGCCATTCCAATACCAAAACATGATGATTATTATCTAACAACTTTGGAGTTGGTAACAAATTTCCATAGATTTCCTCAGGAGATATGTCTGTATCTACTGGTTCATCTGTTATAGGTGGGTTTATAGCTCTTGCCATAGAAGTAGTAGCCTTCATTGTACCGATGATCAACGAAAATCGTTCACTATCATCCGATCTCAAGGCTACAGCGAATGTCGCAAACTTTCAGCCACATTTGCTCATCTCTCAAAGTGTAGATTCACAACGACATTCGACATGAGTAAACGCGACATGGTACCTAGCTGTAGGACTTTATATACTAAACTAGGTCTTGAAGACCATCTTGGATCAGAATTATTCTACATTTACTACTAAGAATTCATTTATTCTAAAACGATAAAAAACATAAGTACATCTACATACTATAATTCATGACATCTTAACGTGAAGTCCATCCAAGAAACTGATACTCACTGCAAGTCTGAACTTTGGAGGATAAGTAACATTGATACCTTCCAAATTCTTAAATTGTTGTACCAATCTAGCTAAAATGTATGAAGCTTCGGTCAAAGCAAATTGTTGTCCAATGCAAATTCTTGGACCACCGTTAAATGGAATGTAAGACCATCCCAACTTCTTTAATTCAGGTTCGAACCATCTAGCAGGTCTAAAACATTCAGCATCTTCACCATAAATTCTCTTGATACGATGAGTTGAGTAACACATGAAAATGCATACCTGATCCTTTGCAACAAAAAGTGGAGATCTCCCATCTGGTCCTCCACCCGTTGGTAAAGTTGTGTTTCTAGTGGCTACTCTGTAATTTGAAGGGACAGCAGGATATAATCTTAAAGTCTCGCTTACAATTGCTTTCAAGTATTCACACTGCTTCAAAGATTCAAAAGTCATTTCTTCCAACCTTGCATCGTCTCCAGATCCAAATTTATCTTCAATTTCTTGTCTAAGTTTTGTCCAAACTTTTGGATGCTGTGTCATTTCCATTACTGCAAACGATAATAAAGCAGAAGTTGTATCTCTTCCTGCTAACAAAACACTGAACAACTGATCCCTAATCACAATTGGGTCTCTGGTAATTTTTGCCATTTCATACAAGAAAATATACCCACCTCTAGAATTTTTATCCAATTCTTCTGGTGTCATTTTCAAGGCCTTGTTGACATAATACTCAGGTAACATACGTACTTGTTTAATGGCTTCTCTAAATGCCTTACCATCAAAAATCCAGTACCAACGTTGTGCAAGAGATCTGGAAGAGACATAAGATTGACCAATTTCCAAATATTTATTAAAATTTCTTTTGGCTTCGCTCATTTCATCGTTACTATCATCACTTAAAGAGCCTGTAGATTCTCCAAACAAAAATTCTGTTGAAGCATCAAGTGTTATTTTCTGAAAAAGTTGTTGAATATCAAAAGATTCACCTTTTTGCTCCCTAATGATATTGCAAAATTTTACAACAAAAGGTTCCAAAGATTCAATTTGTGCAATTTGCTCCTTAGCAAATTGTGGTCTCAACATCAATCTTGAATGTTTCCATGCATCACCTTCTAAGGTGAAAATTGATTTACCTAAAACAGGAGATAAGATGGGATTCCTCAATCCAGTTGAAAATTCTAAAAATTGAGTGGCGAGTATAGCCTTTATGTTTTCAGGATCTCTGGTCATCATGATTTTCATACCAGCAAATCTACGATCAAAAGTGTCAACATTGGCTTTCTCAAAAAGTTTGGAAGTCTCTGGAGTGAGCCTTCCTTCTCTTTTTTGTTTAAGAGCATTTACAAAATCATAATAGCCTCGAAAGAAATTCGAAACGACTTTAGCTGGTTTGGCCTTATACTTCCTTAATAAGTATTGAAAGTAAATCCAACTAGTGATTTGGTACAAAACAAATAAGAAAACAGCTTCTAAAATCATTATTAATTTTTAAGATTATTGCTCGAAGTCATGTTTAAGTACTTTTCGTTGAAGCCTCATGGCTAGCCTCAGCGAGGTTGATACCAAACAGCTTCGGGAATCCATTTATCGTAATCTGAAATTCGCCTCACACTTCATAAGGCATACTTCAATTTGGTTATGGCGATCTTATTTCAAATCATAATTAACGGGGCATATTTTGTAAAACAACTTGACATTCTATCTGAACTTTGGAAATGTTTCTTGAATACCAGTCCAATTAGAGCTTCATGTTACAAAATTCATACGTTGTTTGACCTCATTATTTCAATATACTTACTAAAACTTGCTCTGTTGATGTATAGGGGATTTAAGATTTGAGAAATAATTAACTCATCGTTAATCTAATGGTTTTACTTTAAAACCATGGAAAAATTAGATAAGCTCAACTTTTAAGGTTTCCAATTCCTCTGAATCAAAGGGTTATACAAACCTGATATTACTAAAGAATTTGCAAACCGCATTACTTCAAGAGGTATCACATATTGAAAGGCTCTCAACTCGATCCAAAATTTGCACCCGTACTAAAGATTGTCTATTTTGAACGCACTTCATAACATTTTTCTATCAAGCTCTCCAGCTGAAGTCAATTCCTTACACATCATAACTAATCTTCAAGGATAATATTTAAAATACCGTCAGCCGTTCAAAATTTCTATAGTAAAATTCATTGAAATCAAATTTTAAGACATAAATGCCGAGGATGAACTCATTTACGATTATAATCAAAATACAAGATAAGACATAAGACACCAGTTGCATTGTCGTTTCAACTAGATCACATGAATACAATCGATTCCAATC
Source organism: Glucitozyma multigemmis (assembly GCA_030572295.1). Taxonomy (NCBI): domain Eukaryota; kingdom Fungi; phylum Ascomycota; class Pichiomycetes; order Serinales; family Debaryomycetaceae; genus Glucitozyma; species Glucitozyma multigemmis. The sequence continues at coordinate 788,326 of JAJLZT010000004.1, forward strand.
AAATTAAACTTCAAGTCCACCAGATTAGGTGAGCTTATTTCATGTCAACAAACTTAAATGCTTTAAGCATGGAACAAATTAAGATAGTTAGGGCGATAATGAATTTCATTAGCCACGGTAGATCTAATAGGATTCGTAGTAAGCGCTCAAAATTGATTGCTATTGTCTTTTCCATATTCACTTGCTCTTGAATCGTAAAGGTATATCTTTGGATTGACAACTTGTCTTGTATCGGATTAATTGAACAATAAAAACATCTTTGATCATGTATAATGCCATATCTTTCCCTTTGTTTTTATCCGAAAACTTAAAATAAGGCTGTCTACCTTAAATTTAACTAGTAACTTCTCTAAGTTGGCTAAACTCATTTTGCATTTGAATTACCCTTAATTGCCATTCATGTCAAGTTTTTGTTTATGCTGAGTATTTCAGTCATTTTAAACTTTTAAAATGCATGTTAGTTTAAACTTGCCTTCGAATCTAGAATCTGTAGCGATCTACTAATTGTTGCTGCAGAGGTTAATAAGTTGATATTCGATTCTGACATGATTTTCGGCAATCGTCAAAAAAGTCGATTCAATCATAAAGATGGCTTTACACTCGGGCAGAGAAAAATCATTGACTTCTACAGTTTTATGATTATTAACAACAGAAATTTTTACGATCTTGTTTAAAAGTAGCTTTTGTTAATTGTGAGCTATATCCAATGCGAATTGATTCAATTTCAAACGTGAAGCGAATTTTAAAAAAACTAGGTTTGATACTCTGTGGTATAAGCTAGAGATAAAAGTATGTAAACATAGCTACTTCAGTCGTTTTTTTTACTGGAGTCACGTTGTTTGAAATTGGCATTTCTACAATAGTTAAATGAGATACATTTTAACTACTGAGATCAGTTTATCCGCGCTAAGACTACAACCTAATAGTACACTACTTGAGGGGGATTGCGCTCCATAATTGAAGTCACATATGAATAAAGAAATACTTTTATTTAGCTAAATTTTTTGAGCGAAAATAAATTACACGAGATGAAATATTAAAGTCTCCAAGTTGTAGGTGATAATCACAAGGTAGCGATTAAAATCAAAAATATGGCAACGAAAGGTGGGAAAGTCTTTCTAGCGCTTCCCTGTTGAATGGAAATTGTTGCAGTTCCAGTGACTTGGCCTGATGTTTGCACCTGCGGAGTCTCTGTTGTTCCAGTAGTTTGTGTTTCCACAACTGTATTTGGAACAGGAGGAAGGTTTGTTGGAATTGTTTCTGTTCCGACAATTGTAAACGTAGTCGGTCCTTCTGGCCCAGAGGTGATAACGGTTGTAGCCATTGTAGTAGGTATTGGAACGGTAGTTACTTCAGTTATTGCGACTGTAGTTGGACCTTCTGGTCCTGTGCTAATCGTAGTTCTTATTGTGGTTCGAGTCTTTTCGGTAAGACCTGATTCGACAACAGTAAATGTTGTTGGTCCTTCTGGTCCTGTTGTTATGATAGTTTTTGTCTTGGGTGGATGTATTGGGACAGTATTAACTTCGGTGGTTGCGAATGTGATAGGACCCTCTGGGCCAGTACTGACTTTGGTTTTCACAATTGTTTGAATCGTCTCAGTAGGACCTGATTCGACAACAGTAAATGTAATTGGTCCCTCTGGTCCCGATGTGATGAATGTTTTCGTTTTCGTTCTCAGAAGTGGAACTGTGGTTAGTTCAGTTATAGTAAACGTGGTTGAACCCTCTGGACCTTTGCTTGTTTTTGTCTTAGTAACTGTTTGAACACTGCTCAGTTTTATGGTTAAAGTTTCAGTGAACACAAATGTTTTAGTTGTTGAAGGCTCGGTTACAGTAAAAGTCTTGTGCTTGGTCTTTGTCTTCGGAACCAGTATCAATGAGGTACTAGTACTGGTAGTTGTCTTGAGCGATGAACTTTCCGAAGAAGCACCTGATGTCAGTACAAAGGTCGTTCCTGAGCTTGGGGATGAAATCAGTATCGTGCTAGATATTGAGGACACGCTGGAGTTTGAATAGGTACTAGAAGATGACTTAAAGCTTGGACTTGAACTTGCGGATGAGATGCTAGAACTTACAGATGTCACGCTGGATCTTGATGATGAGGCATTAGAACTTGATGATGAAGATTGTGAACTGGAACTAGATGATGAGCGTGATTGTGAGCTAGAGCTTGATGATAAACTGGAGCTTGAAGAAGATCCTGAGCTGGATGAATAAGATTGTGAACTTGAACTTGATGATGACCTCAGAGAGCTTGAGCTTGAAGATGACGCTTGTGAACTAGAACTTGAAGATGAACTTGAAGATAAGCTTGACCTTGAAGACGAGCTAGAACTGGAAGACGAGGATTGTGAACTCGCGCTTGAGCTTGAGCTTGAGCTTGAGGACGATTTCGATGATGAGCTGGATTGCGAGCTGGAGCTTGAGCTTGAAGAAGAGCTTGAGCTGGATGAATAAGATTGTGAACTTGAACTTGATGATGAGCTTGCTTTCGATGAGGAGCTTGACGACGAGTATGGTGAACTGGAGCTCGAACTTGATGAGGAGCTTGCTTTTGATGAGGAGCTTGATGACGAGTATTGCGAACTAGAGCTTGAACTTGATGATGAGCTTGCTTTTGATGAGGAGCTTGATGACGAGTATTGCGAACTAGAGCTTGCTTTTGATGAGGAGCTCGAGCTTGACGACGAGTATTGTGAGCTAGAGCTTGCTTTTGATGAAGAACTCGAGCTTGAACTTGATGACGAGTATTGCGAACTAGAGCTTGCTTTTGATGAGGAGCTTGAGCTTGACGACGAGTATTGCGAACTAGAGCTTGAACTTGATGAGGAGCTTGCTTTTGATGAGGAGCTTGAGCTTGACGACGAGTATTGTGAACTAGAGCTTGCTTTTGATGAGGAGCTTGAGCTTGACGACGAGTAGCTAGAGCTTGCTTTTGATGAGGAACTCGAGCTTGAACTTGATGACGAGTATTGAGAACTAGAGCTTACTTTCGATGAGGAGCTTGACGACGAGTATTGCGAACTAGAGCTTGAACTTGATGATGAGCTTGCTTTTGATGAGGAGCTTGATGACGAGTATTGCGAACTTGAGCTTGAACTATATGATGAGCTTGCTTTTGATGAGGAGCTCGAGCTCGAGTATTGTGAACTAGAGCTTGAACTTGATGAGGAGCTTGCTTTTGATGAGGAGCTTGAGCTTGACGACGAGTATTGTGAACTAGAGCTTGCTTTTGATGAGGAGCTTGAGCTTGACGACGAGTAGCTAGAGCTTGCTTTTGATGAGGAACTCGAGCTTGAACTTGATGACGAGTATTGAGAACTAGAGCTTACTTTCGATGAGGAGCTTGACGACGAGTATTGCGAACTAGAGCTTGAACTTGATGATGAGCTTGCTTTTGATGAGGAGCTTGATGACGAGTATTGCGAACTTGAGCTTGAACTATATGATGAGCTTGCTTTTGATGAGGAGCTCGAGCTCGAGTATTGTGAACTAGAGCTTGAACTTGATGAGGAGCTTGCTTTTGATGAGGAGCTTGAGCTTGACGACGAGTATTGTGAACTAGAGCTTGAACTTGATGATGAGCTTGCTTTTGATGAGGAGCTTGATGACGAGTATTGCGAACTTGAGCTTGAACTATATGATGAGCTTGCTTTCGATGAGGAGCTCGAGCTCGAGTATTGTGAACTAGAGCTTGAACTTGATGAGGAGCTTGCTTTTGATGAGGAGCTTGAGCTTGACGACGAGTATTGTGAACTAGAGCTTGAACTTGATGATGAGCTTGCTTTTGATGAGGAGCTTGATGACGAGTATTGCGAACTTGAGCTTGAACTATATGATGAGCTTGCTTTCGATGAGGAGCTCGAGCTCGAGTATTGTGAACTAGAGCTTGAACTTGATGAGGAGCTTGCTTTTGATGAGGAGCTTGAGCTTGACGACGAGTATTGTGAACTAGAGCTTGAACTTGATGATGAGCTTGCTTTTGATGAGGAGCTTGATGACGAGTATTGCGAACTTGAGCTTGAACTATATGATGAGCTTGCTTTCGATGAGGAGCTCGAGCTCGAGTATTGTGAACTAGAGCTTGAACTTGATGAGGAGCTTGCTTTTGATGAGGAGCTTGAGCTTGACGACGAGTATTGTGAACTAGAGCTTGCTTTTGATGAGGAGCTTGAGCTTGACGACGAGTATTGAGAACTAGAGCTTGCTTTTGATGACGAGCTTGAGCTTGACGAAGCAGCTTTTGAACTGGAGCTTGAATAACTAGAACTTACGGATCTGGAAGTATGAGGTGGAGGGGTATGACATTGCAAACACTTAGATGGGATTGATCTGGCTGGTACGGGTCCCCCATAGTAAATACCAGTGGCAGATAATTTGAACAAATTCTTGTCATAGCCTAAACCAATGTTGAACGCATACACAATTGGTGAAGAAAGTTTCAACACACCTGTTACTGAATCATAATTGAATGACATAATCGAAGGATTTACATTTATGATGTTTCCATTACCAAAACCATAAACTGAATACAACTTTTGAATGTGATCCTCTACGACGTTTAACGCTGACGTTGGAGATGTCAAGTAGACATCATTTACAAAGACGGCAAATGTTTGTTCAAGGTAAATTTGACTATTAGTTTGAGCAACAAAACAACCTGAGCCACCAACAATACACTTTTGTGCGTAACTAACATTATTAAGACAAATAGTTCCATCGTTTGAAGTCCCTCCATTACTCCCAATATTAGCAAAACATGAAAGGGGAACATCCTGAGAAAGAAATATCGTACCAGTATTGGACCAGAAACCTGATGAGGCAATCGTCATTGTCGTACTTGCAATCCCACTTCCCAAGACGTAAAGATTTCCAGAATTGATAAAAGATGGTCCATATATCCTGAAGTCTGAAGATTTTGTAGATTTTTGGGCATTAAGCTCAAAATATCCTTTATTTTTAAATTCACCAGCAAAATTGGTATTCATCCCAAGCAAGTTGCCAGAAGTAGCTTCAAACCATCCATCATCTTCAAAACTACCAGGTGCGTTTACCGAATATGCAAATGGATAGATCAAAGTTCCGCCACTTGTGATCAAGGTGTTGCCTGGGAGATTAACGCTTGCAGTGTTATCAACTACTAAACCAGTGATGGTTGTAGCATAAGCCTGTGCTACACTCAAAATTAGTCCTAAAAAGGTATTAAAATGCATTTTAACTATAACGAATGAGAGATGCTTTTAAAGTGAATAGCATATGTCTATATATATATATGAATCTTTCTGATCAGAGAGAAAAGTTTAGGGTCGCCTTCTGAATGTTTTCATTTATCGAAATAGGTTGATATTTTCTACAAAAAGCTGATTAAAATAAATTTAAGTTACCAAAGGTAAAGAGTTAGATAAATATAGATTTAAAAGCTTGTGTTGATTTGAATTACGATGTTTGCTAATTTCTTAATACACAGTTACAATTGCTTTGCATCCAGCAAAGTCTCCAATATACTTGAAGAGCCTTGATGCGATTTATAATTTTTCGAGGCTATTATTTTTGCACAATCAGTTATGATAATGTTGACCTTAGAGTAACAAAGTGTTTAAATATCTATATTTGGTCCCTATTTGATGTTGATTCTTTAGTTTGGCAATATAAGGTTTTAAATGGGGTTTACAAATCTGTCAAATCACAATGAATTCTGCATCCTTTTAACTCTAATTTTGATTCTCCTGTATCACATAATTATATCTGGACTTTCAAACTTAACTTAATCTACAAAGGTGATTTTGAATCTGAGTAATAATGGCTGGGCATTGTGGGCTTGGTAGTTCAGGCTGATGTGAGGTATTAAATTTATCTCAAACCCTAGATCAGCTTTATTGAAAAGCGATGTGTATGAATCTTTATTTCAAGAGTTCCTAAGACAAATAGGGTTTAACGAAAATATTATAAATCATAGAGCAAATATTAAATTTTAGTCTGAAAATCGTCAAGTGAAATTTAATCGCTATCAAGATACTTCGCTGTGATTTTGCTAGAAATGGGTATAAAAAAGTTTAGCATTCTTTTAAAGAGTCGAGCTGTAAATTGAGCTGTTGAATGTAAGTAGAGACCATATGAATCAGAGCTATAAGCCTCAAAAGTATAAAATCTCATTGAGAAAATTCTTGAATAAAGTACCTTTCTCAAATTTCGAGATCAAAAGCGCATCAAAATATGGATCAAGAGATACTCGAGGTTTCAAAACAAAAACTGATATTACAGAAAGTGGACTAAATCATAATACACCATAAATAACTATGGAAACTACCGAACTACAGACCTTCTAGTACTGAAAATTCAATCTTCTTCGAAAAATCATTTTGGTGACAGAGTTGTGATGTTCCAAATAGATTAAAGATTAAAAGCCTCTATTTTTCAATCGAACTTTATTTTGAGTTATTGATGTAAAATAATAAAAATCAATTATATGCAAAGACCATAGTGTATTTTTGAAGTTGTTTGCTAATACAAGCCGATATTTGTCTTGTGGGCTTTGGGAAATTCAATTCGCTTTAATCATAAGAAAAGGAATTTTGCAATTCATAATACATTCGTTGATTGGTGCAACTAATATGCGACTAAAGAAGCTCAAAAATATACTTTAATATTATAAAAAAAAAGTGATGTCACCAGATAAGTACCTTTGATACTTGTACTACGACTTTCATGATTCTTACTAAATATGATTTTTCAGTTTGACGGGGTTTGAATATTCTGATTCTAGACTTAGAGTTCAAGTGGTGCCTGAAATCAGATCATTTAAATCACACATCATTCGGTTCTGCAATCTACATGATTAGAATTGAGTTTAGAAACCTTGGTCCAAAAATGACTCTCCTGTTCTTCTGTGCTTTGAAGAACTCTAAAGCACAATTAAACTCTTGGTTTTTAAAGTTTTGAGTTTAGTAGTTGACAATCTATAATTATAAAGTTACTTTGTTTTGATGTTGAGCATGAGGTTACTTTAGTGATGTATTTCGGCGAGATTTTAAAGGCGGACAAAATGTGTCTGAATCATCTCTTACTCTAATTACAATGTTGATACTCTAATATGAAATCGAAGTCTTTCTTTATTTGTTCTAAGTTTAGAATTTGAAAATATTTACAATAATGTCAAAATTTTCAAATTTTAATACTATATAAAGTTTTCAGTGTATTGATTATATATTGTTTCTATTTCATCTTTATTGTAAAATCTAAGTAAACTGTTTTTCTCTTACCTTTTTACTAAGTGTATTCGTGTGAACGTTCGCTAAAAACAAACTTATTGATTTCATGATTATTTTGCAATCAAAGCCACGAAGCCAATATTTTGCGGAACGGAACTTAAAAACCTATGAAACATCTTGGCCGGAAATACTTTTTGCAATTAGAAATACTGAAGCCAAAAGACTGAAGTTCCTTAAGAAATAAAATTAGACAAAAAGATTGCATTTTAGTGGTTTTACATACATGTAAATCGTCAACGAACCAAAAAATAATAAACTAGAAATCTGGGATATCGAAACAGAGTTTTTGAACTTTATTCCATGATTAAATTAAGATTATTTGTGCAATTGCAACATATGTACCCTAAAATGACCTAAACCTGTATTTCAATAATGCAGGTACCGATGTGAACTTGCATAATTTGCATATTCTATAGATCAAATTTCTCAGGGAAAGACAATATTGATTTAGTTAAGGTTAAGGTAAACGAATTTCACCCGGCTGGCAGGACTGATTTTTAAGAGAATAAAATGGAAAAAACTTAGAATGAAAAAAACTTGGCTATTGTTGAGCTGTTGCTAACTTGAGTTCTAGCATTTCGATTGAAAAAGTGTGATTATAGTTTTAGTTGAACACGGATTCACCTCGGGATATAAAACCTCGTATTTTTTTCTGATAATAGGCTATAGTTGCAAAGGAATGAACTTTATAGTGAATAAAACCTAACTTTTTAGGTCACGTGTAAAGAATAATAATTTGCATTTGATTGTTCATTTCTTCGTTTACTTACTACATACATGGCTGCGAAGTGAGGCAATTTGGAATTCCCATCACAGTTTTTTTTTTGGTAGATTGCAATGTGGAGTGGTGTTTGGATTAATTTTATAATTATATTTGATAAATCTGATTCAAGCTTGTCCTTGGTTCTTAGTCTCCCTTCCTCGGTTTTATCTAGCACGAGGCTAGATTATAGTGATCATGCTAATTTGATTAATTTTTGGATCTTGTTCAAGGAATATCTTTCAGTTAAGCTACTTGAGTAAAGACTAACAGAACAATAACAAAATCAATTATTACTTAACACTTGTAAAGGTAAACAATGAAGTCCCAAAAGAAAGGATTTTGTGAAGTTGCAACAACTATTGAAGCTATAAAATAGTTGCCTATTGAAAAGCTTTCAAATTGAAGCAATTGCAAATCCAACATTGAATAAAACGTAAAGCTACTGTTAAAATCACTTTTTCAGGTTTTCAAGCCTTAACTTCGGTATATAAAGTTTTTTATGTGCACGATGTTGCAACACTTTAAAGCTTGTTTATGCAGAATCCCAAACTTAGTGAATATCACGAAATGTCAATTCGAGGTAGCTAGAGAGGTTTGAATTACAATGAGTTTCATTGGAATCCTGCTTCTTTGCTCTACTATGTCCCTGGGATAATTCAAAAACCTCGAATAAAGACAACAAAGTAATTTTATCTTATGTTTTCGAATCGATTGTTTGAATTAGTTAATAATTAACCAACGAGGACAAGCCCTAAAAGTGTAGTTTTTTCTTGAATTTTGCTCCAGTTGTATCATTATAAAGGATACTATGGATTTTATGTTCCCCAACGTATGCACTGATTCATATTTCTTTATTTAAATGACTAAACAGATTTGCAAATCGATACCAGTCTCAAAATATTAAGCCGATGTTTTAATTTTCCAAAAATAGTTTCTTCCTAACCTATCTCGGTTAATGTTCTGTGTTATCTCTCTTGCAGTACTTTGCTTTTCAAATCTTTGAAAGATTTTCTATTAAAGAATCATGCTATGTTTAGATTAAGTGCTCTACTACAAAACTTTTCAAGAATTTTTCTTCACTTTCTACTCGAAAGTGACATAAGTTTGGTGCTGGATTATGAAGTGAAGCTTTTGATTGTGTTTCAAACGCAACTTCTGATGCTATGGTTGATACTATTTACTATATCAAATTGCAGTAAGCATGGTTTTAAAAGATATTTGCAGTAGAAATTCAACTTAAATTATTATTTAAAAAATTGAATAGATATGATTGTCAGATAGCTGAAATAGGAAGAATTTATGATTTTGATCTGAAACGTCGAATTAACTATAGATTAGTTCTACGATGAATTACTTAACTATAGAAGCTTTGATCGGATCGCTCATTATCCTGATATAACAGGACATCAAACTGGTTGAATATTTGTTGCTGTTGTGTAAACAACTGGAGCAAGAGAAACAGTTCTACCATCAAGATCATAGTAAACATAAGCGTTTCTCAAAAAGCTGTCGCCAAGAATTGAGTAATAATTACCAGAAGAATCTTGCAAATATGAAATACCAATTGCACAGCTTGATGAAATACTTCCATCGCTATTTTGAAGTTGAAGCGATAAAGAAGCAAATGGTACACTAATACTAATTCCACTAAAGTTAAAAATAACTGGCGGCTTCCCAGCAAAAGAAGAACATGGAAGGTAACCCACTTTCAAAGTATTACTCCAAGTAGCACCGTAAGCCGAGGCAATCAATTTGGCTTGAGTTTGAGTAACATAAATAAGAGTAGTACCAGAATCTAAGTTGAATGAATTACCACTAATACGAAGACTTTTACCATTTGCAGTCACTGAGTTGACAGTAACATCAATACGAGCAGCTTCTCCAGTCATTGGGAGGGAGACTAAATTACCAGAATATTTAGCATGATCAATACCACCGAATATAAGGGAACCGGTTGCATCGGTTGCCCTACCCAAATATAAGGAGTATGCATTTTTACTGATAAAACCTTGATTTTTTAATAAGACGGGAAGATTATTGTACTTGGTAGTAGTTGATTCCAAAGCGGTGAAACCAATACCCAAAATACCTGAGGTAACTGAGGTTTGAGAAGCAACTGCAAATTGCAAACTAGTAATTTGACTACCGCTACTTGTAAAAGCAAAATTATCAGTCGACCATTCACCAATTGTCGACGATTGATCACCATAAGTAATTTGAAAGGCTGAATTCAAGTCTTTATAAGTGCTTGATTGTGATGGTGTAAAAGTACCTTCACTTTTACAATCTACACCATTTTCACAAATAGCACCGCTTCCAACTAACCAAAGATCAGAGGAACCGGTGTCAATAATAACGGTTTCCTTTTGTCTATTTGAACCAGCATAAATTGTGACTAAATAGGATGGACCACCATTTTGAAGTGTAACTACGACGTCCAGGTCTCTTTTCTCAAAATCTGATTTTGGAAGAACCCCCGAAATTCTATTGTCCTTATATTTCACATCAAAATCCAATTTTAAGTAGCCTGGTTTTTCATCTTTCTTCACTACAATAGAATTGACAGAAGCAAAGATAAGAGCAATGGTAAAGAAGATTTTATAAAGAAACATGTTCGATATCGAAATGGTGTAGAATTCTTTGACTTTTTATACTATACTATAAGTTTGCATTACTTAGTAATGGCTTTAAATATTACAAATTTCATGTAAGATCGCTTTTGCTATCTTCCTTAAGATCGAGAATACACCTAAAATCCAAATTGAGACATTTTTCGGCCGTCAACTTGAAGGTTTACTGCGCATTTAACTCAAATATGACATCTTAAAACTTTGATTGCAAATTTGAAGCCGATTATTTAATAATTCTTGGAGATTTATATGTAGGATATATACAGGAATTTATCGTTAATCACTGTTATCTGGAATAATTAGACTATCGGTATTTCAACTGAGTCATGATTTAAAGTATTAGGTAATTGAGCTGTTGATAGCGAATAAAGTTACATAGAGAGAGCTATAAAGATTACTGCAAAATGACTGACGTGGAGTCGGTCTGATGAACTTGGATATTCCTAAGCTGCTTTGTTGCAGCAATATTAGTAGTTATATGCATAATTTGCAACTTTTGCAAACTTTTATCTAAAACTGGCTCTTAAGGTGTTCAATTACGATATTATGTACCTCGATCTTGATTTTTTCCGTATAGAAGATTCAAGTTAAAATGCAATCGATGATGAAACGACGGCATTTTCTTACGGCTCAAAGTTTAAAAATCTGGTTTTTGAACAGATCAACTCTGATTGAGTTTCAATAATATTTAACAATAAGCATGACGTCTAAACCTCGGTATTAATGATACCTCAGTATTGACGATTTAAACCTGATAAGATTCAAAAATGGGACTTTAGTCATCAAGATCAGATAAATAGAGCCATGTCATTAGAAGGAAGAATTATCATGAAGCTTGCATAAGATTACAAACATTGCATATACGACTAGTGTGATTTTAAGTATGATTGGAAGACTAAATCTTTCTTTATGAAGTTTACGTGGGTTTGGAGCCTGTGAAATTAAACTTGCTTTCATAGTATTGACTATAGTTAAATTTGAAGTCGACAAGTTTGGTTGTTTACAAATGAGATGAACTACTCCCTCCTATTATTATAGTTTTATTGATAGTTTCTTAAATTTGAGCTCTTTGGGCTATTAATCTTCCAGACGAATATCATTCTTTGAAGCATCTCGTAATATATGCATTTTTAACATTTTACTTAACCGAAGTGAGCACGATATGAAGCGAAAAATCCAAATTACCGAAAGCATCCATATCACTGGAAGCACATTCTAGTATTTGCTCTTTATTCATTATTTAAACTTTTTTATGCTAGATCTTCCATACTTCAAAAATGTAATTCTATGAGATATTTGTAAAAATTGTAATAAATCAAGTTAAATTCATAATGGAGAATGATTTTTCAAACTTCCCCATATCAGCCAGGGTAATCAAGTGAGTGCTTTTAAAGATATAGATTGTTATTTGTCATAACCATTCAACGATAAAATATGCTACATATATTGCGACAACTTTAATACACTGATTTTGACATCGCCAAACTTTGAATTTTGTATAATTCTTGCCAACATACAACACAAGAAGAGACACATGTAGATCAAAGCGCAATGGAGCGTTTTTCCACTAGATGGGCATTTAACTGGAGTAAAAATCATATTCAAGTATATTAAAATCTAAAAAGGTCTGATATCGGTTTCATTTGTATACTTTGCTTGTGCCAAAAGAACATAAAGATCTTGCGATGTAGGATCATCAAGATTGTAGAAAGCGTAAACACTTGTCAAAAAATTCAG